>CM035359.1:1979844-2470941 GCA_020137815.1 Hormiphora californensis
CTCAACTCCCTCTTTCTGAACTCCAACTCCCTCTTTCTGAACTCCAACTCCCTCTTTCTGAACTCCAACTCCCTCTTTCTCAACTCCTTCTTTCTCAACTCCCTCTTTATCAACTCCAACTCCCCTTTCCTCAACTCCCTCTTTCTCTTCCTCGACGTCTGTCTGGTCAGCTATTCGATTCTCTTCTACAACTTCCTCGTTTTCAGTTCTTCCATCTCCTTCTTGAACATCCATTCTCTCAACTTCACCACTCTCCATGACATCCTCAGTTGGGAGCATGTCCTCATCAGGGACTACCACTGAGGGCAGACTACCACTAATAATGATGCGGGATGCAGGGGAGAGGTGGGACATCAGTGGTTCTCGGAGGTCAACCACGTTAATTCCGGTCTTGAAACTGAAATAGAGAAGACGTTACTACTCTGTCAGGCCAATGCTCTGACCACAGTTCTCGCACGCTCCGAGAAACGAGAATGGGTCAGGCCAATGCTCTGACAGTTACTACTAGGAATGTATGGAATTGAGTGCAGGTGTCTAACCCAGCTGATGGCCACTATTTGTTTCAAAACAGGTTGATTTATCAATTTGGTCATAATGAACTTCATTCACATTTAGTGTTTGTTACCTGTTTTGTTCGCCGGGCCGGCATTTCAGGATGGGCGGGGTAAGTTTGAACACAGCGCACAGGTCACTGTTAATTGTAGGGAGGACTTCCAGTACAATCACAGTTGCTACTGCTCCCCTCAGGGTGGGGGCGTCACTGAAATGCAATGTTTGGTATCAAAAAGTAGGACATTGGCTGTATGGCGGCGCCCATACCCCAATTTGATTCTTAGTACGCTCAGATGGGGTCGGCGGCGCCAGACAGGACATTGGTAAGTTGTTCGTGTCGTAGACTCTTTCTAGCCCAACTGTGAAACAGGGCTAGAGAGTTATAGAGGGTACGGGATACAAAAAAAAGACCATGAATCACGATACTCACAAATTACAAAATAGAACCCGTACTCTATTATAAAACTCACCTTATGACTTGAAGAGAGGTAGCAATGACTTGTCGCAGGGATCTCTCTACCGCTGTTGTTACATGTTGAGTTAGCGAGACGGGGGCACAGTGACGTAGCTCGTTTAGCATGGTTGATATACCGTTACGGTATATTGCCAGGGGGACAAGGGAAACTAGGGATGTTGAATCACCTGTAAAGTGGAATGTTGTTCAAACTTTACCGCGGACACAGTGTCAAGCGATTCAATAGTAGTGAAGTTGGGGAGGGAGTGAGTAGGGGTTACTTCCCTCAGACGGGACACCAATCAGCAAAATGTAAGACAAGGGTAGTTAAAAAAACAGTTTATAGGCTCATTTTCTGATTCCTGTTTAGATTAGTCAGTTGTAAATGCAGGAACCGACCGACGCAAGTAAACAACCAATCAGAACTCGTTATTTAAGTCACGTGACTGGTTATCAGCCAATCAGAGACCATCCAGTATTTCCTTATTCGGTCGGTTCAGTTGCAAACTAGTGGATATAACCTACCAGACGTGTTACACCGTAACAGATCGCCAGCTTTTTCGAGATATCGTGCCGTTATTCGGTCAATACTGTTGGTACACAGATCCAGGATTCGGTTTTGGAATATTGGTACTAGAATACCCCTGAATGGAATACGATAGATTGTAATTAAATTGCCGTTCCAGGGATTCGATTGGGGAATGAAAAAATCTGATATCCACAGTTTGAGTTAATAATTTCACTGTTCAATCTCAACAATATTTGAACTGAAAGTGTCTCTTGACAATGTAAAAAGAGTCAGCACATGTCAACATTATGATCACCACATTATCTTACCTAAAATCCGCGCCAACTCGACCTAGTGACATTCCAAAATACATGGCTTGAGCGAGGGTAGAATCCAAAATAGATCCGGAGCATCTTGGCAGGTTATCTTTTAACAAATCAACAAAATAAACCACCTGGAACGAGAAATCTAATCTAGAAAAGTACTCAATCAAAGTTAGTATTGAGCGCTTAGCGCTTGTCAGCGCAAATCCCCAACATGTGTCAATTCGGTGACCTCACGCGCACGAAGTGTCATAAAAGATGGCTGCTGACAAAGTGCACTTTCATCACATCGAAGTCACGGCGCGCAACAAATCAGATTCAAGACCACAACCCACGGATATCTAAGTTACGATTTTCATCTGATTCCCAAAATCTATCTCACGCAAATAGCGTACAACGGGTTAATATAAGGAAATGTTGATGACTAAGCTACCTGTTGGTGAAGCCAGGAGTTGAAGATTTGATTCGTGGTCTTCTCCTCGTAAAATACTGATCGATACTGCGTGATAATATCAAATAGGTTCACTCGGTATGTGTCTATCATCTTGCACATGTAGAACTGAACTGAAGGGGGATAGGAACGTTGTAAACAAGTACACCCTGTTGGCACCATAGTAGAAATGTATATGCAATGTTATATGTGTGATGTGCTTGCCTTCGACTCTCTCTCTCACTACCCCAAATATTGTGAAGCCTTTATTACTACAATGATAGTACAAATTGAAACTATATCTTGTTGGATTTCAGAAGAATTGTTTTTCAAATACTGTTTTCAAGAATACAGCACATATACGCTGCCATTCTTTTCTGTTCCTCGACGTAACAAGAATTATTGCATTATGTATTCATAATGCGGTGTTTCCCTGCCCCAGATGGGTGAAAAATTGATGAATGAGCTTCAAATTCAGATTTTCCGATGAATTTTGCACTTTAAGAGCAATTTTTGGCTGATACGATGTTAGTTGCTATGGTAACCACGGTGGTTGCTATGGTAACCAAGGCAGTTGCTATGATAACTAAGACAGTTGCTTAGGAGACCCTAGTTGGTGACCAAGCGCTTCACCTTTACCCTCAGGCCTCAGTCATCTTAATTCTTAGCACCAGTCACTTGCAATTATTGTGTGATAGTAGTTTCATGCTTGGAAGACTTGCTACCACGTCATGGTACGGCTGTAGGGTACCCAAAGTGATTTCAGGTGAAAGTAGGAAGTGATACGAGTGAGTAATTGCGCGCCACAATGCGTATTAATCATTTACTTTGTTGCATCAACAAAGTGTGAGTTGAAATATTTATGAAGGAGCAGACTTTGTTGCTATGTGTAACGGTGGACAGACGGACGGACGGACATTTTAGTTAACTACACAATCTGCTGATTTCTAAACCCTGAATGATCTTTTTAGCACGTGCGTGCTAAAAACATCATCCCGGGTGATTGCCTTCGGCAATCACCCGGGCAGGGAAAAAATTTCCAAAGAGAAATGAAAATATTTCAACAAAATGTGTTTCTGAGCATACAATGGTACGATAGATGCTCAGGGTACTCTCTAGATCGAACTGTCGCTTTTGTATTTTGTGACAAAAGGAAAGGGGTACACTGGCAGATTTAAGTTTCAAAGCTTTAAAAATATCCGAAAATAAACACTCTTCGCCTGCTCCCTCACACAGAGCATCATGAATATAATCAAAAATGTTTAACAACTGGTCTTCGTCACATGATATTCCTAAGATGGCGTCCTCAAAATATGCCTTTGAGCAATGACTCCAGGGTTGATAAGACAGAATTTCCATCAGCAGATTCAATGGGACACCAGAAATACTGTTGCAAATGCTGGTTTGAACGACAGTAGACACCATTCGGACATTGTTGTTTTGTATTTCGTTGATCCACGACGAGGAGCCAGTGCAGAAGTAGGCGCTTGTCAGTCGTTCAAAGTATTCAACATCGAACCGCCTCGTGTCGACTGAGCTTGTGACCCTAAAAGAATGTTGGAAACATGCCAAGATCCTGGTAATCAAAAGGGTCAAGGGATCGGACAAGATGTTATTATCAATGTATACTTACAGCAGAATTATCATCCAAGTCGTGGCCATTGTAGACATTTTCGGGAACGCTCAAAGAGAACATACAAATATCAAAGTATTCAAAAAGAACTCTAATTGGCTTTGAAAATTCAGGAGATTCGAACAAAATACGTCTCTTTTTTAATAACTTTGATCCTTCCACAGCTGGTTCCACGAGATAGGGTTTATAAAATCAGATCTTGGAAAATATCCCAAAAAATATATTCAGCTAATGACAAACAGAGAAATTTCAAGCTTTGTCCCCTATACTGACCTCCCTCCCTTACCCTATCTCCCAGGTACTGCAAAGTTATACAAGTAGTAAACCCGTAAAATACTGAGGATGTGGATGTGTTTCATGTTTGAATATTGATCAATTATGTACTGAGAACTGCTGAAGGGTAATTGGAGTTACCTTCAGTCTTGTTGATTGCGGCTATCTGGCTTCTGAACCATTCTGTTCGGACTTCCAAAAACTTTACCTGGACAGCAGGATTTGGTGAATAAAGTATTCAAAACCATGGAACTAAAATATTCTCTCTTTTAAATAAAAGTGCTGACTGTTTCTGACCCCTTCCTCGAGCGGGAAACATGAACAATATTTCTCTGAAATACCTTCAGCTGTAAACATGAACAATATTTCTCTGACATACCTTCAGCTGTAAACATGAACAATATTTCTCTGACATACCTTCAGCTGTAAACATGAACAATATTTCTCTGACACATACCTTCAGCTGTATCTCTGAATACGTGCCAATCCGTTTCAGCAGCCCAACACACTTGAGACATTGAGCCAGGGTGATGTGAGATCTGAGTTGTTTTAGAAGGGATTCCTCCATATGTAATATACACTGGTCTGAGTCAGCTTTTATCATCTGAGAGTGGGGTAGGGAATATGGAATACGAAAAGAAACTTGTGGATACTGAATGGGAAACCAAAATTTGAGAGAGAGAGAGAGAGAGAGAGAGAGAGAGAGAGAGAGAGAGAGAGAGAGAGAGAGAGAGAGAACGAGAGAGAGAGAGAGAGAGAGAGAGAGAGAGAGAGAGAGAGAGAGAGAGAGAGAGAGAGAGAGAGAGAGAGAGAGAGAGAGAGAGAGAGAGATCAGCAATCTCTACCTGTATAATTGGTATATCTGTGTGTTTTACGGCAAGAGAACACACAAAACTGTGTAACTCCAATCCTTCTTCGTGGAAATTGTTCCTGATACTCGTATCTGTAAGTGGTAGTTAGATTCAGAAATTATTGAGCTAGTAAAGTCGGATTTTTTGAAGTTGTCACCACCCCTTCTCGCGCATGGAATGTTTTTGTGCGTCATATCACATGTTAACGTGTGGTGTGCACGTCGAAATAGATAAATTTCATATGCGTGGTCATTTGGGGGTGACAACAATCCGACTTTAACGATGTTTGGGGGGGGGGGGGGGTTCAACCTAAAAATTTCGATTTGCCAAAATCAGGGTATCGATCGAAATTTTTCGAATTTTTTCCCTGCCCGGGTGATCTTTTTAGCACGCACGTGCTTAAAAGATCATTCAGGGTTTAGAAATCAGCAGATTGTGTAGTTAACTAAAAGTGTCCGTCCGTCACGGACAACGCCTAACAACAAGTCTGCTCCTTCATAAAACTTTCATCTCACGCTTCGTTGATTCAACAAAGGAAATGATTAACACACATTGTGACGTGCAATTACTCGCTGATAGCACTTCTCACTATCGCCCGAAATCACTTTGGGCGCCTTACAGCCATGCTATGAAGTGATAGAACGTCTTCCAAGCATGAAACTACTGTCACACTAGTGACTCGAGTTGAGATGCGGTTAAAGTTTGAAGCACTTGGTAACCAACTGGGGTCAGGGCCAGGGGTCTCCTAAGCAACTGCCTTGGTTGCCATAGCAACTGTCCTGGTTACCATAGCAACTGCTTTGGTTACCATAGGAACTGCCTTGGTTACCATAGCAACTTACCTAGTTACCTTAGTAACCAATATCGCATCAGCCAAAAAATGCTCTTTGAGCACAAAATTCATCAGGAAGTCCAGTTTTGAAGCTTATTCATCAATTTTAAATCCATTTGTGGCAGGGAAACACCGCATTATGAATACATAATGCAATAATTCTTGTTTTCGAAGAAATTCGAAAAATTTCGTCAAGTTTCGAAAAGTTTCGATTTACCAACAATTTCAAAATTGCGAATTGCCATCAGTTTCGAAAAATTTAGAAAAGTTTCGAAAAATTTCATAAAATTCGAAAATTTCGATTTACCCACAATTTCAAATAATTTAGGAAGATTTCAAAAAATTTCGAAGTGGGTATCGATCGAAATCTTTAGGGTTGAACCCCCCCCCACAAGGTTAGAGAGGGAGGGTGATGAAAGCAATTTAGCTGAAAGATTCAAAAGATACTTGATCCTTGTTGTTGCAACTCACTGAATCTTAATCAGTTTGTATTGCACCGCTTGGGTGGTTCTTTTGTATTTTTGATCTGGCGTCCAACGGCCGTGTTGTGAACCAACAGCTTATATGTTGAGAGAGAGGGAGAGAGAGAGAGAGAGAGAGAGAGAGAGAGAGAGAGAGAGAGAAAAGAGAGAGAGAGGTATGCAATGATAACAGAAACTGGGAAAGAAACATGCCTCATGCATTTCAATAAAGCATGTGCCACGTGATTGGTCAAATACGCACATCTCACTATAAATAATGCAAATAAGACGGAACTTTGAGATACAAAGCTTACTACTACTTAAGACGGAACTTTGAGATATAAAGCTTACTACTACTACTACTCAGAGTGCCTGGGCTTGCCTACGGCAAGCCCACAGGGGACTATCGCTAAAGCGATAACGCCGGCACTAGAGAAGAGTCCCCACTTCCCCTCCCTTCCCATGGAACTACCATCTGGCAGGTTCACAATATGAAGAAGATTGGAGTGAGGCTCTTCTCGGGGCTTGTTTTTTAGGGGGGGGTGACACGTAACACTTTGTAACACTTTGTAACATGTGCAGAAAACTTTTTGTGCACGTTACATGTTACAAAGTGTTACATAGTGTTACAAAGTGTTACATAGTGTTACAAAGTGTTACATAGTGTTACAAAGTGTTACATAGTGTTACAAAGTGTTACATAGTGTTACAAAGTGTTACATAGTGTTACAAAGTGTTACAAAGTGTTACATAGTGTTACAAAGTGTTACATAGTGTTACAAAGTGTTACAAATTGTTACATAGTGTTACAAAGTGTCACAAAGTGTTACATAGTGTCACAAAGTGTTACAAATTGTTACAAAGTGTTACAAATTGTTACAAAAACACAAGGATTTGTAGCGAAGCACATTTTCAATCTTTGACCAAAAAATTGATTTTGGAAAAATTTTATTTCTTTTTCCAACAGAAACGTCGTATATCATTTTATTAAGTACAAAGAATCGATTACCTATGAAAAAAAGTCAATTGGGTCACAACTCACAGGTGACTCAGCACATTGGGGGCCTCTGAGAGGCACAATACTTCTAATATCACTCTAAAAACTTTACCGTTGTCTAAAGTTCATATTTTTCTTTACCAAATGGACTATTTCAGCCCTGATTTCCACAGTCGATGACATCGGAGGCTCAAAACATCCGCAAATTAGTAAAAAAGTGTATGTTTTAACCCTAGAAATGATTTAAAACTTTTAGATGTGTTCTAGAAAGACACCAAAGTCGTTCAAATTACTTATTCACCAACCGTTGAAAATTTGCTTCGCTACAAATCCTTGTGTTTTGTAACAATTTGTAACACTTTGTAACAATTTGTAACAATTTGTAACACTTTGTAACAATTTGTAACACTTTGTGACACTTTGTAACACTTTGTAACACTATGTAACACTTTGTAACACTATGTAACACTTTGTAACACTATGTAACACTATGTAACACTTTGTAACACTTTGTAACACTTTGTAACACTATGTAACACTATGTAACACTTTGTTACACTATGTAACACTTTGTAACACTATGTAACACTTTGTAACATGTGCAGAAAACTTTTTGTGCACGTTACATGTTACAAAGTGTTACAAAGTGTTACGTGTCACCCCCCCCCTTTTTAGTCCTGTGTGGTCATTTTACCAGGAACATTTATGCTTGAATATGTGCCACATATTCTTCTATGTTTTCAACCTTTTGTTTGAGCTCTTGTGCTCGTTCGTATATTTTAATTGCTTGGCCTGGTTGGTTTAGGAGGAACTCCTTCATGTCCTTGATTGTGGTGTATCCTGTTTGTATGTATCGGAGGGATGATAGGGCTTCGCAGTCACATACTATATGTGTTGCGTTTCTTATCGATTTCTTGCATAGGGTACATTTATTTGTTGTAGATTTTCCAATTTTGTTGAGGAAGTTTTCAAACGGTCCTTACGCTCCAGTTGCAGATTGGAGGCTGGCTCCAGTTTCTGGCGCCAGCCTCCAGTCTGCAACTGGCGCAAGCTGGAGGTGAGACGTCCTGTGCGCGCCAAATCTTCGTGACTAGCAGGGTTTCGATGTGAATGCATGTAAAGTAGCGCGCGCGGCAGTGTCAGCAGTGTCAGCAGGGGCCTGCTTCATTGTAACTAACGTCAGTCGCAAAATCTCTAACTGGACCCTATGCCTGTGCATAGAAGTGTAATGGCTCTAAATTTATTCCTTTATTTATTTATTTTTAGGTAGAGAAATGTCTAAACTATCGTTTAGGCTTTAGTTTGGGCTCAAAAGTTAATCCTGAAGCTGGGA
Source organism: Hormiphora californensis (assembly GCA_020137815.1). NCBI lineage: Eukaryota > Metazoa > Ctenophora > Tentaculata > Cydippida > Pleurobrachiidae > Hormiphora > Hormiphora californensis. The sequence goes on from CM035359.1 coordinate 1,988,492, forward strand.
AATCAGTCTTTAGTGCAATGGGTCATATATGGCCTATGGTCCTCAAAGGGTTAAAGGAAATAAAATAATAAAATAATAAAATTTATTGTTGAGTTTTGCTATTTGTTTCACAAGTTCCCCTCTCGTTTCTTCATTCACTATTATATTTTTGAGAGATTTGCCTCCTTTCGTCTTGAATGTTGTGAGGGTTTTCCGTTTTGCAGTATCTTCTGTTTGTGTATATAGATACAAAGCTTGAGCTGATTTGAATTGCTCGGGTTGACCAAAACAAGAGATCATGGCTTGATATTAGTCTGCCATTATCTAAATATAAAACCCTAACCTTGATTTAAAGCATGGCTTGATATTAGTCTGCCATTATCTAAATATAAAACCCTAACCTTGATTCACAGCATGGCTTATCTAGTTCTCCTGCTTCTTGTGGTTGCAGATTCTGAGGAGCAGTGTCCCGTTATGGTAGTTGAGGGTTACCTAAAGCGTTACTGCGAAGCCACGGAGACCTTCCAGTGCATGGCGTCAGATCAGAAATACAGTATGTTCAGATCCTACTCTAACCGGCGGCTAAACTGGGCTGTGGATGGAGTATGCCCTGGCGAACTTGGATGGTATCAAGCATGCGGCATTCTCCGACCTCTTGGCTACACACGGCAATTCACCACCGAAATACTGCCGTTGGCGCCATATTGTGGCTACCTGTGCAGCTTGCAGAGCGAGGATCATTTGGCAGTCATCCAGGATTCTCCCTGTCAGGGGAAACGCTCCGAGGTAGAACCCATAGAGGTGTATGGATTGACTGTCAATGTTATACCGAACTCAACATGTAACGGGGTTTGTGACAATACCTGGGACATAGAGGGACAGGGAGTAACAAACAATTGGTGCTTTGATGAGGTTGTTTGCGGAGGACTACAATATGGGGTGGGCATATTCCCCACTGATACTGATACTGGGGACTATTTCTTTTCGTTTCTTATTCTGCCCTGGCAAGGATCTAAAATGAATCTGGACAACTTCGTAGATAGTGACTACTATGGTGATCCAGAGTGGATTGAAATTGTGGAGTCGTCCGATTGGTGTGAGAAATCTCCAGAAGAGGAAGAAGAAGAAGAAGACTCTAAAGAAGGCGCTATGTTCGGGGCTAAAATCTACCATTACCCTCTGTTCAATGGAAGTCGGTGTTTTCCATTCGAGTTCGCTAACCCACTATTTGGCTTCACAGGCCAGCCGTATTGCAAGAACGGCTATGATCAGACCAACTGCAGCGATCCTACCAGAGTTGCGGGGGAGTGTCTGATTAGAGGTTACCACAGTACCGTATCTACCCTGATGACATGTCTCCCTGGAATGCCCGGTGTTTGCGATGACGGTATAGATCTGAAATGTGTTCAGGTCGGCCCCTTTTGTAGGGTACATCGACACAAGTTGTGTGATCACACCACAAACTGTCCTCTGAGTCTCGACGAAACGATTCCTCTGTGCGACAACTTATCCAAGAAATCATGCAAAAGACCCTTCGGTGGGTCAAATGCCCGGATCCCTTTTACATGGGTTAGGGATGGCGTCATGGATTGCGCTAATGGAGAGGACGAGGCAGATGGTTGGAGCAGTTGTGGCGAGGGATCAACTTTCAGGTACTCAGAATCAGAGTGTCTTGAAGTATTTATCTGTAGAGGACTTGGGACTTTTGAAGAGCTGGAAAAGGTGTGCGATGCATCAATGGATAGCTGTGAGAAGGAAAGAAGTACATGTGAGAAGTCCATGGAAGTATTGAAAACTTCCAATACCCTTCTAAGGATCTATTCTCAAATCTTCGAGCCGCTTTGTCTTCCCGGCTTAGAAGGCTACCGTGAAATGGTTGGCTATGGCTGTCTTACCATCCAGCTGTCTGAAGGAAAATTTTATGGCGAAACAAATTCTACAGGAGTTCTCAGTATGAGACATCGAAGCTGTAGAAGTCTCTTTGGGGAGACATTTGTCTTAATGAGTTGCCTAGGGCTTTGCGATGACGCTACATGTCCAATTGTGGATGCAGTATTGAGTCACATGAAATGCCCCAACATCCAGAGGAAAGTATATGCTCTCGACTCCACTGGATCTCTCACATTTGCTGTACAGGATCATGGACGATTTCACAACGATTTCTTCCTCTGTGAAAACGAGTTGTGTGTTCCCTTTGAGCATGTTTGCAACCTCAGGGACAATTGTGGAGATGGATCAGACGAAAAGAATTGTTCAAACAACTTTAGATGTGAAGATGGTCGAAAGTACCTTGGTCTCGTACAAAAATGCGATGGCAAAATTGACTGTCACGACATTTCAGACGAATGTAACGGAGAGTGTTCATTGAAACTAATTCCCAACACGGGATTACTTGTTGTAGGTGGAATAATGGGAGCCCTAGGCCTGGTTTTAAATATTTACACTTTCAAAAAAGGTAGCAACACAATACGTGACCCAGAAATTAAAGAGGGCAAGGTCAGCAGAGTTGTATGTCCTACTGATCGCCGTGGGAGATATGTTGATATGTGGGTATTTGCTGACAATCATAACTACAGCCTTACAAAGGGGATGAGTTCTGTGTGCTAGCAGACAAGTATGGGCAACCAGCCTCCCTTGCAAGGTACTTGGTCTGGTGACTACCACAGGCTCAGTTCTTTCCTCTCTGGCCATGGCTACTCTAAGCGTCGTTAGGTTGAAGGGTGTTTTTAGATCCATTAACATGCGGGTCAGTAACGAAACGTCGAAAAGGTTACGAGCCAAAATGATGGTGTTTATGAGTGGGCTTGTGATATTTTCAGTCGTCTTAAGTGTAATCCCTCTACTGGCCATTTTTGAGGACATGTTTGTGAACGGACTATCGTATGGAAAGGGAGTGGGCCTCTTCCTGGGATCAGTGTCAAAGAAAAAGCATCTGGAGGTGATACCTGGATACTTTGGTAGGACGCACAAACGTGATGGGATTGAGTTGTCCTGGGAATCCATAAGGAAAGTTGTCAGAGAAATGTTTTCCAGTGATATTGATGGGGTGGTTGGAAGTCGAGTTCCTTTCTATGCTAATCACCCAGTTGCCAGGTCAAGTACTTTCTAACTCCAGATGATCCACAACTTCTGTTTGTTTGGTTGACCTTGGGACTTCTAATGGCATGTTTCACAGTCGTCATTGTCTGTCACGGTGTCATTGCCTTCCTAGTCACCCAAAATAGCCTCCCATCTTCCAGCCAGTACAGCAAGGTGCTCCAACGGAAGGTGACAATGATTGTTCTGACTGACACCACCACATGGGTTCCCTTCCTCATTTTCTGTGCTCTCCACACCGCCCAGGTGGTCGACATGTCACCCTACTACCCAATCTTCTCCATCATCATCCTACCCTTCAACTCTGTCATGAACCCCTTGCTTTACAGTGAATGTTATGACATAGTCTCCCGGGGATTCAGCCGAGTGATTACTCTAGTAAAGATCCTCAGGAACCCCATTGTAGCACCAGTTGAGATAGAAATGCGAGCTGTTGGCATGGTTCCGGAGGTGGTAGTCGATAGTCGGTAGAGACTTCAACACTAGAGATCATATTTTTTTCAAGCTGATTGTTTAGACATCTTTGAACCCTGCAACTAATTGAGCCGTTCGACCGTACAGATAAACAGTTCAAGTATAACACATTCTAGTCAGCAAAACATGGTGGCTTATGGGGCTGTGGTATGTAACACCCAGCTGGGACAAAGCTGTTCCGAGTTAATGAAAGTGAAATTGTCCGATTCAACGCATTTTTGGTTAACGAAACGTGTTTATTTGTTCGCAAAAGGCAAGCTCCCCTTGTTTACCCCCGACTTTGAACTTTGCATCTCAATTACAATAAAATTGGCATCAAATGGGCAATTAAAGAGGGGATGCAGGCATTTTTGGGGGCACACAAAGGCCATAATTATATGGACCACCTAGAATAACAATTTGATTGCCCCATCATACTGAGGTTCTACCCCTTTTTGTACAAGAATGACCTGTATTATAACCACGTTGAGAGTTGTTATGTTCGCAAAAGGCAAGCTTCCCCTCGTCCGACCCGAATTTGGAATCATATGGGTTTAGTTTGTCGAACCGGCAAGTTGCTAACATTTTCAAATCTTCACTACTTCTCAAATGATCCCATACTTTCAGTCTAATCCCAAAATCCTATTAAAAATAGAGACAAAAATAACGGCACCAAACTGTGAATGCCCTTGCATTAGTGCGAGTGAATAAAATCAATTTTTATCTAAAGGCCGAGTTATAGCAAGAAAGGACTATTTTAAAACGAATTTTCTGGTTAGTGGTAACCAACTCCGTTGTCATGGTAAATCAATCGAACTCTATCGAGTTCTATCGCCAGCAACTGGATGAAAATTTATCCATTCATTAGCACAATGCAAGGCTTTGGTTACGAAGTTACCCCTTGCCAGGTGTGCACGCGAAGGTCGCCCGGCGACAGAGTGTGAGGTGTCTTCGATACCAAGCACAGGCTGTGTAACAAAAAGGGGCGTTTTTATAGGATTGTTCATCATAACCTGAAATAAATAATTTTCATTACTTTCACAAAGGCTCAAAGTTGAATACAAATTTGCCAAAATTGTGCAGGGGCCACCCCAAAATTAATCTCTAAGTAATTAATTAATTAATTTTGACTATTCCCACTTTCTGTAGATTATATTATTGTTTTATGCATGAAGAACTTCCTAGAAGTTTCAAGTCGATATTAAGCAGAACGGAAAATATAATTTAGTGCATGGGCAAACAAAATGGTGCAAGGGCACAGTGTCAGGGGAAATTTGCACAAATTGTGCAGGGGCAAATTTTAATTAATTTGCCTATAATTAATACCTAATTGATATCATACGGCTCTTCTGTACTGTAGTTTGCTACTAGAACATGCATAGAAAGTTTCGTGTCAAATATTAAACGTGTGGGACACAGTTCGAGCATAAAATTGGTGCAAGGGCTGCCCTTGCACCATTTGCCCTGCACATTGCCTGCCCTTGCACCAAATTCCATTTTTGCACGGCTCAACTAACTAATTAATTAATTTTGACTATTCCCACTTTTCGAACATCATCTTTTATGATTGAAGAACATTCTTACAAAGTTTCAAGTCGATATTTTAAGCAGAACGGAAAATAGAATTTGGTGCAAGGGCGCGGTGCAAGGGACATAACACGCAATGTGCAGGGGCACGGTGCCCTTGCACCGTTTTTAATACCTATGATTAATTATAATTAAAAATTCAAAAATCCGCCAACGTCATGACACAAAGGAATACAAGAACATGCTACAAAATTTCAAGTCGATATCCAAACGGTGTGGCCACAATCGTTGCATGTTTTTTGCCCCCCCCCCCCCCCCGCCCCCCCAAAAAAAGACCTTTCTTTGTTCTTAATAGGGCGGCATTTTTGGGTTTTTGTGCAGGGGCAAAAAATTTTTTTTCTTTTTTTCGTTTTTTGCTGTTTTCTTCGGGTCGGAGGTGCCTGCCGGCACCTAAATGTCCTAAGTTCTAAACCCCCCCCCCCTTTACATTTATGAGGTTCCCGGGTGGGGCGCGGCAAACAGGGTCAAGCAAGGCAAGGTTGGAAAAAATTTCGAATAACCAATCATTTCAAAAAGTTTCGAAAAAATTCGAATGAATTCGAAAATTTCGATTTACCAAAAATCTCAAATTTCCATCAACTTCGAAAAATTTCGAAAAATTTCGTAGATTTTCGAAAAAATTCGAAAATAAAATTTCGATTTACCAAAAAAGTGGGTATCGATCGAAATTTTTAGGGTTGAACCCCCCCCCCCCCTCCCCCCCATGTTTAATGATATGAATCATAAGATAAACGATTCTAAAATGGAAATATTATAACAACTGTAATATCAGTACACGAAACATGGGATCAACTGTAACATGATGTACTGACCTATTAGTTGGGGTAATTCAAGGATCTCCAGAATCTGTGGGTGTTTAGACAAACTCACATTGGCTTCCTTTCTCCTGGAATCATAGTGCAGGATTTTTAGTTTTGGGAAAACAGGTTTGTTTGGATTATGCTCATGTCGCCTGTATCCTTAGATCAGGGTGACGTCATGATGAATAATTTAACCGTGAACTAGATGAGACTTACATTTTGTTAGTTTCTATAGCGGCCTGTGTACATTCCTCAATAGCCTCTTGAAGTTGAGGAACAGTGCCGATAACTGTTGACAACTGACTCTCCAGTTTATCAAACGATTGCCTGGGATATAAACAGGGTTTAGAGGAGACGTGAAGGGCGAGATGTGTGTTTAAGTTCTCCGGTATATTGGCCACCCACACAGAGCCGGCCACAGCGTGGTGCACAGCGTGGTCCACGACGCTGTGTGTGGCGGAGCACTGCACTGTAGAGATCTGTATACTTTAGTACTTGTCACAAAGACAGATGCTATTATTCACCTAATATCATTAGAGCACTCTGCGGTAGCAACAAAAGATTGGTAATGTCGAAATGCCAAACTCTTCTGCTCTTCTAACAATCTTCCTTCTTCATCTTCCCATCTTTCCTTTTCACGAACTGCAAAGAAAAGCAGCAACGATTTATCTACCGTGTTTTGAGTAAAGGCGACATTTAAAGTTGTGGTGTCTTACCAATTTTGTCAGACGTCAGTGAGGTCACAATTCTTGAAAAATAGTCTCCAAATCCGTCCAGAGACAACCAACTTTCTGAAAGAAAGAAAATCTATAAATGGTAATCAACTAAGTATATCGCGGAAATGTAAATTTGTTGAATAAAAGTTGAAACTGACCTTTGAATGAATCACCGAAGTATTTTTGATATTTTGCTGAAGAGGATGCCATATTGAGTCGCTAAAGGAGGAGGGTTGTTTGTTTGTTTGAGATTGCTGCGTCTGGAGGATGACCTGCCCGAAAGTAGTAGAGGCCGCACCGAACACGCTTATTAGGCGCCCCAGCACGTCCACACTCCGCCGTAGCAAGGCCACCCACCAATCAGTTTATGCAGAGCATGTTACTGCGGACGCTCCAGGAAGACCGTGGTCAACCACTGGCGACACCGAAGGAGGAGGTTTATATAATACAATATAATGTAAGACATTTTAGGGTACACCTGGCGTTTTTTATCATAGAGTGCCCAACCAAATGACTTCACCAGGGTTTAGGGCATACAAAATGGACCTCAAATATGCAAGAATAGCAAATCGTCTCGAGTGTGCATCATTTCCTCATTACGGGGTGCTCGCATGAGGGAGCTGTAGCATATTCGAAGAAAGCCCCGGGTCCAGTCGGTTCAGGACCAACTTTTTGAGAAGAAAATGGAAAAACTTGGCCTACGCTGCAAGGTACCAGTATGATATGGGTGTTTACAGGCATGTAGACCGTACAGTTGTTAGGGCCTACCCCAACCGTTGGGGTAGGCCCTAACAACTGTACCTACAGGCCCAACCCCAGCACTAACTAACCCTGGCTCAGGGTCAGTGACCCTACCGTCTGAGTGGGGAGTGCTGACGCTCAAAACACCCAGATTTTTGACGTTTCCCCACGCTCCACTCCCTCCTCCCAGTAGTAGCCGTCGCGTACTGCAGTGCATATTTACCACTGGAGAACTAGCAGAAAGTGGAAAATTGACTTTTGGGAAATTGAGGAAAATGATAACTTTAAAAAGTGAAGCGTGTGCCGATACCGTGCGTGTTCATAAAATCATGAGAGTATAACACTGCCGCGTGCGATTTAAAACAATAACACGGGACAAAATTTTAAAAAGTAGGTTGCATGGGCGGCTCAATAGTGAACCATGATAAAGCAGGGACGGCGCTCGTGGGTGTCCGGGTGTCCGCGGACACCCAGACCGAAAAGACGGAAAGAGAAAAGAAGAAAAATGGAAAAAAACATCGGTGAGAACTGCGAAATTTTGGATTTGCGCGCAGCCGGGTGTCCGGAGCTCTGTCGGACACCAGGTGCACTGCGCGCACCTGAACGCACGGCAGAGCATAAAGAGAGTTCTTCGCGCGCCACAGTGCATTTTGACGTGACCAGGGTGTCCGGTTCACCCAGAAAGTTGGGTGCGCGCGGATGAGTTTTTTCTTGTGAACAGAAAACTGGTAAGTCGGAAGAACCTGTCCGTTCCTCTCATGAGCGCTCATGAGTGTATCATGAGTAGGGCAGGTTTTTGGGAAAAAAGTTTTTCTTTACCTAGTACCAATCGAAAGCTCTCAGTCGTGTGAACGGAATGAACCTAATCTCATGTTCCTACTCCGAAAATTGGCGTAGGCACAAGGATTATATTCAAATAATATCAAGTGACACATGACATCACTGAGTCACGTGATAAACCGCGCTTGTGCTCGGTAATTAGATTCCGCAGAGGTTACACGCAAATCTGTCACCGAACACCCTCCACTAGAGAGATCCTTACCAGGTCTCCAGAAAACAGTGATTGAGCTGAAGGAAATTGGGCAATGAAATGAGACCACCACCCGGTAGCATGAACCGGTCTAAATAACCTCACCCGTCAATTAGTGTGAATAACACCACGGCTCAAAATTAAACGAGGATTTGGAACTTTTGTTGGAAGGAAGGTATATCTATATAAAAGCCAAGATGCGTACATGCAAAAATTTAATTCTTACTGCTTTTTACATGGTTTATCCTTGGAAACATTTTGTCTCTGAAAGACAATTTGATACAACCCCAGCTAGTGTTAGTGTTACTGTTGCCGATGTATTCAGCCACTTGCTGTATTTGACAGAGCAGGCAACAAATCATCGAGACAAATCGTTCTCTGCTGTGCTTCCAAGACTGGTAGATGATATCCTGAAGTTGTTTACTCCGGAAGTTCTGACTTGGCCCGATAATAAGCGAAATGGGCGGAGATCATTCCTTATCAAGTTAGTAAAGTCATTGATTTGAAATTGTTTGGCTGTCCGACGTCTGCTATACTCTATAGATCGAAAGCTCCTGTTCTTAATTGAATATTAGTACTGCAAAATCGTTGTTTCTTTTTATAAATGGTCTGACCCTCTAATTCTCCCTCCTCTATACAGGAAGATCCGAGGTTTCGAAAACTGTAGGAAAAAAATATCTGCAAAGTCTAAGAAAGTTGAAGTGTTTGAGAATTCTCTGCTTGTGATATTTCCTCTCGCTCCTGCTGCAGTATCGACATCTTCTGCTACCAAGGTATTTGCAAACTACCTTTCTAGTCGAAATAATTGTACTCATCCTCTATCCACATATTTCAAACTCCCGTAACTTGAGCCCCTTTTCCCGTTTTAATAGGACCTCAGTTTGGAAACCGCTGAACCCGTTACTCACCAAGCTGAACCCGTTACTCACCAAGCTGAACCCGTTACTGAACAACCTGAACCCGTTACTCACCAAGCTGAACCCGTTACTGAACAACCTGAACCCGTTACTGAACAACCTGAACCCGTTACTGAACAACCTGAACCACTGGCTACTTTTCGATCCCAACTCCATATAGAACAACACCAGGTATGGCAATGATCCTTCATCCTAGCGTAGCATCTGTATAGTCTGATATTATTCTCATTGTATATTCTCAATCCCCTAATTATTTGAACTCCGTAACTCAAGCAATATCTTAGAGCACAAGTTTGGAAAGTACTGGAACTACAGCTGGCGACGAGATGAGTTCATCCGCAGTTGAAAGATCATTACCAAGCCCTGTAGTGAAATCAGTGAACATGATGCAGACCCCGGCCATCTTACATCCCTGACGAGGTAATTCACCGTAGTTCCCATCCAATTCATATTTCGTCCCTTCCTCATTCAGTTTGAAATTCAGTGCAATTGTAGGACCCCTAGGCAGTCGTAATTGTCTGACTCACATCTAACAAAAACTTACATTTCAGAGCAACTCTCAGATTCCTCCAACGGTGGGTACAAAAAAACAGAATGAAGGAGAAAACATTTAACATTTGGTTGTACATATTTTGATTTTTGAAGTGCCTATTTATAACGGACGTTAACGATCTGTCCCTTGCAGGTTGTGAAAGATATAAGCTCGGATCGTCAACTACTGTATCTCTACATTGTGGGGCTATCGACAGGAGATGTATCTTCCATTGCAAAGAAAACTATTGGCAAGACTCAACAGGCACGGTGGCTAACGCTGGCTACTAGAATCATCCGACTCTATGTCAGCGTGGCATACGATCAGTTGAAACCAGTTCATAGAGCACAGGTTGACCGTCTAGTGACGTTCATCTGCAACGTCTACTTTCCGGTAAGTGTGCTTTTTGTTTCAGTAGCTTTGTTAGATAATATAATAAAGATAAGAGCTATTTGTATTGTGTGTTCTTGTGGTTAATTAAAACTCCTCCTTTCTAGGTGTTCTCTGCTGTAAAACATCAGCCTGGTATTCATATGGGTCCGGTGCATTTCTACAACATCGTCAAGCGGATCGATGACTATTGTGACGACGACGAAAAAGCAACATGTCATACCTCTCTCCAGGAAAACTGTTATATGATACATCCTGAGAATGTTTTACTCGCTATGTTAGGTAATTCAGATTTCAAATTGAATGGGTGGAAAAGAGCTAATCCTTTGCAATATTTATTCACTGATAACCAACCATTGTGTTTCAGGAGATGATGACTCATTTGTACGCAGCATGGCAGTGGAGGCAATTCAGAATATCGACAAATATTCCTCGAAAGCAACCAAGTCCTGGAGGATCCGACAGTTTGAGAGGCCCCTCCTCAACTTTGCAGCCCCGAGTTACTACTGCATGGTGCAATACAGTGGTAAGATAAGGTCTAAGAGGTTTTTGGTCTATAAAGGGCCGGCCTACACAGGGAGCAGGTTAAAAGACCCGTCACCCGGCCTCCGCTCTTAGAGGGCAAAGACATTAGGGCATTTTTAGAGAGACCTTTTGAGAGTGAGATACCGTGCCACACACAGGCGGTGGAGAGAGCCGTGGCAACAACACACGGTTGTGTAAAAAGGAGAAAGACTGAGAAAAACCAAATGGACAATCTTCTCAGTACCGTTGCTGCTAGAAAAGAGCCCACGAAAAGAGTTTTGGAAAAGAGATATTTTAAGGATTTTGCTCATTCATCTAGTAGTTAATAGTAAATGGGGACATTTAATTACAATTTGTTGTATTATGTGATTTTGTAATGTGCGTATTGATTTTGTTTTCATTGCAAAATAGAAATAATGTATATTGCTGTTTTCTGGAGACCTGGTAAGGATCTCTCTAGTGGAGGGTGTTCGGTGACAGATTTGCGTGTAACCTCTGCGGAATCTAATTACCGAGCACAAGCGCGGTTTATCACGTGACTCAGTGATGTCATGTGTCACGTGATATTATTTGAAAAATATAATCGCTTGTGCCTACGCCAATTTTCGGAGTAGGAACATGAGATTAGGTTCATTCCGTTCACACGACTGAGAGCTTTCGATTGGTACTAGGTAAAGAAAAACTTTTTTCCCAAAATGATTCATGAGTGTGTCATGAGTGTATCATGAGTGTATCATGAGCGCTCATGAGACGTTTTTAGGTGTTTCAACGTCTCATGAGCGCTCATGAGTGTATCATGAGTGTGTCATGAGTGTATCATGAGCGCTCATGAGTGCTCATAAGGAACCATAATAAAGTTCAAGAGCGCACCCCATCCAAGAGCGCACCACCTCCAAAAGACACCACTCCAAGAGCGCACCACATCAAAGAGAGCCCCATCCAGAAGATACCGGCGCAGGGGACACACGCGCAGAAGAGACGCACGCGCAAATACAACGGCGCGCTGGTCTTTCTGCGCGTGGTGTCCGCGTGTGGTATCTTCTGGATGGGGAGCTCTCTTTGATGTGGTGCGCTCTTGAAGTGGTGTCTTCTGGAGGTGGTGCGCTCTTGGATGTGGTCTCTTTTGGGTGTGGTGCGCTCTCAGGTGTGGTCTCTCTTCGATCGGGTACGCTCTTGGGTGCTCTTGGAGGCTCTTGAACTTTATTATGGTTCCTTATGAGACCTTGCTCATGAGCGCTCATGAGACATATGTCTCATCCCATCTCTGTTTCAATGTCTCATGAGCGCTCATGAGACGTTTTGACCTACATGTGCTCATGAGTGTATCATGAGACATGTCTCATGAGACATATGTGATATGTCTCATGAGACGTTAGGGTTATGGTTATGGTTGGGTTTAGGGTTGGGCTAGGGTTAGGGCTTTCCTTTAGGTCTAGGGACCCGTAGAGGGTGGGCTAGGTCCAAGCCTATGGGTAACCCTAACCCTATCCCTACGGGTCCCTAGACCTAAAGGAAAGCCCTAACCCTAGCCCAACCCTAAACCAAACATACCCTAACCTAACGTCTCATGAGACATATGTCTCATGAGACATGTCTCATGATACACTCATGAAAACATGTAGGTCAAAACGTCTCATGAGCGCTCATGAGACATTGAAACAGAGATGGGATGAGACTATGTCTCATGAGCGCTCATGAGCAAGGTCTCATGAGCACTCATGAGCGCTCATGATACACTCATGACACAGCTCATGATACACTCATGAGCGCTCATGAGACGTTGAAACACCTAAAAACGTCTCATGAGCGCTCATGATACACTCATGATACACTCATGACACACTCATGATACACTCATGAGCGCTCATGAGAGGAACGGACAGGTTCTTCCGACTTACCAGAAAACTTTCATCTTTTTTTCCATTTTTCACAAAAGGAGTTCAGAAATGCTTAAAATCGTTTAAAAACGCCTCAAAATGTCCGAAATTTTCGGGGGGCCCCTGGACCCTGCCTGCGGGGGCTCTGCCCCCTACACCCCTACTTTCTCTGAGGCGGGAGACACACTGAAGTTGGGATGGATGAATGTACCTCTCCCGGCGTAAACGGCGTATCTGCGTACCGTTTTAGAAAACCATTTCTCCACTTCAACAATCAACAAGCGCCACGATATCCAATATCAATATTCAGTTTTCCGAAAAGTCATTCGCGAAAAAGTGTCAAAGTACTTGGTGACATACCTGGCGCGACCCCCATCAAAGTACCACACTACCACAACTCGTTCACCTGAGTTCTGCATGTTGCTGAACACTTTTATCAAATGGCTAGAATCACGATATCACGATAATAATTTAAAGTGTTGGATGTACTTGGAATAGGACTAAAAATGCAGTTTTTTCACTTGGCTCCCATTTTATTTGAACTGTAAGTGACTCCCAATAAAACATTATACATTGTTCAATTCTGTATTTCTATCGATCATCATGGTCTAATGTTTCATTATTTTTCAACTTTTCAGGCTGTTTCCCTGCCTTTTAGTTATCTCTTCTGAAGCAAGTCAGTATATTTATTCATTGAAGCTTTGCTGAAGTCAATTAAAGATACAAGAGAGTGGCCACTAGTGGACAGGATCAGAATTGGACTAGTTTATTGGAGGTTGTAAAGATTAGTTATATGAGCATTATTCCTCTTTTGCCGCTCAAAATTAACCCATCCATCACTGAGATTTTTCTATCCTGTTTGATAAATATTGATCCAGCAGGAATTCCCCGAGAGTAACGAAAATTATATCTCAGTGATGGATGGTTCGATTTTGAGCGGCCAAAAGGCAAAATGCTCATAGAACTAATCTCTACTACCTCCAACAAACTTTTCCAATCCTGATTCTGTCCACGCACACTTTAAATAATACCATTAGCAGCAATTTGATACGAGCTTCTTTAAGGTCCCAGCAAGTTCGCCTTTTCTAAACAACCCTCTACGACAAGTGTCGACACTGGAACCACTGTCACACTATCATGCGAGGCTGGGGGAAGAACTGGTATCTCATACCAATGGTACAGCCTGGCAGCTGGATTCAATGTTCCTCCCGAAGATAGTAATAAGATTGGGGGGCAAACAGCGACTACATTAGAAGTAGCGGAGGGTATTTATAGCAACTCGATGTTCCAGTGTATGGCAACTGCAGGGGAAGAATCGATATTTAGTGACGTTGCCACTGTCACTTTTTATATTCCTGCAACAAGTAAGGATCACTTTGGGTTTTGAATTCGAATTTATGGTTTCATTGAGTTCTCCTAACAACTTATATTTGCAGCCATAAGTTTTAGTGGTACGGTCACTACTGACACCGTTTCTACTTCATCTGATATTAGAAATAACGATGCCTGGGTTTTTACGCTCAAGTGTAACAAAGACGCTGGGTTTGATCCGGACACCCAGATCACCAGTGGTTCTGTGTACAATGTAAAGTGGTATAAAGGCGGTGTGGAAGTAGCAGATGATAACAAATGGATATATACTAGGGCAGGCGAGAACAAGCTGGTAGCTAATGGTCAAAATGCGGTTTTCCCAAATATTAACCTTGAGAAGTACAGCCTGGTTATATTCAACATAAAGACATCAGATGCTGGAGAATATACCTGTAAAGCAGTTAACACAGCTGGAGGCTCTGTCTTACTTGGAACTGTCACAATTAGTAGTGTTGGTACAACTATATCTGATAACGACTGGTATTTAAAATCAAAAACATCATTGGCTGCTGGGTATACTGTTCAAGCTCTAAACTCTGATGGGACAATCAAGACGACACCCTCTGTTGGCGATACCGTTCTATTATCCTGCGGAGGGGTTTGTAAACCAGCAGGCAGTACTTCCAATTCTATCAGTTACAAGTGGACACTGGAAGGCGATATAAACACTATCCTCTCTGATGACAGAGAATACAGTGCGACCATGTCATCTACAAATACTGTAACCTACCAGTGTAGAATAACAAATAGCGATTGTGTGGACAGTAACATATCTACCAAAGGATCAGTGTCACTTTCAGCCACAGGTATTTAAATGAAGAACATTTATTATTTTTGGTAAGGAGTAAGTAAAGGAAGATACTGATCATATCTCGCTGGTAACATTGAGTTTAGCTCGGTTGAACTTCTAACTCTTTAATTTCAGCTGCTACTATCAGTTACTCCTACACGTTTGATTCATCCCTTCCTTCCTATATATGGTGGGAATCTGACAGTTCGAAGTCAGCAGATCTCAGTATAGCCTGTACTGGAACTGGATCCGGAGGAACTTTAGTAAAGAAAGTATACCAAAATGGTGTACCAAAATCAACTTCTCCACCTTATACAATCTCTGCTGCTCCATCTAATAGCGGTGCTTACCAATGCGTTATTTTTAACGATGGGGATAACGTGTTCTTGACTCAGCATACAACTGAAGTTCTTATTGGTGTTGGTAAGTACCTACTCGTCACATGTAAAATTGTAGGTATCTACATTCTACACTCCAAGCTCAACTAAAATTCCCCTTTCCAGAAAACCCGACAGCTGCCCTAACTTATTCTCCCACAATATACCGTATTGGTGAAACTGCTACCTTAACTTGTACCATTACTGGTTACCCAATTTCATCGGTACAAATAAGCCTGGACGGAGGATCAGCTCTTACAACTACCGAAGTCAGCTCAACTGTTTATACGGCTACTATTGGCTCATTCTCTGTTTCGGATGCTGTAAAATACACGTGTAGTGTGTCAATTCAGTGGTATAAAACTGATGGCGGGGACGCACAAACCGAAACTAAAACCAGTGATCTCACCTTGGAGTATGGTAAGTTTGGTGTACTCTTCTGAAGCAAGTCAGTATATATAATTCGTTGAAGCTTTGCTGAAGTCAAGTTTTAAATAATACCATTAGGAGCAATTTGATACGAGCTTCTTTCAGGTCCCAGTAAGTTCGCCTTTTCCAAACAACCCACCACAACAAGTGTCGACACTGGAACCACCGTCACACTATCATGTGAGGCTGGGGGAAGAACTGGTATCACATACGAATGGTACAGCCTGGCAGCTGGATTTAATGTTCCTCCCGAAGATAGTGATAAGATTGGCGGGCAAACAGCGACTTCATTAGAAGTAGCGGAGGGTATTTATAGCAATTCGATGTTCCAGTGTATAGCTACTACAGGGGAAGAGTCGATATTCAGTGACGTTGCTACTATTAGATTTAATATTCCTGCAACAAGTAAGAATCACTTTTAATCTTTGAATTCGAATTTTTGGTTTCATCGAGTTCTTCTAACAACTTATATTTGCAGCCATAAGTTTTAGTGGTACTGTCACTACCGAAACTGTATCTACTTCATCTGATATTATGAATAACGATGCCTGGGTTTTCACACTCAAGTGTAACAAAGACAGTGGGTTTGATCCGGACACTCAGATCACCAGTGGTTCTGTGTACAGTGTAAAGTGGTATAAAGGCGGTGTGGAAGTGGCAGATGATAACAAGTGGATATACACCAGTGCAGGCACCAATACACTGTGGTTTGATGCTGCGGGAGCGTTTCAAAAAACAATAACTCTAGAGAAGTACAGCCTGGTTATATTCAACATAAAGACATCAGATGCTGGAACGTATACCTGTAAAGCAGTTAACACAGCTGGTGGCTCTGTCTTACTTGGAACTGTCACAATCGGTAGTGTTGGTACAACTATATCTGATAATGCCTGGTATTTAAAATCAACAACATCTTTGGCTGCTGGGTATACTGTTCAAGCTCTAAATTCTGATGGGACAATCAAGACAGCACCCTCTATTGGTGATACTGTTCTATTATCCTGCGGAGGGGTTTGTAAACCAGGAGGCAGTACTTCCAATTCTATCAGTTACAAGTGGACACTGGAAGGCGATCTAAACACTATCCTCTCTTCTGACAGAGAATACAGTGTGACCATGTCATCTACAAGTACTGTAATCTACCAGTGTAGAATAACAAATAGTGATTGTGTGGACAGTACCACAACTACCAAAGGTGCAGTATCTCTCACACCCACAGGTATTTAAATGAAGAACAGTTATTCTTTTTGGTACTCGAGAAAGGAAGATTACTGATCATATCTCGCTGGTAACATTCTAACTCTTTAATTTCAGCTGCTACTACCAGTTACTCCTACACGTTTGATTCATCGCTCCCTTCCTATATATGGTGGGAATCTGACAGTTCGAAGTCAGCAGATCTCAGTATAGCCTGTACTGGAACCGGTTCCGGAGGGACTTTAGTAAAGAATGTATACCATAATAGTGTATCAAAATCAACTTCTCCACCTTATACAATCTCTGTTGCCTCATCTAATAGTGGTGCTTACCAATGCGCTATTACTAACAATGGGGATAACGTATTCTTGACACAACATACAACTGAAGTTCTTATTGTTGGTAAGTACCTACTCGTCACATGTAAAATTGTAGGTATCTACACAGTACACTCCAAGCTCAACTAAAATTCCCCTTTCCAGAAAGCCCGACAGCTGCCCTAACTTCTTCTCCCATAATATACCGCACTGGCGACTCAGCTACCCTAACTTGTACCATTACTGGTTACCCAATTCCATCGGTACAAATAAGCCTGGACGGAGGATCAGCTCTTACAACTACCGAAGTCAGCTCCACTGTTTATACGACTACTATTGGTTCATTCTCTGTTTCGGATGCTGGAAAATACACGTGTAGTGTGTCAATTCAGTGGTATAAAACTGATGGCGGGGACTCACAAATTGACACTAAAACCAGTGATCTCACCTTGGAATATGGTAAGTTTGGTGTAAATAATTGAGACCAATCAAAGTAGGTATCATGTACTCACCTCAAAGCTGCGAGTTCCTTTATACAGTCCGACCTCGATTTAACAGCACCCTCGAAATGGTTGACTCTGTAAAATCTAATTAATATAGTTGTCACGGTTTCATCATTTTTTCAGTGCAAGATGCTACAACAACGCTCACATCTACTCCAGTATCCCCTTCCAAAGGGGACTCAGTAACTATAACATGTGTGGTTGTTGGCTACCCTGCACCTTCTCAACCTGTTTTATCTAAAGATGATAGCAGTATTATTTTTTCTGGGGGAAGTTCTGGGACTAATACCAAGACATGCAACCATGTGATTACTGACGCTCAGTATACACATGGTGGAACTTACACGTGTGTTGGAAGCAATACTGTTGACAGTGTAGACAAAACAGACAATAAAACTGTTGAAATCAATATTGGTGCGTTAAAACAGGTGTTTCATAGAAGCCCCAATTCATTTTACTGTTTAACCGAAATCTATATACAGTCGGACCCCGATTTAACGGCCCCCGATTTAGCGGCACCCCGATTTAACGGCAGCATAATCTTCCCCCGATATAGAAAATTAACAGTATTTAACCCCGATTTAGCGGACACCCCGATTTAACGGACAAAACCCTTTCCCCCAAGGGTGCCGTTAAATCGGGGTCCGACTGTAGTATATTTATTTTGTTATTGGTCATGGTCATTCCCAAACATCTTTTAGTTGGAGAAGAGGAAGTTTCTATGGTGATTAAAAACGGCGCTGACAAGACTCTCACCGGTTCAACCATTGAAATATCAAAAGGATCAACTCTGAAAATTACCTGCACTGTAGACGGCAATCCTAAACCTGCATCCATTACTCTGAAGAAAAATGGCACAGCAGTGGCTGGTACGACAACTTCTCAAACCGACTATTCTAGGACTGTGGAGGTGTCAATCGGCAATTTGGAATTATGGGATTCAGGTATTGTGAGCTAATTTACAGCTGTACTCCTCTAATATACTTTGAACTATGGTGTTGGGATAAAAATGATTCTGAGTAGTGCAGTGGAAAAATCATATATGTATTATGTTATTTAAGAAACTGTCAATATTCTCAGGTGAATACAAATGTGAAACGACAAAGAACGACAGTACAACTGCAGGTCCCTTTGTTACTCAAAAAGTGGCGGTAATGTTCATGTTAGCGGTTAATGTCACTATTGGTGTCAGTACAGAGTACCCAACCCTTGCCGCTCAAGTTGTGTTTACCTGCATAGCCATTGGAGGTAAGAAAATAGCCATAGATAAATTATTTAATCTCTCAGCCGGTTGACTGTATTTCGATCCTTCTTTCCACAGGTGACCGACCATATGAAGTTATTTTGAGAAGAAATGGGAATGATTTCATAAAGTACACTGAAACAAACTCCTTTTGTACAGAAGACAATGATTATCAGCTTACTTGTACCCACACTATCAACAAGTTTGGTAAGTCTCAGTAATCCGGGAATATTATATTGGCAAGAATATGAGTTGTAAAAATACCATGAATTTCGAGTTTCCTGTACTGATGCTTGATCTTATTCCTAGGATACGACAACAACAATGATTACACGTGTTACGCTAAGAATCAGATAGCCAATAATGAAGAAAAAGTTGCTACTTCAACCACTGTGACCGTTGAGGTTTCCAAGAAGGTTGAAGTGTCCATGGAACCAACGAGGTAATGTGCTGGTATCATCAAGTCGGCTTGTCGTGATTAACGTCCTCGTAAAATATCAAAATTACTAACTTCTCTTCAGTGCAACAGATGTGAAGAAGTCAACAGGCTCAAACATCATAACATGTCATGTAGATGGTGGTGCTGCACCTTATCGTGTTACCCTCGATAGACCCAATTCACAGGACACCATTGAGTGGACAGAAGATGGGTATGGTTATTTAAAATTACCTTTTGCATAAATACAGGCCAAGTGAACTTCAGGTGGTTAAACTAACATAATGTTTCCTTGTAGCTCAGTAAATTCATTGAATTGTGAAGAGGTAGACGTGCACGTCTACCTCGACATGTCGAATGTACTCAAGTGTACTCATACTCTTAACAAAGTGGACTATGCAGATAGTGGTCAGTAAAAAAATGCAAACTTGTAAATGGTCTCTGGTGTCATTTCCCAATGGATTACATATGGTACATATAATGACTCAGCTCTCCCCTCTAGGAACGTTCACTTGTACAGGCTACAACGAGCTAGCTGATGGGGATACACAACAAACAGACACATCAACCTTAGACATCACTATCACATATGGTGTTCAAGTGACTCTGTCAGCCTCGCCTACTGTTATAGCTGTAGGAGAGGCTATAATAGTAGCAAGCTTTGGGGGTACTGTCACGGTTACGTGTGTAGCTGAGGGTGGACGAACTCCCCATTACATGGTATGTCAGGGTAACTCACGTTAGACATATAAATTACGCGTTTTACCTATCGCAACACCGTTTAGACTAAAATACATATCAATGTATTCAACAGAGGTTTTGTTACAGGAGTTGACTAAAGATGATATCCCACTGGTTATTTACAACACTGATGACACTAGCAGCAATATCCTGGCTGACAAAGTGGTTGCAAAAGATAACAAGTTAACTCTAATATACGAAATTAGCTCCATTGGTTTTTATGATAACGGAGTATATGAGTGTGAATCGAAAAACAAAGCCTTCAATAAAGCTATTGCAACTAATGGTCAAGAACTCGAAATTGTTGTTGGTAAGTTGATTTTAATGATTTTATAGTTTAGGATATTTATACATACTATATAATATATAGTATATTTCCAACGCAACCGCGCCGGGATCAAGTCTTTATCTTTATTATATCAGGAGCCGGAAATATGATCAAAATGATTTGTCACGCACAAAAACATTCCGTGCAACCATTTAGTCTCTCGACTTATTTCAGAGAATGTGTTTTTGGGAACTCCCAGCTGTTTTTCTCTCCGGAACAATCCGTTGCAAAAGATGACCTTGTGACAATTGAGTGCCGAGTGGGCGGTTTTCCAGAACCGACAGTAGGACTTTCCCTTCAAGTTGGCAAGAACAAGGTGTTTCTTGAACATACTTCTAAATTTTACAATTACAACACCGAAAATGCAGAAAGGGTTAGTTTCCGAATCTTGTAACGATGTTATTAATTACGTTCAACGAGTCGCCGTTTGGTATTTTCTCGTCGGCAGGCGGCAATGCCGATCGTGTCTGTTGAAGACAGAACTTGGCTTCCTGCTTTCTCAATGTGTCACAAATTAGGTAAGATACTCATGGAATATAGTTCCATCTCTAGATGCATGTTTCATGTAGGTACTTACGGTGACGGTTATATTTGAATATTTTTCAACCTGTGACGATGCAAAATACACGTGTACAGCTGTGGAAGGTGGAGATGAAAGTAACAAAGTAGCCCAATCTGTTTTCCAAGCCATCCCCAATTGTTAAGGGCTGTACAGGTATTCTCAAATCAATTGTATCAATCATAGCTGAAGACGTCTGACATAGATCAGTCGAAAGCTCCTGTTCTTAATTGAATATTAGTACTGCAAAATCGTTGTTTCTCTTTAATTGTCAATTGTATCAATTAGGGAGTTTAGGTACTTACTTAGGTACTTACTAACCATGAAGCTCTAAATTATAGCCCCTGCCTCACCAGGTAGTTTAAAAATAATTTCCCTCCAAAGACTGCAATTGTGCTACCCCAATATTCACTGATTCTACTAATTTCATGCCAATGCCTCAGATTTCAGGCCATTTATTATCGGAGGTGGTGTTGGAGTTGGTGGGTTTATCTTGGTGGCAGCTATTATCATTGTGATTATCCTCCTGTTTGTGTGGGTCAAGAGGCGGGGACGCAAGAAGGATACCATCACAGACCAAACCAATGAAGCTGCTTTTAGGTGCGTATAAAGTAATTTTGATATAGCTGATTCTTGCTCTTTTAGACTTTTATAATCTGATGCAAACCAGTTTCTTTTCTCAGGAATGAAACCTTTTCGAATTCACCAGCAACAGCACCGCCAGGTATTTTATCACACAATTTCACGGCAATTTTGCATTTGCGGGCATCGCACTATAGACGCAGTACCCACGTACTATAGACGCATTATAAACGCATTATAAACGCATTATAGACACACGCAATATAGACGCAATTTCGTAAGCAGCACTATAGACGCAATATAGACGCATTATAACAGCAATATAAACGCATTTTTATAGACGCGACGCAGTATAGCCGCATTATAGGCGCACTACCCACCCCAAAATCACCTTATAGACGCACTATAGACGCATTATAGACTGACTATAGCAGCACCATAAACGCTACATAGACCCATATAGACGCATGATAGAAGCATTATAGACGCAAATCGCTTTTTATAGACGCCGCGTCTATAAAAAACGTGCTTTTTTAAGAAGCACTATAGACGTACTCAGACGCACGCTGCCATATTTGAGGCGCAGTTGGGCGAACTATAAACGCATTTTTGTCGCATATAAAAGGAAGCAGTATAGACGCATTATAGACGCATTATAGACGCATGTGCGCGAAATCGATAAAGACGCAATATAGACGCAATTAATAAGAAGGAGAGGGAGAGAGACTAGAGGGAGGGAGGGAGGGAGAGAGACTAGAGGGAGGGAGGGAGGGAGAGAGACTAGAGGGAGGGAGGGAGGGAGAGAGACTAGAGGGAGGGAGGGAGAGGGAAGGAGAGGGAAAGAGGGAGGGATACAGATCTGAGACAGATGGGGGGCCCCCCAAAATGTCGCTCGGCAATTTCCGCATTGGCTCGGTGATTGGTTCGGTAACAACAGGTGGTTTGCCGAGCCATGCGGCCTTGTGCGGTAAGTTTTCGGCGACCTCCTTGACTCTCCGAACCACTGGTTCGGCAAACCACCTGTTGTCACCGAACCAATCACCGAGCCAATGCGGAAATTGCCGAGCGACATTCTGTCCCTGTACCCCTCCCTCAGTCCCTCCCTCTCCTTCCCTCTCCCTCCCTCCCTCGCCTCTCTCTCCCTCTCCTTTTTATTTTGCGTCTATATTGCGTCTTTATCGATTTCGCACACATGCGGCTATAATGCGTCTATAATGCGTCTATACTGCTTCCTTTTATATGCGACAAAAATGCGTTTATAGTTCGCCCAACTGCGCCTCAAATATCGCACTGTAGCCTGGAGTACGTCTAAAGTGCTTCTTTAAAAAGCACGTTTTTTATAGACGCGGCGTCTATAAAAAGCGATGTGCGTCTATAATGCTTCTATCATGCGTCTATATGGGTCTATGTAGCGTTTATGGTGCTGCTATAGTCAGTCTATAATGCGTCTATAGTGCGTCTATAAGGTGATTTTGGGGTGGGTAGTGCGCCTTTAATGCGGCTATACTGCGTCGCGTCTATAAAAATGCGTTTATATTGCTGTTATAATGCGTCTATATTGCGTCTATAGAGCTGCTTACGAAATTGCGTCTATATTGCGTGTGTCTATAATGCGTCTATAATGCGTTTATATTGCGTTTATAATGCGTCTATAGTACGTGGGTAATGCGTCTATAGTGCGATGCCCGCAAATGCAAAATTGCCCAATTTCACAGCCCACGCCAATTTTATTTTGTTTGGGAGTATGTGGAGATGCAGGGTATACCGACTAGACTATTTTACCAGAAATGTTCATATGAATTAATAATGACCTCATTTCCACTTCATTTTTTCCCTGCCCGGGTGAATGCCGAAGGCATTCACCCGGATGCCTTTTTACTTTGTAAAAAGGCATAGCATGGTTAGAATTCGAAAACGACATTTTGGTATACTAACTAATCGGTAGAGGGACCATTTTGGTCACACTTTCGTTGCGAGGGCAACGGCGTAGCAACTAGAGCCGCGCGCACAACAACACGGTGCTCCTTCATCAAAACTTCCAATGACGCGATTCCTTGGACGTGGTGTGCGCGCACCACTCAGCAAAACATGAAATAGCGCTGCCGCGCGTTTCGCGTGTTACATACACATGATCATCTTGCGAGTCGAATGTGAAAGGTTAGATAAGTAGTTAAGTTGGAATGTCAAAAGCTAGTTAGCAAGTGTCATGTGAGTTAGCTAAGCTATGTGAGAAGTATACTGACAGCTAGATCGTATGCATCTCACATTACATTACGACCAAGCCTTGCATTGATCCTGTTGGCAGTGATACGTGAAACGGTAGGGCAGGGAAACACAGCATTATGAATACATAATGCAATAATTCTTGTTGGGTAAATGAGGCTCGTACAACAATTCATATGAGGTTAACATGTTAACATCCATGATTAGGTCAATACGAACTGTCCTCATATGATACAATTGACCCGGAAAGACAGGCATACATGGTAAGAATCAATTTCGTACTTTTGTTATATGAGACATCGATAAAACATTTTCTTTTGAACCACAGTCAACGTCATTCCACCCCTCCCCCCCCCTCAGCTCAGAAAGAAAAAGGAAAGAGAATCGTACGTAGTCATGAAGCCCTCAACCACCTCGGTAAAAGCTTACAATTAAATTTCCTGTGTCATACCTTACACTACCTCACTGTGGTCTGAGCGATTCAGACTCTGAATGGCTCAGTGAAAAGGTACATAAAACGAGACCCGGATCTCTCTCCTATAATAGGTCCCCGTGTATAATGATGATGTGGATGTTATTAGAAACAGTCCTACACGATTTCAAGAAGAACCTATTTATATTCCACCCGTCTACGAGCATATGGAGGTGGTGAGATTGAAAGAGAGTATTTATAATGTTCATGTTTATGTTTATTGTTTACTTTACTTGGCGCCAAATTATCATGTACATGTATGGGTATATGTATAGGTACCCGATACATATACACCTTCATCTTTGTACAGTATACAAAGTATATAAGATTAGAGTGAAATACACAGTATTTCACTCTAATCTTATGATGTTACTAAGGAAACGGTGCGGTGTCATCGGATACCCGAAACTCGAAAGAGTACTGACTTGAAACACCTCAGTAATTCTATGGCCATGAGGGCGCTGAATATCGAGAGAGACCATCCTGCTTACGTGATTCAGCGTATCAAAATTAGTCGGAAAAGTGCCCTCACATAAGCATCTGGGCTGAAAATTTTCGACCGCTTTAAAGCGGTCGAAAATGTTCAGCCCAGAACTATCATATTACCCTATGTTCTTCCGAACCTCCAAATTTAATTGTCTCTATCTTATCTTTATGATCTTTATAGCACACGTGCTAAAACGATCATCCGGATGAATACTGCCCTTCGGGCAGGGAAAAATCCGACTTTATGTAACGCGCGATGAAATGTTTGCAAAGAAAGTCCTCTCGCAACATTCAACGTAATTCACACGTGTGCGCGCGGGGAACCGGGAAGGAGTTTTTTTATTATAATGCAAATTGCAAATGATGAGTAATAATAGTAATAAAAAACTCACTCCCGGTGTGCAAAAAAAGCAAAGCAAAGCAGGCCAGCTAGGATAAATCCATTGCAGGGGGTGCTGATATCCCTTTCAATCGCGTCAGCCACGGTCCTTCCGGCTTCCGGTACAGATTTCTCTGCAGCGTAGTCAGGCGCTACCCCACAACATACGCCCTCGTGTTGCTCTCGGGTCTCTCAAGAGAGCCCCTACCAATCATAGCTTGGTCGGCTAGACGACATGCGCTAGACCAGGATCGAACCCGGGACCTAGTGCGTGAGAGGCGAGTGTACTAGCCACTACACCACCTTGGTGTGCAAATTGCATTCAAATATACACATTGCATGCAATGTATGCATTGGCAATAGGGTGTATAAGGTCCAAATGAGGCACGAAGTTTTTCTGAATCAGCTTTTCACTGTATGGCGGCGCCATACCCCATTTGATTCTCAGATGGGTCGCGGCGCCAGACAGGCTTTTCAAGACGAATCCAACGCAACCGGAATTAGCTTTCTATCTTATCGGGAAGGTGTGGTTTGCACTTTTTTAGCCGCGCGAGCCAATCAGAGGGCTGGATTTCGAAACTCTGGCCTCTGATTGGCTCGCGCAGCAAAAATGACTAAAAATGAGCGTGTGTGAACCGAACCACTCGACTGACACTCATCGTAACAAAACATGACAACAGGCTTTTAATGCATTGTCATCAGCAGGCAACTGTAATTCACAAAGTGAAACGGCCAACTAATCGCTTGGCAATCTTGCCCCCTAATTTGCCAACTTGCTTATTAGTGATGGGTGTTTACATCGCTCTCACTAGCACATGTATCGAATATCGATACATGTGCTAGTGATGCGAAGAGTGCAGCTGAGCCAAGACTATCCGATCGTGAGAGTGTAGTAAATGCCCCCACA
The DNA here is from genome assembly GCA_020137815.1 of Hormiphora californensis. Lineage (NCBI taxonomy): Eukaryota > Metazoa > Ctenophora > Tentaculata > Cydippida > Pleurobrachiidae > Hormiphora > Hormiphora californensis. The sequence goes on from CM035359.1 coordinate 2,014,475, forward strand.
CGCACACTGACTGACTGACATCGGCTCTGAATACAAGTCTCCAGACAGACCCACAATTACACCCGACCAGACGCCGACGGAGTCATAGTAGTCCCTTCTACTACCGCACAGCTGCTACTCGATAGCATTGCTCCCGGACGACTCAGCGATCCAAACCAAACCAAACCGAACCTTCCCGATAAGATAGAAAGATAATTCCGGTTGCGTTGGATTTGTCTTGAAAAGCTGATTCAGAAAAGTTCCGTGCCTCATTTGGACCTATTATACACCTATTATACACCGTCAGACACTAATTGGCAATCGCATTTACATGTTCCCAGTCTGTCAGCCGCTCAAATATCTTTCCTTGAAATTTGAAATTTCTGAATTTTATTTATTATTTAAGGGTACGCCGACCGAAATTTTTTTTCGAGTGCAGGGAAATCTCTCGCCGTAGGGTTGTAGGCCATACCAAGGAGACCTCAAATATGCAATTTTAGCCCTTAAGTCGAATTCATATTTTTGCTACAGCTGTTTAAAAAATGTCCTGTAAATACGTTTTTGGCATCTCAAAAAATTTTTTCTAAAGATAGGAGCATGAAAATTTGGGGATTTGAAAAGGACATGAAGGTGAATAACCACAAAATTTTTTTTTGCAATCCGAGCTGATTTCCGGTCCTGAGATGAATTTCTTTTTTTCCACTTTAACGCCCTATTTGGCAAAGTTCCGAAAACATGTGAAAGCTGTAAATTGGTGAAAAGTTGCGTCTAACGATTATCTAAGTGGCCATAAATTTTGGGCGTGTCCTTATTTGAGATAAGCTGTACAGAGGTTTTTTTGTGAAAGCCGTCATTTCAGAAATAAATAAATTTCCTGTATCTCAAAAAACGACTGATCGTAGAGACCTGAGACTATGCTTAAACGATTCAGAAGGTCCGATTTTGGGGGGGTCTTCTGAGAGACATTTTGCTCCTACTTCAACCGTTTTTGCTGTAATTGCGAAAAACAAATTCTATGAAAAGGGCAAAAGCTAAACTCCAATATCCTGTAATTAGGGAATTTTAGCTAAGAAAGGACCGAAACTATGGAAAAGTGTGTAACAAGCTAATTCCTTCACTATTTGGTCCATATGGGTCCCTATAATCACCAAAAACAAAATCACAAAAAATCCACGATGGCGAAGATGGGTTTTTGTTTTTCGCAATTACAGCAAAAACGGTTGAAGTAGGAGCAAAATGTCTCTCAGAAGACCCCCCCAAAATCGGACCTTCTGAATCGTTTAAGCATAGTCTCAAGTCTCTACGATCAGCCGTTTTTGAGATACAGGGAATTTATTTATTTCTGAAATGACAGCTTTCACAAAAAAACTCTGTACAGCTTATCTCAAATAAGGACACGCCCAAAATTTATGGCCACTTAGATAATAGTTAGACGCAACTTTTCACCAATTTACAGCTTTCACATGTTTTCGGAACTTTGCCAAATAGGGCGTTAAAGTGGAAAAAAAGAAATCCATCTCAGGACCGGAAATCAGCTCGGATTGCAAAAAAAATTTTTGTGGTTATTCACCTTCATGTCCTCTTCAAATCCCCAAATTTTCATGCTCCTATCTTTAGAAAAAATTTTTTGAGATGCCAAAAACGTATTTACAGGACATTTTTTAAACAGCTGTAGCAAAAATATGAATTCGACTTAAGGGCTAAAATTGCATATTTGAGGTCTCCTTGGTATGGCCTACAACCCTACGGTGAGAGATTTCCCTGCACTCGACAAAAAAATTCGGTCGGCGTACCCTGAAACCCTTAAAGGTTGACAAGATACCTAAAACTTTTCGTATACCGTCTTATTTTGATTTATCATTAATTTTCAGCATTTTTTCAGAATTTTTTGTCGGCTAGAAATATGTGCAAAATAGGGGGCCTACTGACAAATGAGTGTGCCTTTTTTAAAATTGATACCGTAATATCTCCGGTTCCTGATGAGATACAGAAACCGTTTTGATAGCGTTGGAAAGGTCTTATTGAGATCAATCCAACGCAACCAAGATCAAGTCTTTATCTTTTGAGGAACCGGAAACGTGAATTTCAATTTGCGAGACGCAGTGAGTGTGCCCAGTAAAACCAGTGCTGACAATATCGGTAGACCCCCTATTTCGAATTTTTTTCTAGCCGACAAAAAATTCTGAAAAAATGCTGAAAATTAATGATAAATCAAAATAAGACGATATACGAAAAGTTTTAGGTATCTTGTCAACCTTTAACTTCATTTCTTTTTCAGCTGGATCTAAGGACGAATTAGACGGATTCAGAGCCTGGCCCTGGATTTATCTTGGAAAATCAAACTGTTTTAAATTTACCCTGGACTTTAGATTTTAGTTTTTCAATATTGTTGTTTCAGTAGGCCACAAGAGAGCTCTATCGGCGTGGAACCGAGAGCAGATAGTACAACAAATAGAAACACGTTGGTTTACAAACAAATGTTTCGATCTTGCGATCTCATCAGTGTAACACTGATGAGATCGCAAGATCGAAACATTTGTTTGTAAACCAACGTGTTTCTATTTGTTGTTGTGATTTTAGTTTTTCCACGATTTTCTTTTCCTAATCGGCCGATATCGGACTCTATAGTCGAATTTTTTAATCAAGGGACAGGGGGCCGCGCATTTACAAAAGTCTTTTTGCGCGTGCTAAACGTTTTCGCTCATATCTCCTGTTCCTGATCATAAGATAAAGACTTGGTCTTGGTTGCGTTGAAAAGGTCTTTAAATTATCTTTCCAACGCTTTTGGGTTCAAGTCTTAACACGGCGTCATACACATTTCTATTTGGAATTTCTATCTGGCATTTCTATTTGGAGTTTCTATCTGAAAGAACCGCACGTGCAGATGCGCCGCGCCCGGCTCAAATTCACGTCCGAGATTAAAGAGAGAGACACACATTAACGTTATACTATTGTCTCTCACTCTCTCTGGAAAAACCGCACGTGCAGATGCGCCGCGCCGCGGCTCAAATTCACGTGCGTGTTATACAGATTCTGACAGAAAATACGAGCAAGAAATTCCAGATGGAAATGTGTATGACGAACTGTTAAGATTGCCAGGAACTTGATCTCGATTATCACGCGCAAATACAAAGCCGCGCGACCCCTCTGAATGCGCGGCCCCTGTCCCTTGATTAAAAAATTCGACTTTAAGGGGGTAGTGGAAGCTCTTACGGTATTTCCCACGCCCCGTGGGAAAGTTTTCAAACCGTGGGAAAAGAGAGATACATACAATAACATATAAAAAATAATTATTTTTTTATAGTTATTGTATGTATCTCTCTTTTCCCACGGTTTGAAAACTTTCCCACGGTCAAAAACTTTCCCACGGGGCGTGGGAAATACCGTAAGAGCTTCCACTAGGGGAGACACACTGAGGTTGGTCGGAAAACGTTAAAATCTGGGTGCCTTTCATTGCTAACAATTCGCTTGGAATGCGCTGCAGCCCCCTCATGCGCGCACCCCCGCAACGAGGGGACTGGAGGGAATGCCGCGCGCGCGTTTGGCCTGAGCCCGGCTGGGTCGAAAATAACTTTGCGGTCGAAAAAACGGCGGTGCTTATAACTTTGGCCCCTGAAGTCCGTTTTGCTTGATTCTTTCACTAGCTGTTAGATCTGACAATTATCTACCTTGCTGTTTTTGAGAGAAGTTAATTGGACTTGAGGAGGCTGAGCAATAGCCGTTCAAAGATTGGTTGTTTTCAAAAAGTGACGTCACAGATCCCTGCAGGGACACTTTGTTTCAAATTTGAATTAAAATCTCGAATTTTTTTATTTTACCGCACTCGATTTTGCGGAGTTTGGTTCATATCTCCTGTTCCTGATAAGATAGAGACCTGAAACCGGTTGCATTTGAAAGCTCTTATCTTCCTCTTTCCAACGCTACCAAAACGATTTCTGTACCTTATCTGGAACCGGAGATATGATTGATTATGTATTCCCCCCCAGCGCGGTATTCCCTCCAGGCCCCTTATATTATATTATAAGGGGCCTGCAACGTATGCCAAACAATTCGCAGTTTTGGCGCGCGCGACGGGTTATATATCCGTTAAAGTCGGATTTTTTGAAGTTGTCACCCCCCTTCTCGTGCGCGGAATGTTTTTGCGCGTCACATCACATGTTAACATGTGGTGTGCGCGTCAAAATTGATAAATTTCACATGCGCGGTCATTTGGGTAAGCGGTAAAGGTTGACCCGTCCCCTGAGAATTTAAAACTGTTTTGGCCATAACTCAGCCATTTCTTGACCAATTTGCAAAATCTTTGGCTCATTGGAAAGAGGGCATTGAGATCTTTAAAATGAGCTCAATAAAATGAAAATTGGCGCAAATTGCGCGGCGTAGTGGCGAAAACGCGCATTTTGCGCCATTACCCCGCGCAAAGCCGCGCAATTTGCGCCGATTTGGATTTTCTTGGGCTCATCTGAAAGAGCTCAATGCCCTCTTTCCAACGAGCCCAATATTTTGCAAATTGGTCAAGAAATGGCTGAGTTATGGCCAAAGAAAAATAAAATTCTCAGGAGACGGGTCAACCTTTACCGCTTACCGGTCATTTGGGGGTGACAACTTCAAAAAATCCGACTTTAGGGTCTGGTTAGGGTTTGGTTTATGGTTATCGGTTAAAGTCTGATTTTAAATAACTGTCGTTTTTACCGCACTCGATTTTGCTCTATTATTACAATAACTCCGGTTCCTGATGAGATAAAGACTTGAAACTTGGGGGTTGCGAAGAACATGCTAATTTCTTCCTAACCTTCAAATTTCAAGTCTCTATCTTATCAGGAACTGGAGATATTGTGATAATAGAGCAAAATCGAGTGTGGTAAAAACGACAGTTATTTAAAATCAGACTATAGGGCTATCGATTCTCTAACAGATACCGTTTAGTTTACGCGCGCGTTCAACTCTCAACCTCGTGACACACACTGAAGTTCGAAGTTTCGCGGAAAAGTTCGAAGTTTCGCGAAAACCCATTTTCGGCTGAGAAATCATTTGTAAGATACAGTCGGACCCCGATTTAGGGACACCCCGATTTAGGGACAGGATTTTTTTCCCCCAAAAATTTTTGAATTTTTTTGGGAAATTTTTTGTGAAATTTTTCAAAAAGATTCCAGCCATGTCCGAATCGTGTTTCGAATCGGTGCATCTTATCGCATGTCCTTCTGCTAATTAGACGGTTCGGAACGAACCGATACGTGATCCCCATGGTGCCCATTGAATCACAAGTTCACCAAGGTCCAAGCGTCAAAATTTCGATTCGATGGGGATCACGTTTCGATTCGTTCCGTCTAATTAGCAGCAGGACATGCGATAAGATGCACCGATTCGAAACACGATTCGGACGTGGCTGGTATACCTTTTTTTAAACTTTTTTGCAAAATTTTACAGTACGATTGTCAATGCTTTGATCGGTGCTCCCTATAAATTTTGAGAGAAAAAGTTATTTTGAAATTTTTATACTTCCTCACCCGCTTAAGGTGCCCCGATTCGGTATGGTATCACGTATCGGTTCGTTTTGAACCCGCTAATTAGACAGGATATCCAGTAAGTTGCACCGATTCGAAATACAAGGTGGCCCATAAATTATGAGGCCGGGGGACGAGCTGTACCTCCGAAACGGTGATAGTTGTGCAAAAACAAACTACGGGAACATGCTGGAACAATTCCTTGGTAACTTTTTGCAAATTTTGAGTATGTTTTTCAAAAGTTCATTTTTCATTCATGAACTATTTACACGTTCATTGATGAATTAAGGACTCTAATTTACCGATAGTGAGCCATTTTGTTTGGGTTGAATTTATCTTTCCAATGAGCACCATGAAAATCAAATTGAAGCACCAGGTCACATGGCAGTTGAGAAAATGCACATGCATGATTTTGGCTCTTCCTGCGACTTTCAATCAGCTGTATCACGGCTACCTTTTGTTCCATCTTTTTAAAAATTTGGGTGAACATTGGATAAGCAAAGATCTTTGCTCACAAGAAAAATCAAGGTCAAAACTGAAAGTTCATTTTTAAGTTTTGGTAGTTCATTCCACTCATTCAGGAACCAACATCCCTAAAGTGATGAAAAGTGATTGGTTTTGTTTGGCCCATACCCTGCGATGATAGAGATGTGTAAAAACACGTTTCCGGGCTAGTTAGTGGGTGTCCATGTGATCATGATGATATCTGACACCTCTTCTGAGCCATAATCAAGGGATTTTCTCGAATTCAAGCATGTGATTTGGGTTATCTGTGATTGGTATCGTGCAGCAATGTTGAGAGATCTCATAGCACCTCAAAAATTATGATTAGCTCAATGAAATGAGTTGATTTATGATAGAAGAGATTAAAACAGACATCAAATGAACTAAACTACCATTTTCGATCCAAAATCAGCTCATTTCATTGAGCTAATCATAATTTTCGAGGTGCTATGAAATCTCTCAACATTGCTGCACGATACCAATCACAGATAACCCAAATCACATGCTTGAATTCGAGAATATCACTTGATTATGGCTCAGAAGAGGTGTCAGATATCATCATGATCACATGGACACCCACTAACTAGCCCGGAAACGTGTTTTTACACCTCTCTATCATCGCAGGGTATGGGCCAAACAAAACCAATCACTTTTCATCACTTTAGGGATGTTGGTTCCTGAATGAGTGGAATGAACTACCAAAATTCAAAAATGAATTTTCAGTTTTGACCTTGATTTTTCTTGTGAGCAAAGATCTTTGCTTATCCAATGTTCACCCAAATTCTTAAAAAGATTGAACAAAAGGTAGCCGTGATACAGCTGATTGAAAGTCGCAGGAAGAGCCAAAGATGATTTCATACAGTGAGTGCATTTTCTAAACTACATGTGACCTGGTGCTTCAATTTGATTTTCATGTTGCTCATTGGAAAGATAAATTCAACCCAAACAAAATGACTCACTCTCGGTAAATTGAGTCCTTAATTCATTAATGAACGTGTAAATAGTTCATGAATGAAAAATGAACTTTTGAATAAAAAACTCAAAATTTGCAAAAAGTTACCAAGGAATTGTTCCAGCATGTTCCCGTAGTTTGTTTTTACACAACTATCACCGTTTCGGAGGTACAGCTCGTCCCCCGGCCTCATAATTTATGGGCCACAAACCGGACGGGCTGGTATAACTTGGAAAATTTTCCACATTTTTTTGAAAAATAATTATTTTATATTTTTATTTTTCTAATCAGAAATGATCATGTCATCAATACATGAATATTGCATATAATAACAGTTAGAGGTGTCTTTAGTCTTAATAATATAGCATTTTGGGCAATAAAATATGTTTTTATGGGCCAAATATGGCTCACCCCGATTTAGTGGACACCCCGATTTAGTGGACAAGACCCTTTCCCCCGAGGGTGTCCCTAAATCGGGGTCCGACTGTACTAGTTTATTTACTGGTACATGGGTCACCACACACCAAAGTTAAAATTAAAATTAAAATTTTGATTTTAAACCCGCACACACCAGCGGCCGTTAAAATTTCTCTCCCTCATTCTAAAAGTAACAATCTCGCGCGCGATTTTAACGGCGTGTTAAAATTTTGTCATCCAACGCGACCGTCAAAATTGTGCGCGAGATTGTAGGATTTTATTATGCCTATAAGTTGTACCTGAAAACTTATAACACGAGACCGAAGGTCGAGTGTTATAAGTGCACAATAATGATCCGAGACCACAGGTCGAGGCAATTCTTGTACTTTAGTGCACGAGCCTGCGAGTGCCACTAAGTGTAACTACCTCACGAGCCTGCGAGTGATGTAGTTTTACTTTTTGACCGAGCCTGCGAGGTCTAAAGTGTAAGAATCTGGGACATTATTGTTGACGTCATGTACAACGAAAATAGGCAAATAAAATTGCATGTAAAATTTTTAAAACAAGAGTGAGAGACACTTTAGGGCGTAACAATAGAACAAATTCATGATAAGGTAGCAAGCAGAGAAATCAGTATAAGATAAGATAACGCCTGAGATAGGTAAAGAGAGTGAGAGATTAGTAAGAGTGAGAGAGATAAAGAATGTTTGGGTCGGGAGTTCGTAACTGTTATCTTGAACTCGGTGCTGCAATGGCGTGAGAGTGTGACATAAGAAAGAGAGAGAGAGAGAGAGAGAGGAGAAGAGGAGAGAGAGGAGAGAGAGAGAGAGAGAGAGAGAGAGAGAGAGAGAGAGGAGGGAGTTCGTACACGTTTATCTTTCTAACGGTTTTGAAGTGTGACAGAAACAGTGGAGTTCTAAGTGCAGCGGTGTTATAAGTTTTCATGTATCACTGGGGGGTGTTATAAGTGAAAACTTATAACACTGGGAATTCGGGGAAGCCAATCAGGAGTGTTAGACGATGTGAGATACGATTTGAGGAAGGTTTCTATCGCTTTCCATCCCTAGACCCTAGACCCCTCTCTGTTCGCTCTGTCTCTTTCAATTTCTCTCACTTTCTCTGAGGCCGGAGACACACTGAAGTTGGGATGGATGAGTGTACCTCTCCCGGCGTAAACGGCGTATCTGCGTACCGTTTTAGAAAACCATTTCTCCACTTCAACAAGCGCCACGATATCCAATATCAATATTCAGTTTTCCGAAAAGTCATTCGCGAAAAAGTGTCAAAGTACTTGGTGACATACCTGGCGCGACCCCCATAAAAGTACCACACTACCACAACTCGATCACCTGAGTTCTGCATGTTGCTGAACACTTTTATCAAATGGCTAGAATCACGATATCACGATAATAATTTAAAGTGTTGGATGTACTTGGAATAGGACTAAAAATGCAGTTATTTCACTTGGCTCCCATTCTATTTGAACTGTAAGTGACTCCCAATAAAACATTATGCATTGTTTAATTCTGTATTTCTATCGATCATCCGCGTAGTCTAATGTTTCATCATTTTTCAACTTTTCAGGCTGTTTCTCTGCCTTTTAGTTACCTCTTCTGAAGCAAGTCAGTATATTTATTCGTTGAAGCTTTGCTGAAGTCAATTAAAGATTGTTTCTATCCTGTTTGATAAATATTGATCGAGCAGGAATTCCCCGCGCCGAGAGTAACAAAAAATATCTCAGTGATGGATGGTTCGATTTCGAGCGGCAAAAAGCTCATAGAACTAGTCTCTATAACTACCTCCAACAAACTTGTCCAATTCTGATTCTGCCACACTCACTTTAAATAATACCATTAGCTGCAATTTGATACGAGCTTCTTTCAGGTCCCAGTAAGTTCGCCTTTTCCAAACAACCCACCACAACAAGTGTCGACACTGGAACCACCGTCACACTATCATGTGAGGCTGGGGGAAGAACTGGTATCACATACCAATGGTACACCCTGGCAGCTGGTTTCAGCGTTCCTCCCGAATATAGTGATAAGATTGGCGGGCAAACAGGGACTAAATTAGAAGTAGCGGAGGGTGTTCATAGCAATTCGATGTTCCAGTGTATGGCAACTGCAGGGGAAGAATCGATATTCAGTGACGTTGCCACTGTTACTTTTAATATTCCTGCAACAGGTAAGGATCACTTTTGGACTTTGAATTCGAATTTATGGTTTCATTGAGTTCTTCTGACACCTTTTATTTGCAGCCATAAGTTTTAGTGGTACTGTCACGACTGACGCCGTTTCTACTTCATCTAATATTATGAATAACGATGCCTGGGTTTTCACACTCAAGTGTAACAAAGACAGTGGGTTTGATCCAGACACCCAGATCACCAGTGGTTCTGTGTACAGTGTAAAGTGGTATAAAGGCGGTGTGGAAGTAGCAGATGATAACAAGTGGATATACACCAGTGCAGGCACCAATACATTGGAGTTTGATGGTCAAGATGCGATAAAACATACTTTTACTCTAGATCAGTATAGTCTTGTTATCTTCAACATAAAGACATCAGATACTGGAACGTATACCTGTAAAGCAGTTAACACAGCTGGTGGCTCTGTCTTACTTGGAACTGTCACAATCAGTAGTGTTGGTACAACTATATCTGATAACGATAATGCCTTCTATTTAAAATCAAAAACATCTTTGGCTGCTGGGTATACTGTTCAAGCTCTAAACTCTGATGGGACAATCAAGATGACACCCTCTGTTGGTGATACCGTTCTATTATCCTGCGGAGGGGCCTGTAAACCAGGAGGCAGTACTTCCAATTCTATCAGTTACAAGTGGACATTGGAAGGCGATCTAAACACTATCCTCTCTAATGACAGAGAATACAGTGTGACCATGTCATCTACAAGTTCTGTAACCTACCAGTGTAGAATAACAGATAGCGATTGTGTGGACAGTACCATATCTACCAAAGGATCAGTGTCACTTTCAGCCACAGGTACTATCAAGAAAGAAGAACATTTATTATTTTTGGTAAGGAGTAAGTAAATGAAGATAACTGATCATATCTCGCTGGTAACATTGAGTTTAGCTCGGTTGAACTTCTAACTCTTTAATTTCAGCTGCTACTATCAGTTACTCCTACACGTTTGATTCATCCCTTCCTTCCTATATATGGTGGGAATCTGCCAGTTCGAAGTCAGCAGATCTTAGTATAGCCTGTACTGGAACCGGTTCCGGAGGGACTTTAGTAAAGAATTTATACCAAAATGGCACATCAAAATCAACTTCTCCACCTTATACAATCTCTGCTGCCTCATCTAATAGTGGTGCTTACCAATGCATTATTTATAACGATGGGGATAACGTGTTCTTAACTCAGCATACAACTGAAGTTCTTATTGTTGGTAAGTACCTTGGCTACCCATTCGTCACTGTATAAATATGGTTGGTGACATATAGACACCTTGCGCGACCCCCGCACACAGCTCAATCTGTCGCGCACGTTGTCTATGTCACCAATAAATATGGTAGCTGTATCCAGGCTCAACTAAAATTATCCTTTTCAGAAAGCTCGACAGCTGCCCTTACTGCTTCTCCTACAGAATACCGTACTGGTGAAACTGCTACCCTAACTTGTACCATTACTGGTTACCCAATTTCATCGCTACACGTAAGCCTGGACGGAGGATCAGCTCTTACAACTACTGAAGTCAGCTCCACTGTTTATACGGCTACTATTGGTTCATTCTCTTTTTCGGATGCTGGAAAATACACGTGCAGTGTGTCAATTGAGTGGTATAAAACTGATAACGGGGACGCACAAACCGAAACTAAAACCGGTGATCTCACCTTGGAGTATGGTAAGTGTGGTGTAAATAATTGAGACCAATCAAAATAGGTACTTACATAAAATTGCGAGGTCTTTTATACTATGTATATCACGAAAAAGTTGACTCTGTAAAATCTAATTAGTAGTTATCACGGTTTAATCTGTTTCATCCTTTTTTCAGTACAAGATGCTACAACAACGCTCACTACTAGTCCTGCATCCCCTTCCAAAGGGGACTCAGTAACTATAACATGTGTGGTTGTTGGCTACCCTGCACCTTCTCAACCTGTTTTATCTAAAGATGATAGCGATATTACTTTTTCCGGGGGATGTTCTGGGACTAATACCAAGACATGCAACCATGTGATTACTGACGCTCAGTATACTGATAGTGGAACTTACAAGTGTGTTGGAAGCAATACTGTTGACGGTGTAGACAAAACAGACAATAAAACTAGTGGCATCAATATTGGTACGTTAATACAGGTCACAGGTGTTTCATAGAAGCCCCAATTCAAGTTACTGTTAACCGTCAACCGAAATCTATATATTTATTGATCATTCTCAAACATCTTTTAGTTGGGAGTGAGGAAGTTTCTATGGTGGTTAAAAACGGCGCTGATGAGACTCTCACCGGTTCAACCATTGAAATATCAAAAGGATCAACTCTGAAAATTACCTGCACTGTAGACGGCAATCCTAAACCTGCATCCATTACTCTGAAGAAAGGTGGCACAGCAGTGGCTGGTACGAAAACTTCTCAAACCGACTATTCTAGGACTGTGGAGGCGTCAGTCGGCAGTTTGGAATTATGGGATTCAGGTATTGTGAGCTAATTTACAGCTGAAACTCTTTGAACCATGGTGTTGGGATAATAATGATTCTGAGTAGTATAGTGGAAAACTCATCTTATGTAATACTGCAATCTATGTCAATATTCCCAGGTGAATACAAATGTGAAACGACAAAGAACGACGGTACAGCTGGTCCCTCTTTTACTCAAACAGTGGTGGTAATGTCAGCGGTTAATGTCACTATTGGTGTTAGTACAGATACCCAACCCTTGACGCTCAAGTTGTGTTTACCTGCATAGCCATTGGAAGTACGAAACCAGTCATAGATAAATTATTTGTCCTCTCAGCCGGTTGACTGTACTTCAAACCTCCTTCCCACAGGTGACCGACCATATGAAGTTATTTTGAGAAGAAATGGGAATGATTTCATAAAGTACACTGAAACAAGCTCCTTTTGTACAGAAGACAATGATTATCAGCTTACTTGTACCCACACTATCAACATGTTTGGTAAGTCTCAGTAATCCGGGAATATTATATTGGCAAGATGAGTTGTAAAAATACCATGAATTTTGAGTTTCCTGATATACTGATGCTTGATCTTATTCCTAGGATACGACAATAACAATGACTACACGTGTTACGCTAAGAATCAGATAGCCAGTAATGAAGAAAAAGTTGCTACTTCGACCACTAAGACCGTTGAGGTTTCCAAGAAGGTTGAGGTGTCCATTGAACCAACGAGGTAATGTGTCGGCTTATAAGTGTTCTTGTCGTGATTAAAGTCCTCGTAAAGTATCAAAATTACTAACTTCTCTTCAGTGCAACAGATGTGAAGAAGTCAACAGGCTCAGACATCATAACGTGTCATGTAGATGGTGGTGCTGCACCTTATCGTGTTACCCTCGATAGACCCAATTCACAGGACACCCTTGAGTGGACAGAAGATATTGGGTATGGTCTTTTTTGATTACCTTTGCATAAATACAGGCCAAGTGAACTTCAGGTGGTTAAACTAACATAATGTTTCCTTGTAGCTCAGTAAATTCATTGAATTGTGAAGAGGTAGTCGTGTCGAATGTACTCAAGTGTACGCATACTCTCAACAAAGTGGACTATGCAGATAATGGTCAGTAAAAATCTGCAAACTAGTGAATGGTCTTTGGTGTCATTTTCAATGAAGTTCATTGACTCATCCTCTCCTCTAGGAACGTTCACTTGTACAGGCTACAACGAGCTAGCTGATGGGGATACACAACAAACCGACACATCAACATTAGACATCACCATCACAGAAGATGTTCAAGTGACTCTGGCAGCCTCACCTACTGTAACTGTAGGGGGTGAAATGGAAGCAAGCTTTGGGGATACTGTTACGGTTACATGTGTAGCTGAGGGTGGACGAACTCCCCATTACATGGTACGTAACTTGTAATAATGATCAACTTGAAATGTAAAAACTAAACACGAGGTGATCAAAAAGTCATTTTCTTCGTTACAGGAATTGACTAAAGATGATACCCCACTGGTTGTTTACAACACTGATAACACTAGCAGCAATATCCTGGCTGACAAAGTGGTTGCAAAAGATAACAAGTTAACTCTAACATACGAAATTAGCTCTATTGGTTTTTATGATAACGGAGATTATGAGTGTGAATCGAAAAACAAAGCGTTCAATAAAACTGTTGCAACTGATAGTCAAGAACTGAACGTAGTTGTTGGTAAGTAGGATGTCAGTTTCTTCATTTGCTTTTTGGATAAAATAAAAAATAATAGTATGAACAATACAAAGCAGTGAATATGCAGATTGAAAAGTAATTGTAACATCAAAATTAATCGTTCTCCCGCTCTCAGTAAAAGTTGTTAAGATTGGAACTCTGAGCGACCTAAAAGTAGATTATGATGGATCAGTGGCCGTCAATTTTACTGTGACTGGAGGAAGATCTCCGAAATCAGTTAAAGTGGCCAACAGCGCCCACACAATCCTGGACTGGCCTAATAGCAGTGGTGATTGTACGGGTAACAACGAGCTTCAATGTAGTGTAACTATGACTGCTGATCAGTGGAGCTACGATGGCCAGTATACCGTTACAGCGAAGAATGATGCTGGCCAGAGTCAGGAGGCTGAAGATACTAAAACGTTTGAAGTTACAGTGTTCATGGATGTAGAAACAGATATTGCAATAAGCGAAAGTAAGGGCAATAATTTTAATTTAGGTACCAATGCTCGCTTGCTATGTCAAAATTTAAATGTATTATTGGCAGCACTAAAACCACATTCTTTAGGTAACCCTGCACAGATAACGTACGGAAAAGACCTCACTATAACGTGTACCGCAGAGGGCGGGGAAGAACCCCATTCCATGAAACTGACATACCCTGATAATACTGGTGAGTAATTGTGCTGAAAGTTCTAAACTCTGACCGTCGTCTGTCGATAATCAGTCAAATAATCATACCCCTCTACAGAGTATAAATGGGATCGAAATGGGGCTGGTACGGATAGTTTGACTTGTCTTGGTGACCACGTAGTGACCTGTACACACGTCCTCACGTCCCCTGGGTACACCTCTGATGGTAGTTACACTTGTACTGGCTATAACGTTGGGAGTGATGGAGGTGTAAATTCAACCAGCGCTGTTCAACTGACAATTGGTAAGTTTATTAATCTAAGAGGATCTTCCAAACCTTCTAAATACCTCGAACTTTTACACCATCCTCCTAAATTTAGTCCAAGATCCACTGGTTTCCACTTCTCTCACCGAACTCAGCATGCTGACTACTGATACCAAGAGTGTTAACTGTACTGTGGCATCTAAACCGAAATTGGAAAGGATAAGGTAGATTCAGGGGGTTTCAAAAATATTATCAAAGACTAATCGAATTTCAAATGTTCAGTCTTCCATAGTCGGTGATTTTCTCCTCGCTCTAAAATTATCCATCCCTCAGATAAAATGGAAGTACCCTAATGGCACGGAAGTGGATCACGACAGTATGGTCGTTTACAGAGCTATTGATTCTCATACTTGGAGCGTCAGAGTTAACTTTGACCACGCCCTCTAAAGACGCAGAGGGAGGGTATAAGTGTGTGGCTGACGGGGTTGAAAAGAGTGTTTTGTGGGGGGTTTGAAATGAAAAAATGAAAGAGTTGAGTGTTTCGTAATGTTGATTGAAAAGAGTGTTGAGTTTGAAAATGAAATGAAAAATTGAAATTGGAAATTTGAAAAGAGTGTTTGTTGTTTTTAAAGGGTTGAATGAAAAAGGAGGTGTGTTTGAAATTTGTTGTTGAAAAAGACGTGTTTAAGTGGTGTTTGAAAAAGAGTTTCAGACTGTTTTAGTTGTTTTTTGTAGTGTTTTTACGTCCCGTATCGCAGGTAGGTAATCATGGCGGGGAAAGGGAGTTGAGTGTTGGAGGGTAAAGGGGAAAATTTGATTTTTTGGAGTGTGTTGATTTGGGGTGCTGTTTGGGTGTTGGAGAGTTGTTGTACTGTTGAATTATTCATAGCACCCATGCCTGTTTTGTTCGTGATTGTGTTTTTGAGTTCTTATTTTTGTCTTGTTTTCAGGGTTTTTTGGTTTTATTGGGTAGTTTGTTTGTTTCTAGCGTAGATCTCGATCCAGTAGTGGGTTTTCCCAGACCAATGGTCCAAAAATCCTTTCAAGAGAGGAAGGTTTTTGGGTAATCCCACCAAGCTCAGCTTGTTTTTATCTCCGGAACAATCTCGTTTGCAAAAGAATGAGAAGCTGTAGATAGGGGGGTGTTGTTTGCGTCGCGTGTTGTAAACGATTAATGTTTGAAGTTAGTGTGAGAGGGAGCGTATGTGAAGCGCGAGTTTTTTTTCCAGCAGAAAACCGACACAGTGACAGTAGTAGTAGAGTTTAGTAGAGTTTCAGTAGGGGACTTTCCCTCTTTTAAAGTTGCCGAGAACAAGGGTTTGTGGTCTCTGGCTGAAACAATCCTTCTAAACTTATAACACCGAACGGAAAATAGAATCAAAGGGAAAAAAAAGAAAAAATGGCCTACGCAACGGTCCTAACGTCAGTTTTCTTTATTTGATGTTCTTTTTCTCTATGTGTTTTTTTTGTGGAGAGGAGAGCGAGAAAACATGTACAGAAGTGTCAGTTCTAACTCTGTTTTTAGGTCCTCAAAGTAGCATTTGAACGCTCTGCAACCTGTGACGATACAGAATACACATGTACTGTCGTGGGGTGCAGAGGGAGATGAAAGTTACGTTGGTAACTAAGACTGTTACCGAGTCGTCCCCAATCATAGAGGACTGTACAGGTGGGTGCTTGGGGTGACATCCCTTCACCCAGGATCGGGAAAGGGTATAGTTATCTGAACACACAGGCTATAGTGCTTCACACTAGCCAGCGTGGTATTAGAAGAAGAAGAAAAACATTTTAGGATTGGGTTAAACTGTTCGTCCAGTTATGCTAAGACAGAATAATCAGTTCAGGGGTGGGGGGTGGGGGGCGGCTTTGGCCACAATCTCAATACGATCAAGATGCATTCTTTCAGGTCCCAGTAAGTTTGCCTTTTCCAAACAACCCACCACAACAAGTGTCGACACTGGAACCACCGCTACATTATCATGCGAAGCTGGTGGAAGAACTGGTATCACATACCAATGGTACAGCCTGAAAGCTGGCTTTAGTGTTCCTCCCGAAGATAATGATAAGATTGGCGGGCAAACGGCGACTTCATTAGAAGTAGCGGAGGGTATTTATAGCAATTCGATGTTCCAGTGTATAGCAACTGCAGGGGAGGAGTCTATATTAAGTGACGTTGCTACTGTTAGATTTAATATATTCCTGCAACAAGTAAGGATTAATTTTGGGCTTTGAATTCGAATTTATGGTTTCATTGAGTTATTCTAACACCTTTTATTTGCAGCTATAAGTTTTAGTGGTACTGTCACTACCGAAACTGTATCTACTTCATCTGATATTTCGAATAACGATGCTTGGGTATACACGCTAAAATGTAACAAAGACGCTGGGTTTGATCCGGACACACAGATCACCAGTGGTTCTGTGTACAATGTAAAGTGGTATAAAGGCGGTGTGGAAGTAGCAGATGATAACAAGTGGATATGCACCAGTGCAGGCACCAATAAACTGGGCTTTGATGCTACGGGAGCGTTTCAAAAAACAATAACTCTAGAACAGTACAGCCTGGTTATCTTCAACATAAAGACATCAGATGCTGGAGAATATACCTGCAAAGCAGTTAACACAGCTGGTGGCTCTGTCTTACTTGGAACTGTCACAATTAGTAGTGTTGGTGCAACTATATCTGATAACGCCTGGTATTTAAAATCAAAAACATCATTGGCTGCTGGGTATACTGTTCAAGCTCTAAACTCTGATGGGACAATCAAGACGACACCCTCTGTTGATGATACTGTTCTATTATCCTGCGGAGGGGTCTGTAAACCAGGAGGCAGTACTTCAAATTCTATCAGTTACAAGTGGACATTGGAAGGTGATCTAAACACTATCCTCTCTTTCTGACAGAGAATACAGTGTGACCATGTCATCTACAAGTATTGTAACTTACCAGTGTAGAATAACAAATAGCGATTGTGTGGACAGTACCACAACTACAAAAGGAGCAGTGTCTCTCACACCCACAGGTACTATCAAGAAAGTGTGTGGTTGTTTGATTTAAAGGGTCAGTGCACAGGGTTAACATGGGTTGTGTTGAGTCTCCGTGGTGTGGGTCACGTTCCGCCCAAACTAGTCGGGTAGGCCAAAATCTAAACCACACCCAGGGGTCCCACACCAAGGAGACTAAACACAACCCAAGTTGACCCTGTGCACTGAGTTAGGCGTAAGTAATTTACTTATTGGGGCCCCATGGGGAAGAATCTCACGTGCAAAAGAGTATAATTGATATCTTGCTCAAATCCTGACTTAAATTAATTTCAGCTGCTACTACCAGTTACTCCTACACGTTTGATTCATCGCTCCCTTCCTATATCTGGTGGGAATCTGACAGTTCGAAGTCAGCAGATCTCAGTATAGCCTGTACTGGAACTGAATCCGGAGGGACTTTAGTAAATTCTGTATACCAAAATGGTGTATCAAAATCATATTCTCCGCCTTATACAATCTCTGATGCTTCATCTAATAGCGGTGCTTACCAATGCGCTATTACTAATAATGGGGATAACGTATTCTTGACACAACATACAACTGAAGTTCTTATTGTTGGTAAGTACCTACTCGTCACATGTAAAATTGTAGGTATCTACACTCCAAGCTCAACTAAAATTATTCTTTTCAGAAAGCCCGACAGCTGCCCTGACTACTTCTCCCACAATATACCGTACTGGTGAAACTGCTACCTTAACTTGTACTATTACCGGTTACCCAATTTCATCGCGACACGTAAGCCTGGACGGAGGATCAGCTCTTACAACTACTGAAGTCAGCTCAACTGTTTATACGGCTACTATTGGCTCATTCTCTGTTTTGGATGCTGGAAAATACACGTGTAGTGTATCAATTGAGTGGTATAAAACTGATAACGGCGTCGCACAAACCGAAACTAAGACCAGTGATCTCACCCTGGAGTATGGTAAGTTTGGTGTAAATAATTGTCAATTGAGACCAATCAAAGCAGGTATCATGTACTCACCTCAAAGCTGCGAGTTCCTTTATACAGTCCGACCTCGATTTAACAGCACCCTCGAAAAGGTTGACTCTGTAAAATCGAATTAATATAGTTGTCACGGTTTCATCCTTTTTTCAGTGCAAGATGCTACAACAACGCTCACTACTACTCCTGCATCCCCTTCCAAAGGGGACTCAGTAACTATAACATGTGTGGTTGTTGGCTACCCTGCACCTTTTCAACCTGTTTTATCTAAAGATGATAGCAGTATTACTTTTTCTGGGGGATGTTCTGGGACTAATACCAAGACATGCAACCATGTGATTTACTGACGCTCAGTATACGCATAGTGGAACTTACAAGTGTGTTGGAAGCAATACTGTTGACGGTTTAGACAAAACAGACACTAAAACTGTTGACATCAATATTGGTACGTAAATATACATGTATTTCATAAATAAAAAGCCCCAATTCATGTTACTGTTTAACCGAAATCTGAATTTATTGGTCATTTCCAAACATCTTTTAGTTGGATGTTCCATGGTGGTTAAAAACGGCGCTGATGAGACTCTTCACCGGTTCAATCATTGAAATATCAAAAGGATCAACTCTGAAATTTACCTGCACTGTAGACGGCAATCCTAAACCTGCATCCATTACTCTGAAGAAAGGTGGCACAGCAGTGGCTGGTACGACAACTTCTCAAACCGACTATTCTAGGACTGTAGAGGTTTCAATTGGCAATTTGGAATTATGGGATTCAGGTATTGTGAGCTAATTTACTCCTCTAATATACTTTGAACTATGGTGTTGGGATAAAATTGATTCTGAGTAGTGCAGTGGAAAACTCATATAATATTACTATTATAATATGTACTGCAATCTATGTTTTTAACAAACTTTCAATATTCCCAGGTGAATACAAATGTGAAACCACAAAGAACGACGGTACAACTGCAGGTCCCTCTGTTACTCAAAAAGTGGCAGTATTGTCAGCGGTTAATGCCACTATTGGTGTTAGTACAGAGTACCCAACCCTTGCCGCTCAAGTTGTGTTTACCTGCATAGCCATTGGAGGTAAGAAAATAGCCATAATCTCACAGCCGGTTGACTGTATTTCGAACCTCCTTTCCACAGGTGACCGACCATATGAAGTTATTTTGAGAAGAAATGGGAATGATTTCATAAAGTACACTGAAACAAACTCCTTTTGTACAGAAGACAATGATTATCAGCTTACTTGTACCCACACTATCAACAAGTTTGGTAAGTCTCAGTAATCCGGGAATATTATATTGGCAAGAATATGAGTTGTAAAAATACCATGAATTTCGAGTTTCTTGTACTGATGCTTGATCTTATTCCTAGGATACGACAACAACAATGATTACACGTGTTACGCTAAGAATCAGATAGCCAATAATGAAGAAAAAGTGGCTACTTCAACCGCTGTGACCGTTGAGGTTTCCAAGAAGGTTGAAGTGTCCATGGAACCAACGAGGTAATGTGCTGGTATCATCAAGTCGGCTTGTCGTGATTAACGTCCTCGTAAAATATAAAAATTACTAACTTCTCTTCAGTGCAACAGATGTGAAGAAGTCAACAGGCTCAAACATCATAACATGTCATGTAGATGGTGGTGCTGCACCTTATCGTGTTACCCTCGATAGACCCAATTCACAAGACACCATTGAGTGGACAGAAGATGGGTATGGTTATTTAAAATTACCTTTTGCATAAATACGGGCCAAGTGAACTTCAGGTGGCTACACAAACATAATGTTTCCTTGTAGCTCAGTAAGTTCATTGAATTGTGAAGAGGTAGTCGTGTCGAATGTACTCAAGTGTACTCATACTCTTAACAAAGTGGACTATGCAGATAGTGGTCAGTAAAAATATAAAAATAGTGATCAGTAGAAATATAAAAACCAGTTTTAATGGCCTTTGCTGTCATTTACAAAGACTCACCCTCTCCCCCTCTAGGAACGTTCACTTGTACAGGCTACAACGAGTTAGCTAATATGGATACACAACAAACAGACACATCAACCTTAGACATCACCATCACAGATGGTGTTCAAGTGACTCTGTCAGCCTCGCCTACTGTAACTGTAGGGGGTGCTATAATAGTAGCAACCTTTGGGGGTACTGTCACGGTTACGTGTGTAGCTGAGGGTGGACGAACTCCCCATTACATGGTATGTCAGGGTAACTCACGTTACATATAAATTACGCGTTTTACCTATCGCAACACCGTTTAGACTAAAATACATATCAATGTATTCAACAGAGGTTTTATTACAGGAGTTGACTAAAGATGATATCCCACTGGTTATTTACAACACTGATGACACTAGCAGCAATATCCTGGCTGACAAAGTGGTTGCAAAAGATAACAAGTTAACTCTAACATACGAAATTAGCTCCATTGGTTTTTATGACAACGGAGTTTATGAGTGTGAATCGAAAAACAAAGCCTTCAATAAAGCTATTGCAACTAATGGTCAAGATCTCGAAATTGTTGTTGGTAAGTTGATTTTAATGATTTTATAGTTTAAGATATTTATACATATATAATATATAGTATATTTCCAACGCAACCGCGCCGGGATCAAGTCTTTATCTTTATATCAGGAGCCGGAAATAAGTATGATCAAAATGATTTGTCACGCACAAAAACATTCCGTGCAACCATTTAGTCTCTCGACTTATTTCAGAGAATGTGTTTTTGGGAACTCCCCAGCTGTTTTTCTCTCCGGAACAATCCGTTGCAAATGATGACCCTGTGACAATTGAGTGCCGAGTGAGCGGCTTTCCAGAACCGACAGTAGGACTTTCCCTTCAAGTTGGCAAGAACAAGGTGTCTCTCGAACATACTTCTAAACTTTACAATTACAACACCGAAAATGCAGAAAGGGTTAGTTTCCGAATCTTGTAACGATATTAACTTATTACGTTCAACGAGTCGGCGTTTGGTATTTTCTCGTCGGCAGGCGGCAATGCCGATCGTTTCTACTGAAGAATGAAGACAGAACTTCTCTTCCTGCTTTCTCAATGTGTCACAAATTAGGTTAGATACTCATGAAATATAGTTCCATCTCTAGATGCATGTTTCATGTAGGTACTTACGGTGACGGTGACATTTGAACATTTTTCAACCTGTGACGATACAGAATACACGTGTACAGCTGTGGAAGGTGGAGATGAAAGTAACAAAGTAACCCAATCTGTTTCCAAGCCATCCCCAATTATTAAGGACTGTACAGGTATTCTTAGTGATGCCATCCCCTATTATGTTACACTCAGCCCGCTTCGCGGGCTTCGTTTAGCCGCGTTGCACGCGGCTAGTGTAGGGGTGGCTGCGTCACCAACATGTATTCTCAAATCAATTGTAAAGGGAGTTTAAGTACTTAGCGAAAGTGGCCCATTTTTAACGTTTTGGGTTCTAAAATACGCAATATATACAGCAGGAAGAAAAAAATTATATAGGCTATCCAATGAGACGTTTACCTTTCAGCCGAGCTAAATTTTATAATCTGTAAGTTTTATTTAATTGGTTAATTAATCAATTCAAATAATTTGGTGAGGCGTTTTTTGGAAAATTTGCGTCGGGGCAAAGTGGCCCAAGCCAATAGCATTGCTCGATTTTATCACGTGCCTGGTGTTGTTAGACGAAACGATCAAATTAGGGGCAAAGTTTGGTAACGAAGTTACCCCTCTGCCTACATAGGGCATTGCGATAGTAAGGCACGTTTTAGCGTGCCCGTAATGTAGGGGGAACTGCGTTACCAAGGGCAAAGTCGCCCATGTTCTGAACCGGAACATGGGCCACTTTGCCCCTAATTTGACCGTCTGGACTACATTTTTGTGCATTCCAATGTCACGTGGTATTGCAGGCGCCATTTCATGGTCCTAAAGGTGGGCCACTTTGCCCACCGACCGGACCACTTTGCCCCGGAGAGTGGGCCATATTCGCCCCGATTTCACAAAATTGACAATTAAGACAAAAAATGCCAATTTCTTCAAAATTTTTATACCACGTTTTAGAAGGATAAAAAACCTAACTGGTAGTTTTTGCAAAATTAAAATCGGCCAACTCAAACAGAAATTATAGCAGTTTTAAAGCAAAAATCCGGAACAGAACGAGCAGGTCTCCGCTGGAGAAAAAGTCACGTGACCACATGTAATAACTAGGGCCACTTTGCCCCATACATGGGCCACTTTACCCGGTGGGCCAAAGTGCCCCAGCTTACCCTACTAACCATGAAGCTCTAAATTATAGCCCCTGCCTCACCAGGTAGTTTAAATAATTTCCCTCCAAAGACTGCAATTGTGCCACCCCAATGTTCACTGATTCTACTAATTTCATGCCAATGCCTCAGATTTCAGGCCATTTATTATCGGAGGTGGTGTTGGAGTTGGTGGGTTTATCTTGGTGGCAGGCATTATCATTGTGATTATCCTCCTGTTTCTGTGGGTCAAGAGGCGGGGACGCAAGAAGGAGACAACCACAGACCAAACCAATGGAGCTGCTTTTAGGTGCGTATAAAGTAGTTTTGATATAGGGCTTCTTGCTTTTAGACTTTTAACCAAAATTTTTCGATGAAACCTTTTCTAATTCGCCAGCAACAGCACCGCCAGGTATTTTATTACACAATTTCACAGCCCACGCCAATTTTATTTTGTTTGGGAGCACGCGGAGACAGGGTACCGACTAGACTATTTTACCAGAAATGTTCATATGAATTAATAATGACCTCATTTCCACTTCATTTTTGGGTAAATGAGGCTCGTACAACAATTCATATGAGGTTAACATGTTAACATCCATGATTAGGTCAATACGAACTGTCCTCATATGATACAATTGACCCAGAAAGACAGGCATACATGGTAAGAATCAATTTCGTACTTTTGGTATATGAGACATCGATAAAACATTTTCTTTTGAACCATGGTCAACGTCATCCCCCCCAGCTCAGAAAGAAAAAGGAAAGAGAATCGTACGTAGTCATGAAGCCCTCGACCACCTCGGTAAATGCTTACAATTAAATTTCCTGTGTCATACCTTACACTGCCTCGCTGTGGTCTGAGCGATTCAGACTCTGAATGGCTCAGTGAAAAGGTACATAAAACGAGACCCGGATCTTTAAGCTCCTCTCTCCTATAATAGGTCCCCGTGTATAATGATGATGTGGATGTTATTAGAAACGGTCCTACACGATTTCAAGAAGAACCTATTCCACCCGTCTACGAGCATATGGAGGTGATGAGATTGAGAGAGAGTATTTATAATGTACTATTTATGTTTATTGTTTACTTTACTTGTCGCCAAATCATCAGTATGTTTATCATATGCTTCTGAGTATCACAAAACACAAAAACATTCCACAATGTCACATATGCTACACTTTCAGTTCATTAGAACACATCGATCTGCTTCCTTCCTATCATACCCTTACTACAGAACTACTCACAATCAACATTCACTTGTGGTTATATGTTTCATCTGGGTGAACATATCGTCATTGAAGTGTATGTGCGTGTGTGGTATTCTGGTTGTGTCACGTGATGCCCATATATGGCACGAATGGTTTAACCTCCAACCTTGGGAAGCATATATTTCCTAATCCTCTTTAAATGTTTCAGGACCGTGAGAATCATGTGTATAGTGACGTTGATCCTCCTTTCCAGGCTGCGGTAAGTTTTGAATTGAATAACTTGCCAATAATTCGGCAAAAAAGGTCCCGTAAGATCGGATTATTATAATCATTTCCTTCTGGATCCTGAAAGTCTTTGGATTGTTAGTACAATATTTACAACATGCGTACAACACTTACATCATGTACATGTATGGGTATATGTATACTATGTTCGCAAAAGGCAAGCTTCCCCTCGTCCGACCCGAAGTTGGAATCATATGGGTTTAGTTTGTCGAACCGGCAAGTTGCTAACATGTTTCAAATCTTCACTACTTCTCAAATGATCCCATACTTTCAGTCTAATCCCAAAATCCTATTAAAAATAGAGACAAAAATAACGGCACCAAACTGTGAAATGCCCTTGCATTAGTGCGAGTAGAATAAAATCAATTTTCTATCTAAAGGCCGAGTTTATAGCAAGAAAGGACTATTTTACAACGAATTCTCTGGTTAGTATGGTAACCAACTCCGTTGTCATGGTAAATCAATCGAACTCTATCGAGTTCTATCGCCAGCAACTGGATAAAAATTTATCCATTTCATTATGCACAATGCACAGGCTTTGGTTACGAAGTTACCCCTTGCCAGCGTGTGCACGCGAAGGTCGCCCGGCGACAGAGTGTGAGGTGTCTTCGATACCAAGCACAGGCTTGTGTAACAAAAAGGGGCGTTTTTATAGCTTATTGTTCATCATAACCTGAAATAAATAATTTTCATTACTTTCACAAAGGCTCAAAGTTTGAATATCAAATTTGCCAAAACTGTGCAGGGGCAAATTGGTGCAGGGGCAAAAGTTTTAATTAATTATAATTACAGTCGGACCCCGATTTAGGGACACCCTCGGGGAAAGGCTCTTGTCCACTAAATCGGGGTGTCCACTAAATCGGGGTCAAATAAGGTTAATTTCCTATATCGGGGGGGGGGGGGGGGGAAATCCTGTCCCTAAATCGGGGTGCCACTAAATCGGGGGGCCCTAAATCGGGGTCCGACTGTAATTAATTAATTAGAAAATCAAAAATCCGGCTCCGTTATGACTCGTAGTTATACTACTAGAACATACATGCAAAGTTTCATTTCGAAATTTCAAACGGTGGCAGGTCGGAAGAATCTCGACACCGAAATATATATGTATTTCAAATACATATGTATTTCAAATACACATGTCTATTTCAACTGAAATATATATGTATTTCAAATATATATGTATTTCAAATGCTAATGAGGGGGATAGACATGTGATACGATTCTGGAACGCCTTATTAGCAGTGGGAGACAATACGGGATATGAACCATGTGATTCGGGGAAGCTTATTAGCAGTAGGAGACGATACGAGATATGGAACATGATTCGAGGAAGCCAATCAAGAGTGTTAGACGATATGAGACACGATTTGGGGAAGATTTCTATCGCTTTCCATCTCTATGACCCTATCCACATCTCTGTGCCTCTCTTTCTTTCTCTTTCTTTCTCTATCTCCCTCTTTCTCTCTCACTTTCTCGAAGGGAGAAAGAGAAACATGGAGAAAGAGAGATACCCATAACTTTTTACCGAATGATATGAGAAAAGACACGGTTTAGCCATGCGAATTGAATGGATGATATCTTCTTGACCTCCCTGACCATTAGTCCTTCAATGCCGCCACCTCCTTCCAATCCGGTTTCTCTAGCTAAACCGACAATCTGCAAGAAACGACCGAGAGGCTAGGTGCCTACATCTGGTAGGCGGACTCTAGTGCTAACGGACTCTATACCGCGTGGGCCAATAAAAAGGGAGGGTCTTAAATCTTCGATTTCTCCAGCACCTTAATTCCAATGGTTCTGAAATTTTGACACAATGTTGTCGGGCTTATGCCAGATATGTGTACAGAGTTTCAAGTTCAAAAATACAGAAATTCATTAATGAACTTAAATTCCCGTTTTTTTTAGTTAATTGAAGGTTTTCCCTTGTTCCAAGTTGATTTTGATCGCAAAATTGCAGCCACATTTATCAATGGCAATCTGAAATTTCATTGAAAATGAATAAAGTTTAGTGGGTGAAATTAATGAATTAAAAATGATCATTTTTTCAAAAAAATTATTTTCGCTGAAAATAAGAGATTTGCTCTGTAGAGATGAAATTAAAACCTAACTGGGTTATGATTTAATTATTTAAGTTCATTCTGGTATGAAAAACTGTTAAATTCAAAAAAAAAAATTAACATTTAACCGATAGTCCATTGACAAACCGTTAGTTGAGACATTAGTCTATCGAAACCTTGCTAATGGAAGCTTGCTAATGCTTATACTGATTGGTAACAACAAGCGTCATGTGACCTCCATGCAAGCAACAAGAAACGTAACCAGGGTGTGACAAAATCTTGTTAGCAAGATTGCAATTGGTCTCCAATGCCCTCTGTTGTACCCAGTATCAGATATCTGGCGTGGAGTACAGAAGAGGTTCCTGGAAAACAAAAAATATGGACTAGAGAAAACCTACATTGGCTTAAAAACATGAATTTAGGTTCATTAATGAATTTCTGCATTTTTGAACTTGAAACTCTGTACACATATCTGGCATAAGCTCAACAACATTGTGTCAAAATTTCAGAACCATTGGAATTAAGGTGCCGGAGAAATCTAAGATTTAAGACCCTCCCTTTTTATTGGCCCACGCGGTATATAAACCCAAGGAGGACTCTATATCTAGCCCTAACCTTTACACTAAACCCTAACCTCGAACCCAAATAACAGCCCTAACACTTCTAAACGAGTATAGAGGCACAGCAAACTCTCGTTTCCGGCCTAACGGCCGAAATCTCGAGTTCGCTTTTCGTGATTTTAGCACTAGAGTCCGCTTACCGCCTACATCTACCTGCTAGGAAAGCGACGAAACCTATTTCCACGGAGCTCAACTGTCTTTTCTCATTCGAAAGAAAGAGACAGACAGAGAGACACAGCGATGTGGATAGGGTCATAGGGATGGAAAGCGATAGAAACCTTCCCCGAATCGTGTCTCATATCGTCTAACACTCTTGATTGGCTTCCCCGAATCATGTTCCATATCTCGTATCGTCTCCTACTGCTAATAAGCTTCCCCGAATCACATGGTTCATATTCCGTATTCTCTCCCACTGCTAATAAGGCGTTCCAGAATCGTATCACATGTCCATCCCCCTCATTAGTATTTGAAATACATATATATTTGAAATACATATATATTTCAGTTGAAATAGACATGTGTATTTGAAATACATATGTATTTGAAATACATATATATTTCGGTGTCGAGATTCTTCCGACCTGCCCAAACGGTGTGGCCACAGTTTGAATATCAAAGTTGCAAAAAATGTGCAGGGGCAAACAAAATGGTGCAAGGGCACATGTTCAGGGGAAATTTGCAAAAATTGTGCAGGGGCAAATTTTAATTAATTTGCCTATAATTAATTACCTAATTGATATATTAATCATACGGCTCTTCTAGTACTCGTAGTTATGCTACTAGAACATGCATAGAAAGTTTCGTGTCAAAATATTAAACGGTGTGGACACAGTTCGATCATAAAATTGGTGCAAGGGCAGCCCCTGAACCATTTGCCCTTGCACATTGCCTGCCCCTGCACCAAATTCCATTTTTTGCACGGCTCTAACTAACTAATTAATTAATTTTGACTATTCCCACTTTTCGAACATCATCTTTTATGATTGAAGAACATTCCTACAAAGTTTCAAGTCGATATTTTAAGCAGAACGGAAAATAGAATTTGGTGCAGGGGCGCGGTGCAAGGGACAGAACACGCAATGTGCAGGGGCACGGTGCCCTTGCACCGTTTTTAATTACCTGTAATTAATTAATTAATTAAAAATTCAAAAATCCGCCAACGTCATGACACAAAGGAATACTACAAGAACATGCCTACAAAATTTCAAGTCGATATCTCAAACGGTGTGGCCACAATTTCGTTGACATGTTTTTTGCCCCCCCCCCCCCCCCCAAAAAAAGACCTTTCTTTGTTCTTAATAGGGCCGGCATTTTTGGGTTTTTGTGCAGGGGCAAAATTTTTTTTTTCTTTTTTTCGTTTTTTGCTGTTTTCTTCGGGTCGGAGGTGCCTGCCGGCACCTAAATACTGATAGGTACCCGATACATATACACCTTCATCTTTGTATGGTATACAAAGTATATAAGATTAGAGTGAAACTCGAATTTTTATATGCGTATACAATTGTCATGTATACGCATAAAACGAATTTCACTCTAATCTTATGATGTTACTAAGGAAACGGTACGGCCGTGTCATCGGATACCCGAAACTCGAAAGAGTACTGACTTGAAACACCTCAGTAATTCTATGGCCATTTGGCATGTTCCTTGCCTGTCAGCTCTCACACCGGGCCGAAGGCCCGGTGTGAGCTTACACGAGCCCGAAGGGCGAGCGTAAGCGCTTTAAGTAGCATGGCAAATGGCCATGGGGTCGCTGAATATCGAGAGAGATCAAGTATTTTTTGTAACGCGCGATGAAATGTTTGCAAAGAAAGTCCTCTCGCAACATTCAATGTAATTCACACGTGTGCGCGCGGGGAACCGGGAAGGAGTTTTTTATTACTCATCATTTGCATTCAAATATACAGGGTGGTTCAGAAACATGGTGCCACTTTGAGATAGCTAATGTGTCAATACAGTTCGCTCTCCAATGTACAGTGTATTAATTAAAACCTATTTTCACGGTCTCTTGACTCGAAAAAGTGTCCCCTGCTGCTGCAGGGCCCTGAAGATTTTGGCTCCAATGCAACCTATTCTCGCTCCTGAGATCGATCTCGGTCGCTGCGCGACCTCGATCTCACTCAGGCATCAATGTGGCCAACTGAAGATTGAGATCGACAGAGAGTCACTTGCAGTTTGCACTCTTTCCTAAAAATTATCAGCCTGTCAACTGACAGGCTAGGGTAACACGTTGAAATTTGGATCCGTACAATAGAGAGAGGATTGCATTTTTCCAATTTTTATCTCTTAGTACAGTGGCTCCATGTTTCTGAATCTGAACCACCCTGTACACATTGCATGCAATGTATGCATTGGCAATTGCATGGCAATTGCATTTACATGTTCCCATACCAGTCTGTCAGTGTCAGCCGCTCAAATTTCTTTCCTTGAAAATTGAAATTTCTGAATTTTATTTATTATTTAAACCCTTCATTACATTTTCAGCTGGATCTAAGGACGAATTAAAAGGATTCAGAGCCTGGCCCTGGATTTATCTTGGAAAATCAAACTGTTTTAGTGTTTTAAATTTACCCTGGACTTTAGATTTTAGTTTTTCCACGATTTTATTTTCTTAATCGGCCGATATCGGACTCTAATTCTAAATATGATACTTGCTTAGAGAGGTATATACCCTGCTAACTTAAATAACCCGCCAGTCCCACTAGCGCGCTCTCAATAAACAGCCAGTCCAGCGGCAGATTATTTCCCACTGGCAGGTTATTTATTTTGAACATTCAAAGTGTGTGTAAATGATCAGTTCTTACTAAAATACAGAGGGAACACTATGTGCAACACTTACACACTACATTGGAGAGAAAGAAAGGACACATTCCGTCAATTACTCTCTCTTTATCTCCCCTTTTGTCTCACTATCTCTTCCTCTGTGTTATGTGTGACATGCCCCTTATCAGGCTATTTCTTTCACTCTCTTTCCTTAGCAACTGCTTAGTAACTGTTACCAAACAGTGTACACTCAATTGTGAGGTGTTTTAACTATTTCTCAGTCCTCTTTGTGTGTTTCGATTAGTGTTCTCTCTCTTGTTGGTGTGTAATACTTGAAATAAACAACTAAAGCAGGGTATATAACCTATAAACTCTGACCACTGGCACGTTATAGGTTTAAACCCCTCCGCCTCTCCCTCGGCTCCGCCTCGGGATCGTCGTCGTGATTTAAACCAGTTTATCCGCCAGCGGCGGATAAACTTCAGCTAACTTCTCCCAGCGGCGCGCTGGGAGAAAGTTATCTGAAATAACGCGCCAGTGGCCAGAGTTTATACCTCATTTATAGTTTATGATTTTTTCCATCTGGCGAAGCGAAGGCCCCTGGCCCTTCTCCGAAGGGCGAAGGGCCTGTGGCTCGGCCCCATTTGTAGCATGTGGGGAATGTGTTTCGAGATTGGTTTATTTTTGGGGTTCCAGATAGATCGAATAGCCCGGATAAAATATGGGAGACGGACGCTTGGTCTAATCAAATGTCTATTAAAGTGAGAGTGGACCGAATCAGAATAGGACAATTGTTTGTTGTACTTGTAGGTAGTAGAAATTAGCTTTCTGAGCATTTTGCGTATTAACCTTGCATCTTGTTCCTGTCTCTCCGTGCGCTAAAATAACAAACTTACCCTGGCCCCCTACTGCAGCTCTCTCTCTCTCTCTCTCTCTCTCTCTCTCTCTCTCCCTCTCTCTCTCTCTCTCTCTCTCTCTCTCTCTCTCTCTCTCTCTCTCTCTCTCTCTCTCTCTCTCTCTCTCTCTCTCTCTCTCTCTCTCTCTCTCTCTCTCTCTCTCTCTCTCTCTCTCTCTCTCTCTCTCTCTCTCTCTCTCTCTCTCTCTCTCTTTATATTGCAAACTGTGAATTTGCTCACGGATGCTAGCCATATTTGTGTTTCAACTTAAACTTTAACAACTAAACAACTTTAGAAATGCTCTTTGTATCCTACGAAGTGGTCCAATCTTACTGCTTGCGACTGCTCCAAGCCATCCTAAACCTGATATACCCCCCACCTGCCGAACCCAACAACCTTGTGTCCTGCTATGACGTCCTCTACTTTGCTAAACCGGCACTGGATACGGGTGCCAACGACCTCGCCATGTTCCTCCGAAAATTTACCAAGACACGAGGTTTAGAATGGCTGAAACGGGATGACGTCCATCTGTTTAGTGTCACTGAAACTCACTTTGTGTTCGCTAGAACCACACCGGGGATGGATGTCCATGATGTCACCAGGTTCCACTGGTTGTGTATGGGAAAGAAGTTACACACGGTGGAGTTGGGGGAAATCTCAATAGGCCTAGGGTTGGATTTGATAAGAGATAGGGAGGAGGAGGATGGCTCAAATATTGGCATTCTTCACAATTTAGGCCGGTGTGGATCAACCCTAGTAGCAAACATGATCTATAAAACAGGGCAGTGTCAGGTTTTAGCAGAACCCGGACCACTCCTAGACATCTCAGCCTGTGTGATAAGAAATCCTGAATTGTCAACTGATCCAGTTATGTTGGATAAACTCCGGGCAGTACTCCTATTTCTAGCCAAATCCCCTGATAGGAGATACTTTATTAAACCCACATTCGGCACCTACATCCTCGTTACCATGATTCACAATGCGTTACCGGGGGTACGGGAGGCGTATCTGTATCGAGCTTTGAAACCCATGGCCATATCATCTTGCCTTTCTTTTGGGGTGTTGAAAATGCCGTATGCAGCTGCAAAGCGGTTATCAGTTGATGCTGGGTTCATCAGACAAGATGTACAGGATGAGAATGAAAGGAATGGTATTGACACGATACCCAGAATCATACTCTACGGGTTCCTGGTCAGAACCCAGGTATTTGTGCGTGAAGCTATCACAAGGCCCGACTTCCCATTCTACAGCTATGAGTCTCTATTAGCAGACCCAAAGGCCTTCACCACCCATCTTTTGGCACATATCGGGCTGGACCCACAGTGGGCTGATGTGGCCTTGGAGGCCCTGTCAGAGGATAGCCAGAAGAACAGTTGGTTCAGTAGGGACAAAGTGGACAGGTCTGAAGCGGGTACCGTGATGGACAAGGAGACGGAGGATATGATTATGAAGCTTGCGGAGGAGAAGTTTGGGATAGAAGTGAGGGGGAGCCAGATGGAGATGGTGAACCTACCGAACCAGTGGAGATAAACATTAAACCATTGGAGAGAATTATAGATATGAACTATAACATGGTATATATGCAATATGCATGATGACTTGCAAAGTTTACACTCTAGTTCTATAAATAACGGATTTGAGGGGGAAATCAGCTTCGTGCCTGAATAGTGAGTAAATAACTATAACATAAATCAGTATTATATTCAAAACGAGAATAAACAGCTCGCGACGTCTAAATCGTATAGCCCAAAATAGCTTGTAATGAGAAAACTGTTTCCAAAAAAATCATTTTCGGTGAAATACGGTAAGATGACGCGTATATATTTGAGTCTATAAATCACAAGGTTTGGTTCACGGATCAGTTTAGAAGATGAAGGTACGGGCAAAGACACACATCATTAGGTCGGCAGATGAATTTCACTTTCTGTCCTTGTAGACGTGCCCATCTTGATGGGCGTCTCAGTCACTAAATTGTGGGGGATCACTGTGTGCAGCTGCTGCCAGCTGCTGTGGAGGAGAAGAACGATCTTCAGTCACATTCTCATTAACTTCGTCCTCTCCGTGATTTTCTTGATCCTTGTCATTTCTAAAATGCTTCCTCATAAGCATAATAACACTGTTCCCTTTCTCCGTGATGGTGCTTGAGAAATCAGAAATCTTGTTAGAAAGGTCCATCCACTCCACGATTATATTGTATAGATCCGTGTACAGTATTGGATTCAGCACGGAGTTGAGGGGTAATATTGCAATGGAAAATGTCGAATACCATTCCGTCATGTCTACCACCTCGGCCGTGTGAAGGACACAACACACCAAAAAAGGGACCCAGCAACAGAAATCCGTGAGGATTATGGTCGAAATTTTGCTCTGAAGTTGCCGGTGTCTATCCAGAGCATTTTGTGGGGCAGCGGTGGCACTCTCCCTGGTACTAAGGATTACAATGAACAGATGACAAACCACGACAACTACGAAACATGTGCAGTGTATGGCAAGGCCCAAAATCCATACAAACACTGCCTGAGGTTCACTGGGAAGGACAAAGTACTTGAAGATACACGAAGCATCATTGGCATAGAAAGACTGTTTAACACCCTCAACCCCGGTAATGTCACTTGTAAACATAGCTCTAACGTCTTTTCTAATAGCCTCCCAGCTTAGTCCTCGAGTTTCACGGTAAACGGACTTGGTGTTGGCATCATTTCCAACGTAACCCTGGATAATGGCTGCGTGTTTCGCTTTGTCAACAAATCCAGTGAAGAGCTTAATGTCACCAGGGTATGATAGTCCATTTACAAACACATCCTCAAGGGGCGGCATTAGAGGAACGCAAGCAATCAATCCAGATATGACCACAATCGTACACTGAATTGAGTATATCTTCCTCCTGAATCGAACATCAATCTCCAACACCCTTCGGAACTGTAATGCACGGGATGTTCCATGGAGCCGAAAACAGCTTAAAAAAGCCATCGAGAGAGATGAAATCGCACTTCCGGTCGCGGTTATGACACCAAACAATATACAGGGGATGCTTGCCATCCATTGAAATTGCCGTGTGCAGTACCCTGAGCCATAAACCAGATTTAAAACAAACATGGACGCCAAGTAGACATTTGTGCAGATGTCTCCCAGAGTGATCAATCTTGCAAATGACCGCTGCACGAATACTCCTTGGGTTTTGGCTGGTTCAGTTAAGAAAAGGTCTTTGAAAAGAACATAGAGATTCAATCCCAATCCTGCGCTACCAAAAACTCCAGCTACTATCGTGAGGCTATTGCTTTTTATCAGACTTCTGGAACACTTACTGTTACACTCATCGGACAAATCATGACAATCAAACGACCCGTCACACAATTGGCTAAGAACTAAGAACTGAGAGCCACATTTAAAATTATTGGAGCAATTTCTTTCATCCGATGCATCACCACAATCATCGATGGTATCACATACCTTAGAGTAGGAGATACACTTACCACTTTCACAAACAAAGAAGTTGTTATGGTAGTGATTCTTATGGGATGCCACAAGAGTAAGCGACCCTGAATCAGAGATAGATAGAACTCGCTTACGTATGTTTGAGCAAGAGTTGTGAAGAACTGGTCGGACATTCAAGGGGCATTCGGTATCAGTACACAATCCACTGCACGCCATCAGTACATACTGCTCACCAAAATAAAAGCTACAGTCCTTTTGCTTAGCATCTGCAAATAGTGTCAACTCGTTTTCCTTTCCAAAGAAGCCCCCAAACTTGTGCTTCACCGTAAGGCTGGAACAGTTTACCCCTCGCTGTCTAGCAAGGGATTCTAGACCCTTTAGACAGTTTGGAGAGGTTTTCGAAAAACCAGCAATATCAGAGGCAGGCAACTCAAACCTTACATCGAGAGTACTATGTATCTGTCGACACATCACCGCCTCGTGGCCACAACTATCTATTGTATCACAAACCTCTGCCAGCTCAACAAAGTTCTCCCTTTTCTTGTCACACCACCACACCTCACTACAATTATTCTTGTGATCTCGATAACGTGTAGTGACCCCATGACCACAGGTAATCCAGTGCCCCTGCCGTTCATCTATATCATCCTGACAATCAAAATCGTCATCCATAATCCACTGAAATGGTATCCTTAGAAATCCTCTGTGAAAGTTAAATCTTCGGATACACTTTTTGGCGGAAAGTAAGCATCCCCGCTCGTCTGCCCCTGATAAACAATCATCAACCCCATCACAAACAAAGTGTTTGTGTACCCTACAAAACAGCTCTACTTCAAGACACCGCGAATCAAGGCCATCATCACAAATAACAACCGTTGTCTGTTTTGGGTTACAAAACAAATTCGAGGAGATAGTGGCGGGGTATCTATTAACAAGACACGAGCCAGCGACGCGGCTTGGATCAGTACAATTAGTTTGATCTAAACCATTGGAACAGTATGGTATCACCTCAGATTCGTGAACATCGTCTGCATCTTCAAAGGGAAAGCATCGTGTGGCATTGTACAATGGAAAGTTAGAGTCAAAAGAGTCATTTATACCCCCGCAGTTATCCTCTAGCAAAGTAGGCGGTGTGTCAATGCAAAAGCCAGAAAATGGGAATGTGAATGATAAGAACTGATCGTTGCACATGAACCCGTACGTTAGACCATTGCAATGAAGCTCATCAAAACATGGGTTAAGAGGACTAGTGTATTGGGCCGATGTGAACCCTGATATTGGGATATTACAGATAGTGAGGGAAATCATACGACTCTTACTGCAGTTAGCGACAATCGAGAAAACAGACAGCATAACTCTTTTAAGCGACAGTGCTGTGTAATTTCTCAAAACTCTTATTCTTAGTGAGCAACAGGGAAAAGAATTGGGGAGAGAAAGTGAGAGACAGGGTGCCCCCTTGAGAGAGATTATCTCGCGCGGCGCATTGGCACGTGCGGTTTGGGCGCTGGCAGGCTTTTACATGTTGCAACATGTAAAAGCCTGCCAGCGCCCAAACCGCACGTGCCAGAGCGCCGCGCGTTACTATCTTGCTCTCTCTCACTCACTAGCTGCATTCTGATTGGCTGTTATCGATCACATGTACGCAGTCACAGGCTATCCCTGTGCACTAGGACTTATCACGTGACCTTTCACGTGACCAGATTCTGTGATCCCCGGTCAGTTAAGAGTTTTAAGAGTTTATACGTCGCTAAGTAGCGGCGCTTACCACACAAGAGAATGGAATCACCATTCTCTTACTCTTGATATCTCTTACAAGAAAATAAGAGTTATTTTGGAAAACAGTCAGCACCTGTCGCTTACTCCAGTAAGCGATTGCGAAATCAATCAGCACCTGCTAACTTCAGTAAGAGTCGTATGATATCCCTCAGTGTTGCAAATTTGCCCAGCCTGATACGTGTATGTCTGTGTTCCCCACACAATGTCAGTCAACTTCACCTCCATTTCATCGTCATTGGAGTTATCACAGTTACTTGGATCTTGTACCTGCTGGTATTTCCCTGGATGAGAGTCACTCGTGCACCATCCCCCGCATTGTGGAAATGAGTCCTGTATTTCCATGACAGTATTATCATATCTTACACTCAAACACGCCTAAAAATAGTCGGGTTTTTAATTAATTGACAGACGCGTGACAATTAACGCGAAAAAAAAACTACTGGGGGAAAACAGTTGCGTGACTGAACCTCGAAGATTCCCCTGAGATTTCTTTTAGCACGTGCGTGCTAAAAACATCATCCCGGGTGAATGCCCGAAGGGCATTCACCCGGGCAGGGAAAAAATTTTACTGAAATCCCAGGAAATTATAGCAAAAATATGAGTCCGAGTTTAAGGTTACCCTTGCATATAATATTTGATGTCCATTTTGTATGGCCTAAATGCTGGTGAAGTCATTTCGTTTGGCAAACCGTGACAAAAAACGCCAGGTGAACCCATATTCCAGATGACAATTATACTGACTAACCCATGGTAGCTAGCTAACCTGGTAGTTATAAGTATCGCCCGGGCAGGTCGTGTTTACTAAGATTATTGGGGTCCTTCGTGCTCTGTCAGTTTTGTGCAAAACCTGAAACTTGTTTAAATAAGATTTGCATTTAAAGTGAGAGTGGACAAAATCAGAATTGGAGAAGTTTATTGGAGGTAATAGACAACGGTCAAACCTATCATCTGTCCCCAATAGACAAAATTCCATGACATATTCAATCTTCCATAGTGCCACAGTTTATTCTTGCGTAAAGCGGCAACTGGAGTAATGCCTAAGGGTCCAGTTAGAGATTTTGCGACTGATGTTAGTTACAATGAAGCAGGCCCCTGCTGACACTGCTGACACTGCCGCGCGCGCTACTTTACATGCAATTCACATCGAAAACCCTGCTAGTCAACGAAGATTTGGTGCGCACAGGGACTCTCCCAGCTTGCGCCAGTTGCAGACTGGAGGCTGGCGCCAGAAACTGGAGCCAGCCTCCAATCTGCAACTGGAGCGTAAACGGTAAGTCGGAAGAACCTGTCCGTTCCTCTCATGAGCGCTCATGAGTGTATCATGAGTGTGTCATGAGTGTATCATGAGTGTATCATGAGCGCTCATGAGACGTTTTTAGGTGTTTCAACGTCTCATGAGCGCTCATGAGTGTATCATGAGTGTGTCATGAGCTGTCTGGCGCCGCGACCCATCTGAGCGCACTGTCGCGTTTGAGAATCAAATTGGGGTCTGGCGCCGCCAGACAGGTCATGAGTGTATCATGAGCGCTCATGAGTGCTCATGAGACCTTGCTCATGAGACATATGTCTCATCCCATCTCTGTTTCAATGTCTCATGAGCGCTCATGAGACGTATTGACCTACATGTGCTCATGAGTGTATCATGAGACATGTCTCATGAGACATATGTCTCATGAGACGTTAGGGTTAGGGTTAGGGTTGGGTTTACGGTTGGGCTAGGGTTAGGGTTATCCTTTAGGTCTAGAGACCCGTAGGGATAGGGTTAGGGTTGACCAATAGGCTTGGACCTAGCCCTACCCTCTACGGGTCCCTAGACCTAAAGGAAAGCCCTAACCCTAGCCCAACCCTAAACCCAACCATAACCATAACCCTAACGTGTCATGAGACATATGTCTCATGAGACATGTCTCATGATACACTCATGAGCACATACATAGGTCAATACGTCTCATGAGCGCTCATGAGACATTGAAACAGAGATGGGATGAGACATATGTCTCATGAGCAAGGTCTCATGAGCACTCATGAGCGCTCATGATACACTCATGACCTGTCTGGCGGCGCCAGACCCCAATTTGATTCTCAAACGCGACAGTGCGCTCAGATGGGTCGCGGCGCCAGACAGCTCATGACACACTCATGATACACTCATGAGCGCTCATGAGACGTTGAAACACCTAAAAACGTCTCATGAGCGCTCATGATACACTCATGATACACTCATGACACACTCATGATACACTCATGAGCGCTCATGAGAGGAACGGACAGGTTCTTCCGACTTACCGCCTAAACTCATTGCCTGTGAGACCATAGAGTAGGCATGTGAAGGCTGCCACCATGCTAGTCCAACCCAAAAATATCCAAGGAAGACGCTAAAACCGGCAGCTTGACTCTATCTGATACCGTTCTCTCACAATAACCCAGTCCAGATCAATACTGGATGACCTAATACTACGGGCAGCACATAGTTCGAATTGCCCCGGTGGTTCGCATTGCCCCGGTTTACCCTATAATTCAGAATGTGTTAGTAAAACACGACGATTTTTTCTATCATGTTTGTAATTCATACTGACTAAACAGGAATTCCCCAAGAGTAACAAAAATATCTCAGGATGGGTCGATTTTGAGCGGCAAAAAGGCAAAATGCCCATAGAACTAATCTCTACAACCTCCAACAAACTTGTCCAATTCTGATTCTGTCCACTCTCACTAAAAAAGGATTATATTGGTTTGGTTAGATCAGGAACGATTAAAAAACTATCATACCGTGTAGCGTTGATTAGAGTATTCACACTGAAGGAACACTACCATAGGTAGTTTATCATTACAAACCCGCTTCAGAAACCCTTTATAATCTTGTATCGGACACAGCGAGGCCTGGGATTGAGGAGGGTTTGAGTGAGGTGTGGTACTGTCACCATGGTACACGGCCGTTACACCAATCACCTCGTTTGTATTATCTGGAACTGGGGCCGGTGACTTTGGTACAGAGGGCATTGCTGATAATTCTGCATGGACCGTGATAACCACCCACGCGAGGAGGAGAAGATGCATTGACATGTCAGCAACAGCAATTAAACTTTTCTTGAATTTTTCGAGATCATATCAAAAACATACTACGCCATAACAATATCAAGTATACGAGATGCTGCCGATTTTAAGTACTACTAGTAAATACTAAGTAGCTGCTATTGTTTATCACATCTTAGAAGATCACGTGATCAGTGCAGCTTTTAGGAGCCTGATCGGGGGCATGATAACAAATCTCAAATGCCTCATAAAAGCATTTTAGATCACCTGTCACGAATTGTATTGTTTACAGCACAATGCCCTATATATAGCTATGCCCTATATATAGCTATAGCTACTCCTCTTTATATGACCAGAGAACTTGAGCACTTTAGGGCCTTTCTTAACGAGCTGCACCCTGCAATTGCACCCTGCAAACTTCTTTCTTAACGAGAGTTTGCACCCTGCAATTGCACCCTGCAATTGCACCCTGAAAACCTTCGTTAAGAAAGAAGTTTACAGGGTGCAATTGCATGCTTCACACGTGATAA
The DNA here is from genome assembly GCA_020137815.1 of Hormiphora californensis. Lineage (NCBI taxonomy): Eukaryota > Metazoa > Ctenophora > Tentaculata > Cydippida > Pleurobrachiidae > Hormiphora > Hormiphora californensis. Next base: position 2,053,918 of record CM035359.1, read on the forward strand.
AATGACGTGGGTGTTGAAGGACATATATACCCTGCTAACTTAAATAACCCGCCAGCGGCGAGAAGTCACACTGGCGCGCTCTCAATATACAGCCAGTCCAGCGGCAGATTATTTCCCACTGGCTGGCTGTTTATTATTAACTCCTATGTTACATTCAAAGTGTGTGTAAATGATCAGTTCTTACTGAAATACAGAGGGAACACTGTTTGCAAGAGTTACACACTGCATTGGAGAGAAAGAAACAACACATTCCGTCAATTTCTCTCTCTTTATCTCCCCTTTTGTTTCACTATCTCAATTCCTCTGTGTTATGTCTGGCATGCCCCATATCTTGTTATTTCTTTCTCTCTCTCCTTAGTAACTGTTACCAAACAATATACACTCAATTGAGAGATTTTTTGACTGTTTCTCAGTTCTCTTTGTGTGTTTTGATTAGTGTTCTCTCTCTTGTTAGTGTGTAATACTTGAAACAAACAACTAAAGCAGGGTATATAACCCATAAACTCTGACCAATGGCACGTTATTGGTTTAAACCCCTCCGCCTCTCCCTCGGCTACGCCTCAGGATCGTCGTCGTGATTTAAACCAGTTTATCCGCCACTGGCGGATAAACTACAGCTACCTTCTCCCAGCGGCGCGCTGGGAGAAAGGTATCTGAAATAACGTGCCAGTGGCCAGAGTTTATGCCTCATATATCCCCTAGGGTGTTGGATTTTAAAATCAATTTTTTGTACCTCATCTTACTAGATAGAATTTTTAACGCTGATTCCGAATCTGTCAAAATTTTTGATCTACGAGCATGTCTTCAGGTGTAACCGTGCTCCTAAATGAACTTGACTGTGCGCTGCGTTCCACTGCTGACACTATGATAGACTATCACGTGATCATGTCACGTGCTCTCTCCCCCAACCCAATTAGTTGCGCTCGCGATCTTACACACGAGCGCGTCACCCAGTGAGAAATGGAATGGTTAAACCCTGAGAGAGGGAGAGAGATTGGAAATATTATATTGGAATTCTGAAAAGATATACAGACACTGGTTCCATTGATCCAAATGCAAGAGCAGGCTACTAATTTAGCGGTGTTTCCTGAAACAAGACCTGGACTTAAAGTGTGGTCCGAGCAACAGGAAGAGATCTGAAAGAGGAAGTACCTAGTTAGTAAATCTCAATCAGTAGATCGAGTAGGATATTCCCAATCCCGACCACTTTGAGCCGGGATTGTCTTAACACACATGACAAATCACGTGTTTTGAGAAAGAGACTACCTTTTCCCAACTCGTATCATGATATCATTATTCGCTTGACTATCTCGATGACTTTTGGATCCCTCAACGAATTTATTGGATCGATATTAACCATCCCCACATTGCTTTAACTTCTCGGAACGTTCCGCACATTTTCTTGCTATAAAGGAAGAAGACCAGCTTCCCTCCGGATAATGCTATAAACCTAACAGCACGGGCTGTTTTGGAAGTTTTTACTCAGAATAACGTAGCAACAGCTAGAGAAATGGGGATTAAGCGGTCAGTACTTAGAACTATATGTTGCTTGTTGTATGTTGCTTTTCAGCCAACCTGCCGTTTAGTTTGTAGTACATACATTGGTATATTTCTCCATTCTTGTTGCTTTGGAAAGAAAAAGGTACTTCAGTATTGTCATCTAGCAGTCTTGACATATTTGTCACTGAGGATTTTGTTATAATTTTAGTAATACAAAAAACATCTATAATGTATTCACAACCTATTTTCTAATCTAGAAGTCTGTTCAACCACCGAATTCAGAGCCTGAACTACCCAGTTCACCAGTCACACCTACGAGCACCCGACTCAGACTTGTTCGATCAGACCAATGTTCAAGTAATTTTATTCTACACATGACCATTGTATTTTATATCTGAGATATATATCCACAAATGTTCAGCCGGAAACATACTATTTAGCTTCTATGAAGTTTCATGATGCGTCTGTTTTGTGTTCTAAAATTCTTGGCATTTCATATTCTCATATTCCCTTCAAATTAATACGTTCCTTAATCTCGGAATTTCGGATAGAAAGTGAAAAACATCTCTCACCTATAGCCTGCTGGAGAGAGATGTTTCCACAGGTCTCAAGTGACGTGCTCGGAGTCGTGTGTAAGATCGCGAGCGCAACTAATTGGGTTGGGGGAGAGAGCACGTGACCTTGATTATCAGTTATCATTGTCAGCAGAACGCAGGCACAGTCAAGTTCATTTAGTGAGCCGTTATTTGGACCAAAACCGCTTCTTCGATTTAAAATTTACATATTCGGAATCAGCTATAATTTTCACTAAGAGATGTTCAAAAAATTGTTTAAACCCAACACCCTAATATCCTTTTTGTGTCAATACATGTACGTCTTCCGCACTACGTGCGCCTATCTGGTACGTAAAGGGCAATTGCACCCTACAATTTCTTTGTAACAAATTGCTGGGCTCAATCAGTCAGGGTGAATGCTCATTACCCCTATAACTGGTTGAAAATCTTTCTTAGCGTAAAGAATGATACCCTGTCAATCTGCACAGCATTAAAGGGTGCATTGTAGTTTTTGTACATCTAAGAAAGGCCCTTAGACTGTGGACTCTTTGGTCACATTAGTCACACGGGACTATTTTTAGTGAATGATTTTATTTAACACAGTTCCGCACCCTAATGTCTTGAGTGGCTGGTCCAACCGTAGCGGGAAGACCTGCGCGTACTATTGGAGTGGAGGGCTTAAGGTAAGTATTTATCAATGATTCACGCACTAGCAAGGGGTCTTGTCTGCCCAACTCAATGTTATGCAATAAATGTTATCCAACAAGTTATCCAGCCCACCTAATGTTTGTTGGGGTTGGTCGTGGTCGGAACAACGGTAGTTGTCCTTCACCAGTAATGCATTTAAACTTCATGGGATTTGTCTGTGTGACGACCAAGGTGGACATTCGATGGGATTTAAAACGTCGAGAATGCTGAGTACGTATAATCGCCGACTATCTCTTTACTTTTCTAGTATACCTTTGGGTAGTTTCAGTAACAGTCGTTATATCCAGCATAAACAAAGTAGAACTGATATTATACTTAGTATACATTTTACAAGCAATGTTTACAATGTCTTTATGAAGTCTAATTGTGTCGACGGATTGACGGTCCGGTTTCACTCGGAAAACGGATGAAAACAATCAGTAGGACGCGGTCTTTAGGTTCATCGCGTGGGACGTGGGACACATGAACTTTTTGCCGCGCTATGAACGTTGGTCTCAAATTATTGCAGATACGTATTTAGATGGATCACATTCGTGTTCCGTCAGAATCGGGGGAGTGGCCAGGAATATTTACTTGAAAGAAAACATTAGTTTAGAGGATATACTTTCGTGATCTCCTCGAATGTCGGATTCATGGCACAAGGGGGAATTTGAAGAATATAACCTGAAAATATCTTGTTAAAGGCCTCCATTATATTCCCATTGATTGGCCGCGCCGGAATTTTAGTGGCATATAACCTGTTAAGGAAGCGCTGAAATTTGTTTTGAGAGGAGATCATGTCGAGTTCTTCCTGCAAAACAAATTTCAAGTCTCTATCTCATCAGGGAGTGGAGTTATGACCGTGGGAAATTTTACAAAACCCGAGTGAGGGACATAGTAGTTTGGGGTGTACTTTAGGAAGCGCGCTGACCCTTTCTAGTTTCTCTCTCGCTTCACTCTGAAAAGGTTGAGCGAGGAGAAAGTTCAGTAATCATTTACTCAACAAGGAATCATGCTGATTGCCATGACAGTTATAGGTATAATACCCACCAAGTGGTATTATATCAATTGTCTGAATAGTATCAGTACTGAATTCAACCAAGTGATTTAATAAATCCTGAATCCAGTACGCTATAATATCCTAATCCTTACTCAACAAGTGATGAAAACGGCCTATTCGCCCCCACCAGGAAGCGACCGAATATTCGGTTCGGTTCGGTTCGGAGATTCGGTGTTTTTTCGGTTCGGTTCGGTTCGGTTCGGTTCGGTGGAAAATTTTGGCCGAATCACCGAATTTTTTGTTCAAAAAATGGCCAAAAATCGGGCTTTTCGGCCATCATTTGTCAATTATTTCACGAAAATTTTTATGGATTTCAATGTCAATTTGACTTTGAAAATTTTTCACAAAATTGACTTTGAAATATTTTCCAAACTTTTTTATCAAATTTCAGAGAATGATTCTCAACACCTTGATCGGTGCTTTCCGTGAATTTTTAGAGAAAACTTTGCATATGAAAAATTTGCTGTGGTTCGGTTCGGTTCGGTAACCGAAATTCGGTTCGGTTCGGTTCGGTAAATTTTTTTTCCCGATTCGGTTCGGTTCGGTTCGGTGGTAAAAATCCCGGTTCGGTCGTTTCCTGGCCCCCACTATAACAGCTAGTACTAATAGTAATATAGTGGTATTCTCCCCCACAATTCAGATCACTGTGCCGATGGAAACCAGCAGTCCTATACTGGCAGCATTGCCGTGACACACGATGGGAGATCATGTAAGGCGTGGAAGCTGACCTCATATTTTGATATGGTACTGATTACAACCTTCAAGAATTCCCCATCCCCCTCTATGGGGAATTCTTGAAGGTTTAGAGTCTATCCTGGCAGCTGCTGCAATGCTTTATCACAATTTGTCAATTCACATCAGGAACCGACCGAATCAGGAAATACTGGTCCCTGATTGGCTGATAACCAGTCACGTGACCTAAATAACGAGTTCTGATTGGTTATTTACTTGTTTCATTCCCAGGTGGGTACTCATGGTGACCACAACTACTGTAGAAACCCAGATGGGGACAGTAGGGCGTGGTGTGTAAAGACTGATGGTAGTGGGTGGGATTACTGTGCGGTGCCAACGTGTCCTGAACGTGAGTCAATTGCTGGGTAACTTTAGAAGTCATTAATTACTGTAGATCTAGGCATCGCGCTCAGAACAGGAGCAAGGATAGTGTCCAGTGGACAGGCATAACAATGAATTTGTTCCATACTATATCACGTGGAAGCTGCTAGCGAGACTATAATTGATATCAATTAGTGAACCCAATCTCCCCCTGCAGCGGCTATTGGAGTACTAGCATCTTGGGAGAAGGAGGTTCAAATCGATCTTGCCAAGTTTGGTTCTGCCACCATGTCCAGTACTTACATTGAGGAGAATGAGGCAATCAAGGCCATTGATCAAGTGTACGAGCAGCCGGAGGCACACAGTCGATGTACCAGTGGTGTACCACAGTGGCTCCGAGTTGACCTCGATCAACCACTCTGTTTCTCAGTGAGTACAATGTACAATGTACAATGTACAATGTATAACAATGTACATACCCAACCTACTGGCTATGGTAATTTCGGCCATCCCTTCTCAATGAGAAGTTCTCATAACGTGTGCAATGCACACTGTGCATACTTTTAGCACCCTCACCCAGCTTGGTGGGATTTTAAGGGAGTTTTAACAGTCGTTACCATGGTAACAATCATGGTAACAATCATGGTAACAATCATGGTAACAATCATCCCATCCCCATAGAGAATAGTGGTGTGGCAAGATAAGCTGAACTCCTTCTACACCCGGATGCAGAACATGAAGGTTTCTATCAAGGACCGCTCCAGTGGAAATGTGCTTTCAGAGTGCGGGGGTAGGATCAGACTCTCTTCCTCCATGGCCCGAGAGGACCAGACCTACTCGGTCAGCTGTGCCATGACGTGTGGAAACCAGATAGAGCTGATGGTTGACAGCAGTGGGGAGGAGAATTGTATCCATATTTTGGAATTAGAGGCTTTCACAAGGGGTAAGCTGCTAGGGGGGATTTTATCTTTCACGAGGGGTAAGCTGCTAGGGGGCATTTTATCTTTCACAAGGGCCGGTAAGCTGCTAGGGGGGGGGGGGATTTTATCTTTCACAAGGGGTAAGCTGCTAGGGGGGATTTTATCTTTCACGAGGGGTAAGCTGCTAGGGGGCATTTTATCTTTCACAAGGGCCGGTAAGCTGCTAGGGGGGGGGGATTTTATCTTTCACAAGGGGTAAGCTGCTAGGGGGGATTTTATCTTTCACGAGGGCTAAGCTGCTAGGGGGCATTTTATCTTTCACAAGGGCCGGTAAGCTGCTAGGGGGGGGATTTTATCTTTCACAAGGGGTAAGCTGCTAGGGGGGGATTTTATCTTTCACGAGGGCTAAGCTGCTAGGGGGGATTTTATCTTTCACAAGGGCCGGTAAGCTGCTAGGGGGGGATTTTATCTTTCACAAGGGGTAAGCTGCTAGGGGGGATTTTATCTTTCACGAGGGCTAAGCTGCTAGGGGGCATTTTATCTTTCACAAGGGCCGGTAAGCTGCTAGGGGGGGGATTTTATCTTTCACAAGGGGTAAGCTGCTAGGGGGGGATTTTATCTTTCACGAGGGCTAAGCTGCTAGGGGGGATTTTATCTTTCACAAGGGCCGGTAAGCTGCTAGGGGGCATTTTATCTTTCACAAGGGGTAAGCTGCTAGGGGGATTTTATCTTTCACAAGGGCTAAGCTGCTAGGGGGGATTTTATCTTTCACAAGGGGTAAGCTGCTAATAGGGGGGATTTTGTCTTTCACAATTAGGGGTAAGCTGCTAGGGGGGATTTTATCTTTCACAATTAGGGGTAAGCTGCTAGGGGGGATTTTATCTTTCACAAGGGGTAAGCTGTTAGGGGGGATTTTATCTTTCACAATTAGGGGTAAGCTGCTAGGGGGGATTTTATCTTTCACAATTAGGGGTAAGCTGCTAGGGGGGATTTTATCTTTCACAATTAGGGGTAAGCTGCTAGGGGGGATTTTATCTTTCACAATTAGGGGTAAGCTGCTAGGGGGGATTTTATCTTTCACAATTAGGGGTAAGCTGTTAGGGGGGATTTTATCTTTCACAAGGGGTAAGCTGTTAGGGGGGATTTTATCTTTCACAATTAGGGGTAAGCTGCTAGGGGGGATTTTATCTTTCACAATTAGGGGTAAGCTGCTAGGGGGGATTTTATCTTTCACAATTAGGGGTAAGCTGCTAGGGGGGATTTTATCTTTCACAATTAGGGGTAAGCTGCTAGGGGGGATTTTATCTTTCACAATTAGGGGTAAGCTGCTAGGGGGGATTTTATCTTTCACAATTAGGGGTAAGCTGCTAGGGGGGATTTTATCTTTCACAAGGGGTAAGCTGCTAGGGTACTCATTCAGATGCTAGGGGTGACGGGGTGTTCATTAATCTCTCACTAGGGCTAATGCTAGTGGACTTTAATATTTCAGAGACTCACATACCCTCTATAGGTTGTCCCATGTACATGTGTAAAATATATTAATACATCCCAAATTCACTCATTCAGTTTCCAAGGCGAGAGTATCGGGGGCCGATATGAACAGTCAGTATGGTGAAGGGAGAGCAGAGCTGGCCTACGATAAGCTCATAACACCCCAACCTGGTATTGGAACCAACGAAGCTCACTCTGACTGTGACAGTGCCTCCTACAAGTGGCTTAGATTGGGTTTGAGGCCAGTCCGGGGAAAGACGACCTGCGTGGCGGTAAGTGGAAGCAAACTTGATTATTGTTTTCATGAATTTTCTCCAAAAATATGTCTGATATTTTTTTTAAATAAATCAGTCGGTGAGGGTTTGGCAGTCAAAGCTAAACGAATACTCCATCCGTATGAATGGATTCAGCGTGAGAGTTAGAGATGGGAAAAGTCAAGAATATATGATGTGTGGGGGCCCTGTTACAATCAGTTCTGTGCATAGAAGGAAAGGTAAGACACAAATTGGAGACGTGAAACATACTTTCTCGAAAGCTTTTGTCCTGATTGATTGACTACCAATATTGAATGTTCATGAATCTGGCATCTGCAGCAAACATATGGGACAAAAACAAAATCCATTGTTACAATCTACAATTTGTAGTACAAAGTAATACAAGTTTTTAATTTTTAAAAACTTGTATTACTTTGTAATCAGCTCCAGAATCTTGATCCTGTCGAGCGCTTTACCAGCAATCCCTTTATAAGCAAAGATACAATTTGTAGTACAAAGTTTAGTACTGTTGCTTGGTAACACCAATATTGTGTATCCAATTAATACAAATTCTCTCCCCAGACCAAACGTATATGGTGGAATGTGAGGGAGGGTTGGTGTGCGGTGTTGACACGGTAGAAGTGACTGTGGGGAGTTCCGGGTGCATCCATGTACTGGAAGTGGAGACGTTCGTTGTCAACGTACCCCGTTAGTAATAATAGTAATAATAGTAGTAATAGTAATAATAGTAATAATAGTAGTAATAGTAATAATAGTAATAATAGTAATAATAGTAGTAATAGTAATAATAGTAATAATAGTAATAATAGTAGTAATAGTAATAATAGTAATAATAGTAATAATAGTAATCATAGTAGTACTAGTCCTCCATCGTACTCCTAGTCCTCATCGTCCTCACCTCGTCCATCCGTCCCTCCTAGTCTCCTCGTCTAATCGTCATCCTCGTACAATCCGTCCATCATCGTCATGTCCTCCTCGTCCTACATGTCCTCCTCGTCATCCTCGTCCTCCTGCCCGTTCACTCCTCGTCTCCTCGTCTCCTCGGTCCTCCTCCTTCCTGTCCTCCTCCTCCTCCCTCCTCCTCGTCTCCTCGCTCCGTCCCTCGTCCTACATAGTAATAATCGTAATACTTTAGTGGCATCCTCGGGGGAAAAAAATCCTGCCACTAAATCGGGGTGCCACTAAATCGGGGAGATCCAAATTTGGCCCATAAAAACCTATTTTATGCCCAAAATGCTATACTAAGACTTAAAACACCTCTAACTGTTATATGCAATATTCATTATTCATGTATTGATGACATGATAATTTCTGATTAGAAATAGAAAACTTTAAAATAATTTTTTCAAAAAAAATGTGAAAAATTTTCTAAGTTAAACCAGCCCGTCCGATTTGTGTTTCGAATCGGTGCAGCTTACTGGATGTCCTGTCTAATTAGCAGGTTTGAAACGAACCGATACGTGATACCATGCCGAATCGGGGCACCCTAAGCGGGTGAGGAAGTATCAAAATTTCAAAATAACTTTTTCTCTCAAAATTTATGGGGAGCACCGATCAAAGCATTGACAATCGTACTGTAAAATTTTGCAAAAAAAGTTTTAAAATTTTTTTAAAGTATACTAGCCACGTCCGAATCGTGTTTCGAATCGGTGCATCTTATCGCATGTCCTGCTGCTAATTAGACAGTTCGGAACAAATCGGAACGTGATCCCCATCGAATCGAAATCTTGACTCTTAGTGACCTTGTGATTCAATGGCCCCATGGGGATCACGTATCGGTTCGTTCCGAACCGTCTAATTAGCAGCAGGATATGCGATAAGATTCACTGATTCGAAACACGATTTGGACGTGGCTGGTATTCCTTTGAAAAATTTTCAAAAAAATTTCACAAAAAAAATTCAAAAAATTTTCGGGGGAAAAAAATCGTGCCACTAAATCGGGGTGCCACTAAATCGGGGGCCACTAAATCGGGGTCCGACTGTAATAGTAATAATAGTAATAATAGTAATAATAGTAATAATAGTAATAATAGTAATAATAGTAGTAATAGTAGTAATAGTAATAATAGTAATAATAGTAATAATAGTAATAATAGTAATAATAGTAATAGTAATAATAGTAGTAATAGTAAATATAGTAATAAGTCCTATCTCGTCTCGTCCTCATCGTATCCTCGTCCTGTCTCTCTGCCTCCTCGTCCTCACTCGTCCTCCTCGTCCTCCTCGTCCTCCTCGTCCTCTCGTCCTCCTCGTCCTCCTCGTCCTCCTCGTCCTCCTCGTCCTCCCGTCCTCCTCGTCCTCCTGTCCTCCTCGTCCTCTCGTCCTCCTCGTCCTCCTCGTCCTCCTCGTCCTCCTCGTCCTCCTCGTCCTCCTCGTCCTCCTCGTCCTCCTCGTCCTCCTCGTCCTCCTCGTCCTCCTCGTCCTCCTCGTCCTCCTCGTCCTCCTCGTCCTCCTCGTCCTCCTCGTCCTCCTCGTCCTCCTCGTCCTCCTCGTCCTCCTCGTCCTCCTCGTCCTCCTCGTCCTCGTCCTCCTCGTCGTCCTCGTCCTCCTCGTCGTCCTCGTCCTCTCGTCGTCCTCGTACCTCCTCGTCGTCCTCGTCCTCCTCGTCGTCCTCGTCCTCCTCGTCTCCTCGTCCTCCTCGTCGTCCTCGTCCTCCTCGTCCGTCCTCGTCCTCCTCGTCGTCCTCGTCCTCCTCGTCTCCTCGTCCTCCTCGTCCTCCTCGTCCTCCTCGCCGTCCTCGTCCTCCTCGTCGTCCTCGTCCTCCTCGTCGTCCTCGTCCTCCTCGTCCTCCTCGTCGTCCTCGTCCTCCTCGTCGTCCTCGTCCTCCTCGTCCTCCTCGTCCTCCTCGTCCTCCTCGTCCTACTCGTCCTCCTCGTCCTCCTCGTCCTCCTCGTCCTCCTCGTCCTCCTCGTCCTCCTCGTCCTCGTCCTACTCGTCATCCTCGTTCCTCCTCGTCTCCTCGTCTCCTCCGTCCTCCTCGTCGGCCATCCCCCCCTCTGTCCTCCTATCGTCCTCTCGTCCTCATCGTCCTCCATGTATCAATGTTACTTGTAAAATTATTATCTATTGATTCACCCAACATATCCTGAACAAGATATTGATTTGCAGGAACCGACCGAATCAGGAAATACTGGTCCCTGATTGGCTTATAACCAGTCACGTGATCTAAATAACGAGTTCTGATTGGTTGTTTACTTGTTTCGGTCGGTTCCTGTTGATTTGTTAGTTCCATTTTACAACAGATATCTTCAGAGATTGCTAGCTACATTTTACAATACAACTTCTCTTCAGAGATTAGTTACGAAGTCACCCCTTTTATTGCATACCTCCACGAGCAATAATTTCATTACCAATTTCATTACCAACTTCAGAGATTAACAGTTGCGAGTTGGAAGGATCACCTGCTAACGGCTTCTACGAGGAATATAAAGTTTCTATTGGACAGGCTTTGAAGGTGATTTGCCTTGCAAACTTCCAACTAAACACCCAAGATGAGTTCATTTGCTCAAGTGGGAGGGTGTTCAAACGGAATGGTCGGATTACTGGGGATCTACCTTACTGTGAAGGTAGGTACCAATTGTTTACTTGTTGTATAGAGGACCCTGCTGTCTCGTTTAGTCTAATATGGAAGGAAGACAACCCCCATAAAAAAGTCGCTTGGCAAATTCCCTCGTCGCTCGGCAATTGGTTCGGCAACAACAGGTGGTTTGCCGAGCCAGTCGCTCGGCTAATCAAGGAAGTCGCCGTGTTTTCACCGCGTTCTTACAGAAAAAGTACATTTTTTCAGCACTTTTTTTCAAAATCTCCTGCTGAAAAATACAAAGTGCTGAAAAATGTGCTTTTTCTGTAAGAACGCGGTGAAATCACGGAGACTTCCTTGATTAGCCGAGCGACTGGCTCGGCAAACCACCTGTTGTTGCCGAACCAATTGCCGAGCGACGAGGGAATTTGCCAAGCGACTTTTTTATGGGGGAAGCTTCTAATGGAAATTGAACTAAAGACGAGAATGAAGAAACTGCATTCTAACACACCCCCTAGGGCCCCTCTGTGTTCAGGCCAATTGCGTTACTGAATAGTGTTCTATAACTCGGGTCCTAGTTCTAACACGTTCCCCTTCAGCCATGCCATGTCCCCGGCCGGATATCGAGAATGGCATTGCTACAGATGACAGTACAGAACCGGGCGGTCAGGTTCACATAACATGTAACCATGGTTACCTCATCGAGTTTACTACACCTGTCATGTGTCAAGCTGGAAATCAGTTTAGCAGAACTCTTCCTCGCTGCATAGGTATAACATATTGTGACTTCATTGTGCTCGGTAGAGTGCACATAGAACTCTACCTCGCTGCATAGGTATATCATATTGTGACTTCATTGTGCTCGGTAGAGTGCACACAGAACTCTTCCTCGCTGCATAGGTATAACATATTGTGACTTCATTGTGCTCGGTAGAGTGCACACAGAACTCTACCTCACTGCATAGGTATAACATATTGTGACTTCATTGTGCTCGGTAGAGTGCACACTGCACACAGAACTCTACCTCACTGCATAGGTATATCATATTGTGACTTCATTAAGTGCTCGGTAGAGTGCACACAGAACTCTACCTCACTGCATAGGTATATCATATTGTGACTTCATTGTGCTCGGTAGAGTGCACACAGAACTCTACCTCACTGCATAGGTATATCATATTGTGACTTCATTGTGCTCGGTAGAGTGCACACTGCACACAGAACTCTACCTCGCTGCATAGGTATATCATATTGTGACTTCATTAAGTGCTCGGTAGAGTGCACACAGAACTCCTCCTCGCTGCATAGGTATATCATATTGTGACTTCATTAAGTGCTCGGTAGAGTGCACACAGAACTCTACCTCACTGCATAGGTATAACAAATTGTGACGTCATTAAGTGCTCGGTAGAGTGCACACAGAACTCTACCTCGCTGCATAGGTATATCATATTGTGACTTCATTAAGTGCTCGGTAGAGTGCACACTGCACACAGAACTCTACCTCACTGCATAGGTATATCATATTGTGACGTCATTGTGCTCGGTAGAGTGCACACAGAACTCTACCTCACTGCATAGGTATAACAAATTGTGACTTCATTAAGTGCTCGGTCGAGTGCACACAGAACTCTACCTCACTGCATAGGTATAACAAATTGTGACTTCATTGTGCTCGGTAGAGTGCACATAGAACTCTACCTCGCTGCATAGGTATAACATATTGTGACTTCATTGTGCTCGGTAGAGTGCACACTGCACACAGAACTCTTCCTCGCTGCATAGGTATATCATATTGTGACTTCATTGTGCTCGGTAGAGTGCACACAGAACTCTACCTCACTGCATAGGTATATCATATTGTGACGTCATTAAGTGCTCGGTAGAGTGCACACAGAACTCTACCTCACTGCATAGGTATAACAAATTGTGACTTCATTGTGCTCGGTAGAGTGCACACAGAACTCTACCTCGCTGCATAGGTATAACATATTGTGACTTCATTGTGCTCGGTAGAGTGCACACTGCACACAGAACTCTTCCTCGCTGCATAGGTATATCATATTGTGACTTCATTGTGCTCGGTAGAGTGCACACAGAACTCTACCTCACTGCATAGGTATATCATATTGTGACGTCATTAAGTGCTCGGTAGAGTGCACACAGAACTCTACCTCACTGTATAGGTATATCATATTGTGACTTCATTGTGCTCGGTAGAGTGCACATAGCAAAAGGAAACACAGTACTTTGAAGTAAAGCATTGTTTCTTGTAATACAGTCGGTGAACAATAACCTGTCGTACAGGCTTGTTCATGTGTGTGGGTGATGTGAGTGTGGGTGATGTGAGTGTGAGTGATGTGAGTGTATGATGGGTGATGTGAGTGTATGATGTGAGTGGGTGGTGTCTCAGCAGTATAGTGCATATTAATACAATATTCATATTTTATGCCGTATTTGATCGGCAGCGGTTAAAGTAAACAAGGTTTGGCGTAGGTTTGATGTGGGTGACAGCTGTGAATTTACCCTTTTGCAGTAAAGCCGGTGTTCTTGCTAAAATTATACTCTGCTTATAAGTGAGGAATAGTTAAAAGCTTGCAGATAGGTCCACTGCCCACTGCCGCACAGTGCAAGACTATCAATAAATAGCAGCTATTATCATTTGATCCCCCGCCAGCCCAGCCATGCCCGTATCCCGATATCGCCAACTCCCAAGGTGGATCCCATCCCATCCAGCCTGGCTCTCCACTGGTTGTGGAGTGTCATCCTGACTATCAGCTGGCACAGTACAATGAAGTGAGCTGCGTTACATCGGATGTGTTTTCAGGAGCTCTACCAACTTGTACAAGTAATTTCCACCTACTCAATCTCCCTCATCAGCATTTCTCACCCTGCACTCCCTCAATAACTCACACTTTCCACCGACCACCAGCCACTCCCTCAGCATTTCTCACCCCACTCCCTCAATAACTAACACTTTCCACCAGCTCCAATCCCAGAGCATCACTCTCCCTACTCCTCAGTCAGACCTCCGTTCAATGACCCCCCAGTAACTCTCTCCCACCCCTCACAGCCCGCAGCTGCCGGTTACCCGACATTGAAAATGGATCTTGGGAAGATGACATCGTGCAAGTTACCCCGGGGAGTGTAGTAAACTTCTTCTGTGATGAATACTATGGACTGACTAAAGGGCAAAGTGTAGTAACTTGTATAACTGGCAGCCAATTCAAGGAGGAACTCCCAGCTTGCGAGCGTGAGTTTAAAGTTTCACGTGTCCATCACAGTTCCGAGTTCACAAATCACAGTTCATATAGTTCATATAGTTCCGAGCGAGTGGTATCGTTCTTTTTTGTTATCCCTCCCTAATCAGTAATCCCTAATTACAACAACAACTGTTATCCCTCCCTTCCAACAACAACTGTTATCCCTCCCTTCCACCAATAACTGTTATCCCTCCCTTCCAACAACAACTGTTATTTGCAGTTGGTATATCATTAGAGGATGGTACAGCTGCAGGATCTGGTTTGGTTATGATTGAGCATCCCTCCATCTTCAATCTTGACATGGTAAGAATTACTCACTCCAGCTGTTATAAAGCCATGATCATGATACTTATAGACATGTGCGAGATCGAATTGGCATGGCAATGGCACCAAAACTGCTACTGCCTACCACCATTATTCATCATGGTCTCTTGCAGGAACCGACCGAATCAGGAAATACTGGTCCCTGATTGGCTTATAACCAGTCACGTGATCTAAATAACGAGTTCTGATTGGTTGTTTACTTGTTTCGGTCGGTTCCTGGTCTCTTGTGACATTATTTCGAGACTGACTCTAATTAGACAAATCATTATCCCCTTCCTTATCACAGAACCCCATTTTTGCAGGGTGCACCAAGGGGGTACCTGTGTGATGTGGAGCCTGGTTGGGAGACAAATTATTTAATCGAGATGATATGTGAATCCCAGGGATTCTATACCCTCCCCTACAGCTACCGTCCACAGTCACTAAGCATTTTCATGAGTAGATCTACTAAATACAAAGTACAGTTCTGCAATGGTCGGAACTTCGCGGGATGCGTCATGAGTTCACTCAGCCCGAGATGTAATAGGGTAATGTGGATGGACTGCGATCTTAGTAAGTGTACCGCGGTCACCAGCTGTCATTAGTAAACTCTCTAAATTTACAGACAGCTGTAAATGTAACTCACAGAACTCGCATGTTTACTTCTTATAGGTAGTTTATAGGGATCAGGGGATATGGGAGCATTTTATTTTTACTGATCTAGAAGAAGAGCAATTTACAAAAGTCAAAAACATTACTGGACCTGAATTTTACTATTTTCCTTCAGGTGCGGACAAAAGCTTCTGCAAATCACACGACTGTGAACGTAAGTACTAAAACACATTTCTGATGTTTTCCCCACCGTAAGTCATTCACCTGGATGCCTCTTGCAAAAAGGCATAGGGGTTTAGAATCACATACTGTCTGCAATATCAACTATTTCTTCCCCCAGGGCTCACCCCGTTAAGCTGGAGCACGAACGAATTGAAAGACCAGGCAGACCTTGATTCTCTATTTAATGGAAAATACGGTGAATCGTACGGAGCAACAGAAGCCCCGCCCATCACCACAACCACAGGAGGCCCAACAGCAGAGTTTGACGAGTTCTACCTCCAAACTGAGGAGACCAGATTTGGGCCCCCGCCACTGAAGCTGATAGAGATCTACGTTGCGCTCCCGCCCAAGACACCCCTGGATGCAGTGGTTGTGTACAATAGTATGATCTTAGGAGATGATATGACTGGAGTGACTCTTATAACTCCCCAGGGAGAGAGAGACGGTGATTCATGCTCTGGGGCTATCCTCTCCGAAAGCAGATACATCTTGGTTGCAGAGACTCATCCAGTCTATCGGACCACATTTAACTGTAACTCACAGGAAGCACTGGGATTTGTGTTCTTCACCAAGGAGTCAAGCTTACACAAACTGAGGGAGATCGAAGTTTGGGGTGGAAAGATGCGGCATCCTGAACTCCCAGTTGATTTGAGAACTGATATCTGTGAGGGAGATGAAGAAACGGAGTCTGGCGGGGCGGATCTGGAAGACATCTTAGAAAACGAAGAACCGATGGTATTTAAGTCGGCGTCAGAAAGTAACTATGAAGTCTACTGGGAGCCCAATTTCAAGTCTACCCTATCATACTCGGTGTTTAAATCAAGTAATTCTAAAAAGAACGAGGTGATGGAATCCCCGGCTACCCTCATGAGTTTCCTAATGGATCGGGGGTATGTGGATTACACCCTGAATAAAGCCGAGAAGGACAGCGAAGAAATGAAGAAAGCGGGGTGTGGTACTGGCGGGGACCCAAAAATGAACTCTGATGTGTTGAAGGATAGTATCAGGTTGTTCCAGCAACAGAACGGTTTTGCAGAGACCGCTTTCGTTACCAAGGATACTCTGGATTTTGTCAAGAAGGGACGGTGTGGGAACAGTGACGTTGAGTTTTCTACTAATGAAGATGACGATGAGGAGGCTAGGTGCTACAGCCTCTACCCAATTGTGAGTTGGGGGGGTGGGGGGGGGGGGTGGGGGTGGAGGCTAGGTGCTACAGCCTCTACCCAATTGTGAATTGGGGTGGAGTGGGGGGAGGGGAGGGGTGGAGGGGAGGGGTGGAGGCTAGGTGCTACAGCCTCTACCCAATTGTGAGTTGAATTGGGGGGTGGAGGCTAGGTGCTACAGCCTCTACCCAATTGTGAGTTGAATTGGGGGGTGGAGGTTAGGTGCTACAGCCTCTACCCAATTGTGAGTTGGGGTGGAGTGGGGGGAGGGGGGTGGAGGCTAGGTGCTACAGCCTCTACCCAATTGTGAGTTGGGGTGGAGTGGGGGGAGGGGGGTGGAGGCTAGGTGCTACAGCCTCTACCCAATTGTGAGTTGAATTGGGGGTGGAGGCTAGGTGCTACAGCCTCTACCCAATTGTGAGTTGGGGTGGAGTGGGGGGAGGGGTGGAGGGGAGGGGTGGAGGCTAGGTGCTACACTCTACAGCCTCTACCCAAATGTGAGTTGGGGCAGAGTGAGGGTGAAGGGGCCAAAACCTCTTTACAAGTGTGAGTTGAGTTGGCGTGGAGTGGGGGGGGGGGGGCTAAAAACTCGGAGGGGATACAGCCTCTTCACAAATGAGAGTTGAGTTGCTAAATACCGTGAGGAGGTGCTCAAGGGCCACGACACGGATGATTTCCAGGGGGGGCCAAGGCCCATTTTGGGAGCGCGCGGCGACGATGCCCCAAAAATCCCCCTGAATTTAAAAGAATTTGTAAATCCCAGAGGGGGCCCGGCCCCCCCTGGCCCCCCCGGTCTCGTGGGCCCTGGTGCTAAATTTCTAGATAGATAAATGGAAACTTGCAATGCAACTATTTATCTCACTCTCCGGTCTTTACCTTTCCCTCTCTTCTTCCATTCTTTTTTCTATGATGACTTTTAGAGAAGGATTGAAGGAAGATCTATAGTCATATTTTACTTTTTAGAATTCAGGCGGAATATTCAAAGAATATTCAAAGAAATTTTCTCTCTCTCTCTCTCTCTCTCTCTCTCTCTCTCTCTCTCTCTCTCTCTCTCTCTCTCTCTCTCTCTCTCTCTCTCTCTCTCTCTCTCTCTCTCTCTCTCTCTCTCCTCTCTCTCTCTCTCTCTCTCTCTCCTCTCTCTCTCTCTCTCTCTCTTCTCTCTCTCTCTCTCTCTCGTCTCTCTCTCTCTCCTCCTCCTCTCTCCTCCATTCTCTCCTCGCTCCTCCTCCTCTTTACTCAACTCTCTCTCTCCTCTCTCTCTCTGTCTCGTCTCTACCTCCTCCTCTTCGGTCTCTCTTCGGACCTCTCTCTCTCCTCCTCTCGGATCCATCTCTCTCATGCCTCGATCTTGGCCATCCGGCTCTCTCTATCCCTCTTCTCATCCCTTTCATGCGTGGAGTATTTCGTGGTCAGGATCTCCCCGTCTTGGTGCCTTCCCCCTCGGGCGGACACCCGATTTCTCGCGTCCTACCCCCCCGGGGTTTGTATTGGGGGGTTGGGGTGGGTGGGGGGGGGGGGGGGGGGCGGAGGGGTTTTAAAAAAACCCTGGGGGGCACCCCCTTTTTTCAAAAAATGAGATTTTTTTTTTTTTGTTTAAAATTAGGTCCTCCCCCCCCGGAACAAATTTTGGGGGGCAAAATTTTTTGGGCCCCGAACCAAAAAATCCCCCCCCCTTCCCCCCCCTTTTTTTTCCCCCCCCCCCCCCCCTCCCCCCCCCTTCTCTCCCTTCCTTTTTTTTGATTTGCCCCTATTCCCTGTCCTCTTCCTTTCCCTTTTTTCTTCTTTTTTTTTCTTTCTTTTTTTTTTAAACCAGGGAAATCCTTGTTTTTCTTTTCCCTTCCCCTTTTCTTCTCTCCCCCCCTTTTCCTTCTCTCTACTCTCCCCCCTTTCCTTCTCTTTTTTCTCTTCCTACCCCCTTCTTTTTCCTCTCTCTCTCTTTCCCTCTCTTCCCCTCTCTTCTGGGTCTCTCTTCTCTCCTCTCAATCCCTCTTTTAGAAGAGCAATGGGACACGATGTCGGGACGGGGATCGTACGGGTCTTGGTGCCGATTATCCCCGCTGCGGCGGAGCGATCCCGATTTGTTACCGGAATCCACTCCTTTAAATTCGAAAACCAGTTTTGGCGAAAAATGGTACACAGGGACGCTTGCTGAAGTTTTTTACTTTTTTCTACAATCGAAAAAATATCATGTGAAAATTGGGTCGGGACAAGTTTAAAATTGTTTATGAATGAGATTTTGGGTTTAAATATGAGAACTAAAAGGGAAAAGGGGAACCAGAGATTGTGCGGTTGACCTCCCCCTGGTAAGGTTGTTTGCGAGGAGGGAGTTCAGTTAAGGATTTGATGTGAGGGGGGGGGTATAGTTTTTCTCCTATTAAGGGGAAAGGGACTTTTGGGGCAAATCCCATACTCTTATCCCACTCTTACGTCCGCTGTTTTGGTGCACAAACTCCATCTCCCCACCATCTTCACCGCGCGACTGTGCAAGAAGAAACAGCCCAACGAACATTAGGAGAAAAACCGTTTGCAATTTCCAAAAAAAGGGCCGGAAGCCACATAACTTCAACTTCCAAAATAAGCCATCTCTCAAAGGGAAGATACAGAATTTGGCCGTTTTTTCAAGCCCTGGAATCAAAAATCAGCTAAGATCCCTCAAGGGGGTTTTATCCGATCTGATTCCGCCATTTTTGGTTTTTGTTTATCCGGGGAAAAATTTCTGAGGGGCGGGGTTTTTTCAGGGGGCAGGCCGGAGAAGGCACTGTTTTAGCCCCCCGCACACGTGAATAAATTTTAATGACTAGACTTGTCTTAAACAAAGGACCCCGGGTAAATTTTGGTTTACGAAGTTTCCCCCTCCCTTCCGCGCCCCCCCGGGGGGGTTTATTTTTTGGTTACGAAGTTACCCCCCCCCGCCCGGGGGCGATGTTTTTTATTTTTTGGTTACGAATTTTCCCCCATCCCTGCCACGCGTGCGAATGGTTTTTTTGGTTAGAATTTCCCCCCCTCCTTGCCACGCGGGGGGGGGGTTTTTTGGGGGGGTTTCAATTTTTCCCCCTTCCCTTGCCACGCACCGGGGGTTTTTTTTGATTACAAATTTTCCCCCCTTGCCAGCCGGGGGGGGGGTTTTTTCTTGCTTCGAATTTACCCCTCCCTTCCACGGGGAGGGGTTATTTTTTGGTTTCAATTACCCCTCCCTTGCCAGGCGGGGCGGGGGGTTTTTCGTACCAAAGTAAATCAAAAATGGAACTTTTACCTTGGAAATATTTTTAAAACCCCCCACGAAAGCGGCCCCCCCTGTCAGATCCCCGGGTAGGTCTGTAACCTCTCCCTCCCCCCTCCTCGTGTCTGTCATAACCCCCCCCCCTTCCCTCCTGTATCTGTTTTATAATTTTGTACCCTCCAAAAAACCGGTCTCCCCGGGGGCTAAAAACACCGAGTTTCCGGGTGCCGTCAGAAAGGTTCAAAGACAAAGGTTTTTAGATTCGACCTTCAAGGGTATTGGATGCGTTAAGAGCAGTACGAAACTAAAGAGAGGGGGGCCCAAAAAAGAGTAAAAAAAGGCCCTTTGGAAAAAGTCCTGCCTAAATCTAGGGGCTGATGGTTTTTTACTTGTTTCGGCGGTTCCTTTTGGTGGGGTTATTATACATAACTCCCTCCCGCGCGTGCATCTATTCAATAGACGCACTGCAGAGCAGTGCGTCTATTGAGCTGTAATGCACGGGTCCCGAAGGGACCCGTGCGTTACAGCCCTGTAAATCCCGAGCGTCAGCGAGGGGTTTACAGGTATATCTGCACGTTAGGGAGGGAGTTGTGTTCTATAGACCCCGCTGGCAGACGCCTAGTGTGCTAGTTCCGACTTCCGTAGATACTGCTAGTAAATATAGCTCAGAGGAGAGGCAGGAAGAGAGAGAGAGAGAGAGAGAGAGAGAGAGAGAGAGAGAGAGAGAGAGAGAGAGAGAGAGAGAGAGAGAGAGAAAGAGAGAGAGAGAGAGAGAGAGAGAGAGAGAGAGAGAGAGAGAGAGAGAGAGAGAGAGAGAGAGAGAGAGAGAGCAGGTCATGGAGCTATATTTACTTTTTGATAGTGAAACACGGAAATACAAGTATAAAAAAGTAAAAAGGTTACTACTAATCAATCTAGAAGAGAGATTTGAACAGTCCTGCTAGCATTGCCAGAACCAAGGTGATGATGATGATTCGTAGAGTTTTAGGGTCCTCCATCCAGGTATTCAGCATCTTTCCGATCCCTGCGCTCACCGAGTTGTTCAGTACTCCAGAAATTTGTTGATGGGTCTTCTGATTCTGGTATCTGGTATACATCAGCAATGCTGAGTTAGTAGAGTGACCCGTTCTGGTCCGAATCTGCTCAGGAGACATCCCAGCCTCTGCTAATTGATGGACAACGCTCGATCTGACTGCCCTCAACTTTATGTCCCTCGATATGTTTCCATGTATCAGTGCCCTCTCGAATAGCTTTGTACAAAAGTTCCTACCAACCTTCATATTTGGATTGAACCAGATCTCTGAATCCTCAATTTTCTTTATTGGGTGACAAAGCAGAGGTGTCGACGTGGGGAGATTGGGCGGAAAGTGGGACAAGTAACACATCAGTGTTGCAGCAAAACAGGTGGAGTTGTCTTCATACTTTTCAGAATGAGTGACGATCTTTGGAGCCTTATGGATGTTCGCCAGACCTGGCTGTTTATTCTTCGAACGGCGCTCAACATATTTCGATTCCACAATGTTCCCATTAAACTGGAACGTTATACACCCCATTGTCATTTGATTCAACTCGTCTGCTCCACGGGTTGCAAATAGTCGGTGAACGGAGAACATAACCAACTCTAGCAGTTCAGGTGGGGTCAGGCCAGAGAGGGGTTGGTATGATTCCAAGATATCGCTCATCTCTCGAGGGGAAAGGATATCTCCTTGCGTTGTTTCAGTATGACGACGCTCCTCTTGGTTCTGCTTGCTCTTCATTAGACCGTTAAGTACGTCACGATAGTGTCTAAATGCAGGATCCTCAATAAGGTCCCTTCCTGTCCGGTGCTTCAAATCACGGGAAAGGCCACAGTGGATAGAGTAAAGCGTCGTAGATCGTAGAGGTAGCTTTTCCAAATGAGTTAGGAAGGCTGATAACAGGAAGTTAAGGCGAAGGGGTGGAACATCCTCAAACTTGTTGAATCCAAACTCAGGGACGGTAATAATCCAGCTATCGAAATGTTTGACTGCCCACCTGTTGTTCTTTTGTGTACTTGCTGGTACAGAGTCATCCAACAGTTGACTGATTGCCAGGTCAAAGTTTGGTGGTGGTTGACTTCTAGACGAGGAGGGTGTGACGGGACTCGGGCCAGGAGTTGGAAGAGACGGTCGAATAGGAGATGGGGTCCAACCAGCCGGGATGTGCAAGTCATTCAGCATCTCATCTTCAGAATTGGTGCAGTCGTCAGGTACCTTTCGCCTCCTCCGGGACTTTCTCGACACAGGAGGTGGTCTTGTAGAACTGGTACGGGTGTTAACCATGAACTGGGGAAATGAACTATGATTAGGGAGGGAAACAGAAAAAATTGGGGAAAGGAAAATTAAAATGTAAAATCAGAGCTCTATTAGGGGTGCACAACAACCGCGTGGTAGGAGCGAAATGGTGTCTGAAAGTGAGAGTGACGATACAAGTTGTGGTTGTTTCACTTTCACGCGTGAAAACTTTCACTTTCACTTTCATTTTCACTATCAAGAGTTAATGAGTGAGAGCGAAGAGTTGTGACTATCACCTCATTCCTCTGTGACTAGTTTCACTTTCTCTTTCACTATAAGTAGAGATTACCTTGAAGAAGAAACGGAAACGGTAGACTGTCTGGCGTCATTTCTCGCTCTCTCTCTCCCTCTCTGTACAGTCACAGCTGCGTGTACACCGACTCTGTAACCATGGTAACAAAAACACCAAGGTATAAAAATGTACTTGAGAGGGCGTGCGTCTATCGAGACACAAACTCACGGCAGTGCACGGCCCAATAGACCAGTGCAAATTGTTCGCGCGGGGCGGGCGTCTATTCAAGCCAGCGGGGTCTATAGCTACTTGTGCACTGGGGAATGAAGCCGTCTGTGTTTCGCAGCTCTAGAAAGATCCTAACCAAAGACTACTGCAGCTGGGCTGTTGTAGCTACTTCCAATGTTCATTTTGTATAATTAAGAATTGTAACCCCGCCTGATCACTCGAAATCTTCCTTATCCACAGCGAACGTGGTTGAGAAAAGTGCAGAGGAAAGAGCCAGTGCGAACTCTAACACCTACATCCCCAAACTACCTCTACCAAAAGAGTGCGTCAGTTTTATCGAAGCTGGTGAGTTGTAAAGGTCCCCCCAAACTACTATGTCCCTTGCTGCGCGCGACCGGATTTTAGACGGCCATAGCTCCACCCCCTGATAAGATAGAGACTTGAAATTTGTTTTGTAGGGAGATCATATCGAGTTCTTCTTATAAAACAAATTTCAAGTCTCTATCTCATCAGGGAGTGGAGTTATGACCGTGGGAAATTTCACAAAACCCGAGTGAGGGACATAGTAGTTTGGGGTGTACTTTAGTTGTATGAAAACTTGTTTTGTTCAACCCCTTTTCATTTTATTTGCGCGAAAGACGGTCTAGCTAGGCAAATGAAAACCTAGTTGAGATCAGCTCCAATCAGATTCAATAATGAAATGATCAGTTATTGTACACAATTAATTAATGTTTTTGATGAAACCTCTATCCCTGACAGCGTTTAACCAGAACGGAGTGATCTACCTGATAGCAAACACCAAAGTCTGGAGATATGATGCCAACACAATGGAAATGCTGGGTAACTCTCGAATCTCGGAAACATTCTCCCTTTGGAACTATCAAACCCGTGCTGCTTTCTCAGGTATGATTTAAAAACAATTAATTTGATAAAGTTCATGTGTTGCCAAGCTTGATACTATTCTAAGTCTCATCTCCCCCTAGTCGGAGACAGGCTCTACCTCTTATCTGACGTTACAATGCACGTGTACCGATCGATGATGGACATGTTCATGTTGAGTAGCGTGACGACCATCAACGCCGGTCTAGCTCCCAAGAAATCCACCATTAGTATTGATCATGTCAAGTCCGCTTTTACCCTCCAGGAGCAGGGGAAATACGTAACAACCATTGGTAAGTGGGATCAATAGGGAGATAAGTGATTTCACTAGGTCTATAATTACTTAAATATCCCTCTCCATATCTTTTTCTTTCTTAAAAAAACTCCCTCTCCGGTAGGATACAGGAGGATCACCCATTATTCTCTCTATAAAACCATTTCTTTCTCCAGTAACGATCACCCCCTCTATTTCTCCAGTAACGATCACCCCCTCTATTTCTCCAGTAACGATCACCCCCTCTATTTCTCCAGTAACGATCACCCCCTCTCCATTTCTTTCTCCAGTAACGAGTGTTGGGAAGTACCACAAGGTGACGTGGAAGAACACGCGGGGTAAGGTACAGAGTGTGGACACTCTTACTGACATGTCAGCCATCACTGGAGAAGAGTTTACAAACGGGGAGTTTAATGCTGCGGTGGAGTACGAGAGACACTTTAAAAAGTCGGGGGAGCAAAGGACGGAAGTTTTAAAGTTCGATCGAACGGTAAGAGTCATAATGCATTGAACCCCGATTTACCGGAACCCCGATTCACCGGAAGGATAAATTTTCCCTGATCATACACCGGGCCTCCCTGGGTCCCTTCCTAATTATCTCCTAAACACACATCCTTTCAGTGGGTATGGAGCATGGTTCCCTATGAGACCCGAGAGAAGGACCCCTATGTAGAGGTGCCCAAGTTGTTCAGCCTGGCACATGAGTGGTGTGCCCTCAACTGAGCAGACAGAGACTGGGAGAGAAGATGAAGAAGAAGAAGAGGATACATCATGATGATGCAGAAGAAGAAGAAGAAGAGAAAGAGAAGCAGTTCTGTGATATAGCTGCAGTGAACCAACACACATAAACTAACTAAGCAATACGGCAACTTGCCAAGTTAGACTGTTATTATTTAACATAAAAAAGAGTTTGAAAAAAATAAACGGCAGCTTGATCCAACAAATATTAGGGGAAATTTAAAGTATGCATGGCCTTGTTTTTACAAAGAAATTGCTGGTTATTCATTAGCTTGAAAAAGATAATAATTCACAGGCAGATGGTTTAAAATAACTCTCCCGCCCAGTCCGATCCAGTTAACAAGTTATGAGCACGGGGCCGTTTCGACAATCGAAGCCTCTAATTAGATAGTTGGTAAGGAGAGAAGAACTGCCACTTCAAAAACAACGGTAGTATGGTAGTTAAGGTCGTGCGCACTTTTTGGCGCCATTTGGCGCCAAATTGGCGCCACGTGGCGCCACGTGGCGATATTTTAGCGCCAAATGGCGCCAAAATTTGGCGACTGCGCACAACCGCCAATTTGGCGCCAAAATGGCGCCAAGTTGGCGATTTTTTGGCGCCAAATGGCGCCACGTGGCGCCAAGTGGCGCCACGTGGCGATTGTAAATCGCCAAGTGTTGGCGGTAATTGGCGGTACCGCCACGTGGCGATGCGCATTTTTCTGGATAAACTGTGCCCACCGCCAAGTGGCGCCAAATTGGCGCCAAATTGGCGCCAGGTATTTTTTAGTCTTGGCGCCAAATTGGCGCCAAATTAGCGCCACTTGGCGAGTGCGAACATTCAGAAGCGTAAATTAACCACATTTTTGTCGCCAACTTAGCGCCAACTTAGCGCCAAATTGGCGCAAAGTGCCAAACACCGCCAATTTGGCGCCAACTTAGCGCCAAATTGGCGATTGGCTACAAATCGCCAGTTTGGCGCTAAGTTGGCGCTAAGTGCCAAGCACCGCCAATTTGGCGCCAACTTAGCGCCAAATTGGCGATTTGTAGCCAATCGCCAATTTGGCGCTGAGTGCCAAGCACCGCCAAATTAGCGCCAAATTGGCGATTGGCTACAAATCGCCAAATTAGCGCCAACAATTTGGCGCTAAGTGCCAAGCACCGCCAATTTGGCGCCAAATTGGCGGTGCTTGGCACTCAGTGCCAAATTGGCGATTGGCTACAAATCGCCAATTTGGCGCTAAGTTGGCGCCAAATTGGCGGTGCTTGGCACTTAGCGCCAACTTAGCGCCAAATTGGCGATTTGTAGCCAATCGCCAATTTGGCGCTAAGTGCCAAGCACCGCCAATTTGGCGCCAACTTAGCGCCAAATTGGCGATTTGTAGCCAATAGCCAATTTGGCGCTAAGTGCCAAGCACCGCCAATTTGGCGCCAATTTGGCGCCACTTGGCGATCACCGCCAAATTGGCGCTATGTTGGCGGCAATCGCCAATTTGGAAATTGGCGGCAATCGCCAAGTAGCGCCAGATTGGCGCCAATTTGGCGCCAAATGGCGCTAATTGGCGATCGCCGCCAATTTGGCGCTAAGTTGGCGATTGAATACAAATCGCCATTTTGGCGCCAAATTGGCGCTATGTTGGCGGCAATCGCCAATTTAGAAATTGGCGGCGATCGCCAAGTAGCGCCAGATTGGCGCCAATTTGGCGCCAAATGGTGCTACTTGGCGATCGCCGCCAACATGGCGCCAATTTGGCGCTAAGTTGGCGGCAATCGCCAAAATGGCGCTAAGTTGGCGATTGAATACAAATCGCCAAGTAGCGCCATTTGGCGCCAAATTGGCGCCAATCTGGGTAGTCCCGCCATGGCGGTAGTCAATCGCCACATGGCAAAATTTTGGCGCCAAACACGCCATATGGCGGTCGGGAGTGGCGCCACACCACGGGAGTGGCGCCATACATGCTCTGGCGGTACTTGGATGGCGGTGGCGTGTGGCGCCATTTGTTGAATATGGCGCCAACTTATGGCGCTAACAAAAAAACCGATTTCTGGAGTGGCGCCACACCACTGGAGTGGCGCCACATTTTAAAAACTCTGGCGGTATGCAAGTGGTATGTGTGTGGCGCCAACTGTTGTCGTGGCGGTAGTCAAACGGCGCCACACATTAGCGCCACATTAATGGCGCCACATGATAATGGCGCCACATGATCATGTGGCGCCATATGGACATTGCCGAGAATGAGCCCTTCCGTGAGCGCATTTTTTGAAGTTGTCTGTGTCACCTACATAAGCCTGTCAAAACGTGTTTCGACATAGAACTCACTAGCGGCAAGCCAATTCCGGTTGTAAATTCTAGGTATAGGCCCCCTGAACATAAAAAACCAAAATGTCAGTCTCAATTTTTTGGGGGAAGGTGTGTAATTAGCCCCTAATTGATTGGTAATTGAGCATAAGGAGAAAAACGCTGTATCTACCCTTAGGAAAGGAGTAGAGATAAAATTAAGGGCACCAAAGTGTTCAGTGTCCTCGCATTAGTGGGGGTAGATGCCAGAATAAAGTCTTTATCTCATCCGGTTAATTGGATAACTGGATAATTAGACCTGCACATATAGCCGTTTGCTGGCCATATGGCTGTATATAGCCATGTTAGGAAAGGAGTAGAGACACAACCGGGGGCACTGAAATGTTCAGCGTTCTCGAATTAGTGGGGGTATACCTATAGGTGCTGAAATTAAGTCTCTATCTCATCCGGTTAATTAGATAATTGAATAATTAGGTTTAAACATAACCGTTTAAGGCTATTATATGGCTATCGAGGTGAGACACTATGTGTTGAGACGCGCACAATGCGACAATGCGCCTCCATAGCCACGTAGAAATTGTTTAGAGACTTTTCATTGGTGCAATTTTGTAGGCAATGGCCAAGTTATGGGGGGTCGACGTCGGACTTTTAAGCTCCATCTTCAACCGTTTAGCCGTTATTTGGTGCTCAAAATTAGCAAAAAACGGTAAAAAGCCCACATTTATGGCGCCATACAAGAGTGGCGCCACATAAATGTTGGCGCCATCCAGTATACGTTAGCGCCAATAAGGATGGCGGTGGCGGTAGTCAAACAGTGCCATATGTTGGCGTTACAAAATATTTTGAGTGGCGCCACTTTTTTATGTGGCGCCACTCCAGTGGTGTGGCGCCACTCCAGAAATCGGTTTTTTTGTTGGCGCCACAAGTTAGCGCCAAATTCAACAACTGGCGCCAAACTCCACCGCCATCTAAGTACCGCCAGAGCATGAATGGCGCCACTTCCGTGGTATGGCGCCACTCCCGACCGCCACATGGCGATTGCAACCGCCATGTGGCGATTGACTACCGCCATGGCGGGACTACCCCAATCTGGCGCTAAAATGGCGACAATCGCCAATCACCGCCAATTTGGCGCCACTTGGCGCCATTTGGCGCCACTTGGCGATAGGAATTCCTCTGATGGACGTTATGAATATTTGGAATTTTAGGTACTATCGCCAATTTGGCGCCAATTTGGCGCCACTTGGCGATGGACACAGTTTATTCAGACAAATTCGCATCGCCACGTGGCGGTACCGCCAAATACCGCCAACACTTGGCGATTTACAATCGCCACGTGGCGCCACTTGGCGCCACGTGGCGCCATTTGGCGCCAAAAAATCGCCAACTTGGCGCCATTTTGGCGCCAAATTGGCGGTTGTGCGCAGTCGCCAAATTTTGGCGCCATTTGGCGCTAAAATATCGCCACGTGGCGCCAAATTGGCGCCAATTTGGCGCCAAATGGCGCCAAAAAGTGCGCACGACCTTAACTACCATACTACCAAAACAACAGCTGTGTATAACAATCTGGTTTCAATATTTCAAAGCAAACGGTTAATCAGCGTAAATTAGAGCATTGTTGCATTGACAAGTTACCTAAAACTTTTCGTTTATCTTATCATTTTTTCGATTTTTCATGAGTTTTTCAGAATTTGTGGTGTATACATGACTGAGCGCTGCAAAAAACACTTTGGATCCGCTGAAATGCATGAATAATCGAAACAATAACATAGACAAAAAGTTTTAGGTATTTTGTCAGCTTTCAAAGCAATATTATTTTTCAATCTATTCTGCTTTCGTCGCCCCACTCTGACTGGGACGATCATGACCGATTTCAATGTCAGGAATAGATGCTGGTGATTCAATCCCCTCTTCGCGGCAGGCTGGAAGGGTAACTCTGTCACCAAGAATCTCAATCATAGATGTATCCGATATTTTAGATGTTGCCGTCAGAACTTGGGATGAATCCGAATCTTGTTTATTGGCACTCTCTCTGTTCACATCCCGCATTTCCATTACATTTTTGTTCCCTGGCCTTGGACCTGTTTCAGTGAAATAATGAAATATTAATGATTCGATATTAGCGAATATTAAGAAACCGGAAAACATTAATATTATTAAATATTAATATTATTAAACCTTTAGTGATGGATCTGCAACAGCAGGTGTCCCTAATGGACTCTACCATGGCCCAAAACATGCGCCGTAGATTCTGGCTCCTAAAGAAGATGATCAGACTGCAGAGGTTGAGGTCGATAAACAAAGGTATTTTAGTTCCCATGTACATAACCTGAGGGTGGAGGGGTAGTGGTTGACCGTGTATAAGGTCAGAGACAGAGACAGAGACAGAGACAGAGACAGAGACAGAGACAGAGACAGAGACAGAGACAGAGACAGAGACAGAGACAGAGACAGAGACAGAGACAGAGACAGAGACAGAGACAGAGACAGAGACAGAGACAGAGACAGAGACAGAGACAGAGACAGAGACAGAGACAGAGACAGAGACAGAGACAGAGACAGAGACAGAGACAGAGACAGAGACAGAGACAGAGACAGAGACAGAGACAGAGACAGAGACAGAGACAGAGACAGAGACAGAGACAGAGACAGAGACAGAGACAGAGACAGAGACAGAGACAGAGACAGAGACAGAGACAGAGACAGAGACAGAGACAGAGACAGAGACAGAGACAGAGACAGAGACAGAGACAGAGACAGACACAGACACAGACACAGACACAGACACAGACACAGACACAGACACAGACACAGACACAGACACAGACACAGACACAGACACAGACACAGACACAGACACAGACACAGACACAGACACAGACACAGACACAGACACAGACACAGACACAGACACAGACACAGACACAGACACAGACACAGACACAGACACAGACACAGACACAGACACAGACACAGACACAGACACAGACACAGACACAGACACAGACACAGACACAGACACAGACACAGACACAGACACAGACACAGACACAGACACAGACACAGACACAGACACAGACACAGACACAGACACAGACACAGACACAGACACAGACACAGACACAGACACAGACACAGACACAGACACAGACACAGACACAGACACAGACACAGACACAGACACAGACACAGACACAGACACAGAAAGTAAAGAATTCACCTTAGTGCAGCATCTGGTTCTCGTGTAGATACCTGAAGACCTTTGTGCTCCTACTTACACCACATGTTATTGCAAATATCAAAAAGGAACACATATTGACCTGAGGGATAAAACGATACGAATATTATGGGGGACATATCATGTCGCATATGAGACGCAAAACTACGTCCAATGGATATTATCCGATCCTTGGATATTATCCGATCCTTGGATATTATCCGATCCTTATGGATATTATCCGATCCTTGGATATTATCCGATCCTTATGGATATTATCCGATCCTTGGATATTATCCGATCCTTGGATATTATCCGATCCTTGTGGATATTATCCGATCCTTGGATATTATCCGATCCTTGGATATTATCCGAACCTTGGATATTATCCGATCCTTATGGATATTATCCGATCCTTGGATATTATCCGATCCTTGGATATTATCCGATCCTTATGGATATTATCCGATCCTTGGATATTATCCGATCCTTGGATATTATCCGATCCTTATGGATATTATCCGATCCTTATGGATATTATCCGATCCTTGGATATTATCCGATCCTTATGGATATTATCCGATCTTTATGGATATTATCCGATCCTTATGGATATTATCCGATCAGCTTCGATATTATCCGATCCTTGGATATTATCCGATCCTTGGATACATTCTATTTATCCGGATATTTCTATAACTTACCACTAATATTGCCAAAATGGTTACTGTCTGGTGCCTCTGCCGCTGACCCATATCACTACAAACGGCATTTTTCGCATAGATCCACATACCAATAACCTGTAAAGGAACTGTCAGAGCATTGGCCTGACAGTAAAGGAATATAGCTTCAATCGCCGATTATGATTTAGTTTGGCGCAGGGAAGGAAGGTCGAACAAGGCAAGATAAAAACTAAGCCATTTAGTACTGAAAAGGGTAGTATGGTAGTTAAGGTCGTGCGCACTTTTTGGCGCCATTTGGCGCCACGTGGCGCCACGTGGCGATATTTTAGCGCCAAATGGCGCCAAAATTTGGCGACTGCGCACAACCGCCAATTTGGCGCCAAAATGGCGCCAAGTTGGCGATTTTTTGGCGCCAAATGGCGCCACGTGGCGCCAAGTGGCGCCACGTGGCGATTGTAAATCGCCAAGTGTTGGCGGTATTTGGCGGTACCGCCACGTGGCGATGCGAATTTGTCTGAATAAACTGTGTCCATCGCCAAGTGGCGCCAAATTGGCGCCAAATTGGCGATAGTACCTAAAATTCGAAATATTCATAACGTCCATCAGAGGAATTCCTATCGCCAAGTGGCGCCAATTTGGCGCTAAATTGGCGATTAGATACAAATCGCCAACTTAGCGCCAAATTGGCGCTGCTTGGCGATTGCCGCCAACTTAGCGCCAATTTGGCGCCAAATGGCGCTGCTTGGCGCCAAATTGGCGATTGGACACAAATCGCCAACTTAGCGCTGCTTGGCGATTGCCGCCAACTTAGCGCCAAAATGGCGATTGGCGCCAAATTAGCGCCAAATTAGCGCCAATTTGGCGCCAAATGGCGCTGCTTGGCGCCAATTTAGCGCCAAATTGGCGATTGGATACATATCGCCAACTAAGCGCCAAATTGGCGCCAAAATGGCGATTGGCGCCAAATTAGCGCCAATTTGGCGCCAAATGGCGCTACTTGGCGCCAATTTAGCGCCAAATTGGCGATTGGATACAAATCGCCAACTTAGCGCCAAATTGGCGCCAATTTGGCGATTGGCGCCAATTTAGCGCCAATTTGGCGCCAAATGGCGCTACTTGGCGCCAATTTAGCGCCAAATTGGCGATTGGATACAAATCGCCAATTTAGCGCTAAGTTGGCGATTTGTATCAAATCGCCAATTTGGCGCTAAATTGGCGCCAAGTAGCGCCATTTGGCGCCAAATTGGCGCTAAATTGGCGCCAATCGCCAAATTGGCGCCAATTTGGCGCTAAGTTGGCGATTTGTATCCAATCGCCAATTTGGCGCTAAATTGGCGCCAAGTAGCGCCATTTGGCGCCAAATTGGCGCTTATCGCCAAGCAGCGCCAATTTGGCGCCAAGATTGCGCCAAAGAGGTGGTTAATTTCCGCTTCTGAACGTTCCCACTCGCCAAGTGGCGCCAATTTGGCGCCAATTTGGCGCCAAGAGTGAAAAGTACATGGCGCCAATTTGGCGCCAATTTGGCGCCACTTGGCGATGGACACAGTTTATTCAGACAAATTCGCATCGCCACGTGGCGGTACCGCCAAATACCGCCAACACTTGGCGATTTACAATCGCCACGTGGCGCCACTTGGCGCCACGTGGCGCCATTTGGCGCCAAAAAATCGCCAACTTGGGGTAGTCCCGCCATGGCGGTAGTCAATCGCCACATGGCGGTTGCAATCGCCATGTGGCGGTCGGGAGTGGCGCCATACCACGGAAGTGGCGCCATACATGCTCTGGCGGTACTTAGATGGCGGTGGAGTTTGGCGCCAGTTGTTGAATTTGGCGCTAACTTGTGGCGCCAACAAAAAAACCGATTTCTGGAGTGGCGCCACACCACTGGAGTGGCGCCACATAAAAAAGTGGCGCCACTCAAAATATTTTGTAACGCCAACATATGGCACTGTTTGACTACCGCCACCGCCATCCTTATTGGCGCTAACGTATACTGGATGGCGCCAACATTTATGTGGCGCCACTCTTGTATGGCGCCATAAATGTGGGCTTTTTACCGTTTTTTGCTAATTTTGAGCACCTTTAAAGCCAAATAACGGCTAAACGGTTGAAGATGGAGCTTAAAAGTCCGACGTCGACCCCCCATAACTTGGCCATTGCCTATAACAAAATTGCACCCATGAAAAGTCTCTTAACAATTCCTACGTGGCTATGGAGGCGCCTGGCGCATTGTCGCATTGTGCGCGTCTCAACACATAGTGTCTCACCTCCATAGCCATATAATAGCCTTAAACGGTTATGTTTAAACCTAATTATCCAATTATCTAATTAACCGGATGAGATAGAGACTTAATTTCAGCACCTCCACTAATTCGAGAACGCTGAACATTTCAGTGCCCCCGGTTGTGTCTCTACTCCTTTCCTAACATGGCTATATATAGCCATATGGCCAGCAAACGGCTATATGTGCAGGTCTAATTATCCAATTATCCAATTAACCAGATGAGATAAAGACTTTATTCTGGCATCTACCCCCACTAATGCGAGGACACTGAACACTTTGGTGCCCTTAATTTTATCTCTACTCCTTTCCTAAGGGTAGATACAGCGTTTTTCTCCTTATGCTCAATTACCAATCAATTAGGGGCTAATTACACACCTTCCCCCAAAAAATTGAGACTGACATTTTGGTTTTTTATGTTCATGGGGCCTATACCTAGAATTTACAACCGGAATTGGCTTGCCGCTAGTGAGTTCTATGTCGAAACACGTTTTGACAGGCTTATGTAGGTGACACAGACAACTTCAAAAAATGCGCTCACGGAAGGGCTCATTCTCGGCAATGTCCATATGGCGCCACATGATCATGTGGCGCCATTATCATGTGGCGCCATTAATGTGGCGCTAATGTGTGGCGCCATTTGACTACCGCCACGACAACAGTTGGCGCCACACACATACCACTTGCATACCGCCAGAGTTTTTAAAATGTGGCGCCACTCCAGTGGTGTGGCGCCACTCCAGAAATCGGTTTTTTTGTTAGCGCCATAAGTTGGCGCCATATTCAACAAATGGCGCCACACGCCACCGCCATCCAAGTACCGCCAGAGCATGTATGGCGCCACTCCCGTGGTGTGGCGCCACTCCCGACCGCCATATGGCGTGTTTGGCGCCAAAATTTTGCCATGTGGCGATTGACTACCGCCATGGCGGGACTACCTAACTTGGCGCCATTTTGGCGCCAAATTGGCGGTTGTGCGCAGTCGCCAAATTTTGGCGCCATTTGGCGCTAAAATATCGCCACGTGGCGCCACGTGGCGCCAAAATGGCGCCAATTTGGCGCCAAATGGCGCCAAAAAGTGCGCACGACCTTAACTACCATACTACCCTGAAAAGTATGCAGTACTGCAGTATGAGCTCACAAATAAAAAGAGAGACCCAAAGGCCAGGGTCGCCATTATGGATGATGGTATCGTGGTAAGTAGTAGGAATCTCACAGGATCTTCCTCCACCGGCTGACAGTCGTTCACGGATATACAAAATGATGGCTGGGGAAGGAAGAGATAATTACAAGTTATTCAAAAAGATGTCTTGTAGTAAAACTATAAAATAGTCAAACCTCGATTTATCGTGCAAAAATTCATCCCCCGAGTTCACTGAATGGAGGTTTGACTATAGTCGAGCTATTAAATAGTTGGAGTCCCACCACCTAATACTGCAGTTAGAGCAGCTATTAAAAATAAAATAACGGAGCGTTCTTGATACCCTTGATTTGGCGTGAGATATCATTGTGAATACTATCTCAATGCTTTGGAAGATCAGAGCTCCGGTAAAAATTGCCAGAACTGGTTTCACCCGTATTCTAAAATGATAATTTGAAAAAGAAATTGTTAGTTTTGTTAGAGAGAGAGGGAGAGAGAGAGAGAGAGAGAGAAAGAGAGAGAGAGAGAGAGAGAGAGAGAGAGAGAGAGAGAGAGAGAGAGAGAGAGAGAGAGAGAGATACCATTACATACTACATAGAGAGAGATACTAATATGAAGCTGATATGTTGCCTGTACCTGTAAAAAGGCCGGTAGATATTCAATGTTCTCG
This sequence comes from Hormiphora californensis, assembly GCA_020137815.1. Classification (NCBI taxonomy): domain Eukaryota; kingdom Metazoa; phylum Ctenophora; class Tentaculata; order Cydippida; family Pleurobrachiidae; genus Hormiphora; species Hormiphora californensis. Next base: position 2,088,694 of record CM035359.1, read on the forward strand.
AGCAACTCAAAGCGGTATTGATGGTGTTCTCAACCTTGATAACGAACCTGCAAAACAGCTCAGCACGTGTGTTAGAACGGTGCAGTGGTGGAGGGTACAGATACGATTATAGGAATTATAGCGTGCAAAACTTTCCCCATAGTAGGGCAGAACGGTGTTTCTACCTATACTGCATTTTTGCTGTTATACACCAACTACACATGTCTATTTGTGCGTCAGAGAAACAGTTAACTATATATTGGCCGCAGCCCCCCCCCCCCCCCCCCGGTCCTTCCCCCCCCCCCCCCCCGGTCCCCCCCCCCCCGGTCCTCCCACCACGTGTCGAGTAAGTTATTTTCACAACATACATCAATGCAGCCCCCCCCCCTGTCCTCCCACCACGTGTCGAGTAAGTTATTTTCACAACATACATCAATGCCGCCCCCCCCCCCCTCCCGGTCCTCCCACCACGTCGAGCGAGGCAAGTTATTTTCACAACATACATCAATGCCGCCCCCCCCCCCCCCCCGGCCCTCCCACCACCGTTCTAACAAGGCAAGTTATTTTCACAACATACATTAATGCCGTGTTGTGCGCTATCATGAAATAATCTTTGCTCAATCCATTGGGTACGCTATGGCGTCTGTTATATACGTCGGTAGCGTAAACAAAATCGTAGTGGGACATGAAGGATGCCACCTGGGGAATAAATAAAAGTTTAAAAATAGAGATAAGATATAAACATTAAAAACACAAGGAACTCCAAACAGTGACCTCCAGACACTTTCTTTACTCAGAAAAAGTGCTAACTTAGTAAAGTGCGTGTGAGTTCAATATATACCTGACAAAACCCAATGATGCACACTAATATGTTAGCTGATGAGAGAAGGATGAACATTACAGAAACTATGCGAGTCTTCGTTTTCAAATAGAACCTCAGTACCAACGCGTTCCCGAAGAATCCTAGTTAGGGGGTTGTTCGGATTTGAGACTACAGGATATGATGTAATATATGTAATAGGGGAAAGCAGTCGTGCTTGAATCTCACGGCTATTTATACCCCTGAGACCTGAGATCTCAGAGCTATAATATTTGGCTATTCCATGAAAATTTCCCTGAAATCTCAAAGAATAAAATTGCCGAAACCCTAAGATTTCAGGTCTCAGAATTAAATAGCCGTGACGAGGTCACTGGCCTAAACCTAAGAGTCATGAGGCACGACCCCAAATGGCTTATTTCTTACGCGGCGTCATACACATTTTCATTTGGAATTTTCACTTGGAATTTTCATTTGAAAACCATCTACGCGCATGCACGTGCAAGCTTCAAACACAAGTTAGAAGCACGGGACCTTCACCAACTTATTTGTTTTGATCCAAGGATCACTTTAGTGAAGGTCCCATGGTTCTAACTTGTGTTTGAAGCTTGCACGTGCATGCGCGTGGATGGTTTTCAAATGAAAATTCCAAATGAAAATTCCAAATAAAAATGTGTATGACGGACTGTAACAACTATTACACCGTAATTTCATTTTGTCCCTGTTGATCAAGCCGGAAGGAGATACCATCTCTACAAACTATTATCATGCGGCTCATAAACAATTATCCGATACTTATCCTGTATTATTGGAAGAATTGGAGACCTTTAATTTTGTCTATTAATTAGTTGATTAATTAATTATTAATTATGTACTAATTAAGTAATTACCTGGAACGGATGCAGCAAGTATGATAATACTCATGAAAATAAAGAAGGGCTCCATGATTGCTGCCGCAAAGGACCCAACGAATGATATTATACTGGAATCAGTAATTTGAAGCAATATTTATAGGCGGATCAGGGGTAACAAGTAATTGTGAAGTTCATTATTTGTGAAGTTCATTATATTTGAATAATTGCCTGTTTGTGAGAACTGCGGATCAGCTGTTAATCTCGAGCATGGCGGGACTTGCCTTGTTCGAGGGTCGACAAAGTTGGCACAAAGGAATACCATTAAAAGTGTTAAAGAAAGCAATCAGCCTCTCTATGACTATGATCCACTTCACCCTTCACCAAATGAGTTAGATCCAGCATCTTGATGATACAAATATTGGAGGGAAATTGAAAATGCTTATGGGGGGGGGGGGGGTCTTTATCTCATATCCCGCCCTCCCTGCTGAATGCAGGTAGAGGGTGACTCCGTGACTCCGTGACAGTAAGGTAGTACTTACAAGCACTAACTTACGGGGCGGTGAATCTCATTTTTTTCACCCCTACTCAACAACATGACATAGCATGATATTATGAGTTAGAGGAACCATCATTCTGTCTAAATAACTAACGTCAGCGTGAATTAAGATAAGAAAAAAAGTTATTTATCGGTTGTAGCTGTCAACGATTGGTGCATGACATGGGGTGACTCGACATGTTCCCAGTCTGGTGGCGCTCACACCGGGCCGAAGGCTTACGCGACGAGACGGATGGACAGTCTGCGTAGCATGGCAAGGAATGACCCGTGTAGACCATGGAATCGCCATAGACCCTGTTTGAAATAATCGGGTTCTCGGATCTGTGGATCCAGATACGAGTATATGAAAGGGGTGAGACGTATTATTATTTCATCACCCCTGCTGGAATTGTTGTGAGAGCGGTGATCAGAGATACTCTGGCCTGCACGATGCTGTTTGGAAAATGAAATTTCAATTTGTCCCAGTGTTTCAAATCGCGTGTCCAGATCAAAGGCATATGACTTCTCGGAGATCAAAGGGAGGGAAGGGGGAGAAAGAGAAGCAGACAAAAGATAGGTAGAGGGCGGAGGAGCTTGGAGAGAATCGAGGCGAGAGGCGAGAGGAAGAGAGAGAGAGAGAGAGAGAGAGGAGACTAGAGATACTAGTCTCTCTCTCTCTCTCTCTCTCTCTCTCTCTCTCTTCTCTCTCTCTCTCTCTCTCTCTCTATCTCTCCCTTTTTCTCTCTCTCCCTTCTCTCTCTTTCCCCTGCGAAGATTGTCAGCTCTCTTATCAATTTATCGGTCCCTGCTGCTCCCTGGCGTCCCTGCACAGAATATTCTCACTGCTGCATAAATGCAAGATCATTTTCACCATTATTTGGGCGTTCTCTATTTCTTATTTTGTCAGGTTCTCTCCGCACAAGGATATTTTATCTTCTCTCCCCCCTCTCATTTTAATCTTAGACTAAATTTTGTTAGCTCCTTCTAGGCCATCCTATTTGGTATTTGCGAATCGCATTTTGTAGGCTCAGGTGCAGTAGGTACCTACATAAATTCTACCATCATTAGAGTAGAGAATGAGAGACCCGGTAAAGATTGGTGTTGCTTTTAGTTTACTCGGCCTATTCAAGGCAAATCCAAGCAATATTAGCGAGGAAAAAAGGGACACTTTTGTGCTGTCTGGCGCTCAGATCCGCTCAGATGGCCCCATCTGAGGGCATTTGAGAATCCGATCGGGGTCGGTAGATTTGAAGGGGATCACCATCATTTGATAGGAGCTATCGGAAGGTCCATAATTTGATCGAATAATGTAATTTCCTGTTGATACAGTCGGACCCCGATTTACCGGGATGCTCGGGTGAAAGGATTTTACCCGGAAAATCGGGGTGCCCGGTATATCGGGGTCAAGTACAGCTAACTTCCTATATGGGGGGACGTTTATCCTCCCGGTAAATCGGGGTTCTGGTAAATTAGGGTCCGACTGTATTATATATTTCCTTGATTTCCCTGACATGGAATGTGTGTGAATTGTTTGTTTTGTCCTGGGGATTCCAGTTCCTTGTGTTATAGTGGGAGATTAGTGTATGTGGGAGCCAGATCGAATTCAGATCTCTGCAGAAGGTTTGCAGAATTTGATCTCATACCCTTTCAATTCGTCAAGTATCATGTTTTGTCACTATATGTGATCATCACGCTGTGATATTGAGAGTTTTATTACATAATCATCCTCTTTCCTGACCTTTGAGACCTATAAAACAGTTTTGAACCTTTGAGACGGTCTCAATGAGACCTATAATAACATGTTATGTCTCATTGTTATAACAGTGCCTGTATGTATTGAATACCTCCATATTATTCTCTAACATTTCTATGTAGTATTTGTCCAGACCTATATCTTGCCTTGTTCTAACCCTTCAAAAAGAGTTTGAACAAAACAAGACCTATATATATCTTCATCGCTGCAGCACTGTAGTCTGTAACTCAAGTATCGTGTGTTACTGTGTTGTCCGGGTGTTATTGAATTTGAGAGAAGACCTCTGGCTCCTAGGTTGCACACTTCACTGAATCTCAAATCTTGTTGAGATGTTGCCTTTCAGCACAGAGCTGATTTTCTGAAACCCCCTATTCAGTTGCTATTCGACAAATATATTCAGCGCATATAGTTATCAGAGAGCAATTAATTATCAGAGAGAGAGAGAGAGAGAGAGAGTTTTTATTGAGAGCACATATGAGAGATCCAATTATTTGAAATCATTATCTATAATGTTTTAGGGGTAGTTTAGATCCGTGATCATGCTGTTACGGATTCTCCTCTCCCTCGGTCTCATCCTCTCCCTCGGTCTCATCCACACGGTCTCATCTTGTAGCTGCCCTCCTGTCAGCGTACACCAACAACTATGTAGCGCCGATATTCGTAAGTCATTATACGACATGCAGTCGGATGCGGCCGATTTACCGGGCATGCACCCCCGAGCATCCCGGTAAATGGGGGTCCAACTCCATTTATTTGGGTTTAGCTTTGCAAGTTAAGTATCTACTCCCTACAAAGTACAAACTGTCTAGTGCCGCCAGCCCCAATTTGAAAGGGTAAAGGGTTCTGCCGAGCCGACAGACAGCTATTATAAACTGTGCATAAAAGCAGTTTAGGTACTGCAGTAGGTCTATTGCATATTTTTCTCAAATTTCCCATTTTCAGTGGTAAAGGGGGAGGTATTTTCACAGCGGGAAGAGTTTCCTGAGGAATATAAGGAAAGTAAGACATTTTAACCTAATTATTAGTTCTTACTTAATCAAAATCAAACGACAAACATGTCTTAGCAGTGGCTCCTCATCTTACTCCTTATCTGACTTTTCTTTATAACCTCATTATAACCTCATTATAACCTAATAATGACCTCATTATAACCTCATTATAACCTCATTATAACCTCATTATAACCTCATTATAACCTCATTATAACCTCATTATAACCTCATTATAACCTCATTATAACCTCATTATAGCCTCATCGTAACTTCATTATAACCTCATTATAACTTCATTAGTAACTTCCTCCCCACCAGTTATCGAATCGATGCGAGATATCGATGGGTTTGAGTTGTTCAACCAAATGGGGAGAGTGATCTACGTTATTGGTTTAGAGAAGGTCTACAGAGGTAATAATATGCCGGAACAAGTAAATAACCAATCAGAACTCGTTATTTAGGTGACGTGACTGGTTATCAGCCAATCAGGGACCAGTATTTCCTGATTCGGTCGGTTCCTGATAATATGCGTGAGAGAATAGCTGGTATTATAGTTACATATTACTAATTGGAAAGTAATAACTTAGTTTATTAGATAAATAATTCACAGACCCTAAGATAGCCCTAGATTGAGAAAAACAAACTTCAATCTCTAGCCTCTCCATGACAAGTTGTAATTAGTAATTTACATCTCCACAGGTGAGGTATCTGGAACTTCTACGATCATCGAGGTGTCAACTCCCCTTGCTGGTAATCTATGTGGCATCACCCTTTCTGTGGGCACCAAGTACCTTCTGGATGTGAAAATGGGCCTCGATGGAGAGTACACGGTACGTGCAACTTACTCGAAGTTGTCAACCCCCGCCCCCCTTCTTGTGCGCCCGTTTTTGCACACCTATCATCTTAACGTGTTGTACTGCACACGCGTCAAACACTAATAAGTATCGCATTTTTATACGTTAATTTTTGAATATGATGTGTTATATTTTTAACTGATTGTTTCAGATTAATGGATGCGACCTTGCCCGAAGGTGGTCATTCGATATCGACCCGGTGTTTATGAATCAACTAAACGACGGTAAATATACTGTTACTATTATAATGGTAACCGTTACTATGGTAACCGTTACTATGGTAACCGTTACTATTGTAACCGTAGTAACTATCGTGGAAGTATTTCAATGTTTCCTTTCTCAGGAAACCTAGACTGTGACTGCGTGCTCAGTACCTACCAATGGGACCCAGCTACCAACTACTACCAGACAATGAAATGCTGCGCCGATAACCAGTGGACTTGGCAGGTAATGCAATGTCAGCGTTTTAGTTGAGAGAATCTAGGAGAGAGCATTTATTTAACTAGGAAAGAGAGAGAGAGAGAGAGAGAGAGAGAGAGAGAGAGAGAGAGAGAGAGAGAGAGAGAGAGAGAGAGAGAGAGAGAGAGAGAGAGAGTGAGAGAGAGAGAGAGAGAGAAAAAGAGAGAGATCTTTACTTTAACTAGGAAAGAAATATCGCTAAGATCATCGATCAGGGTTCCATGTGGATCTTATATCTTGCAGGTATAACATGCCAATAAATTACTGATCGTTCCTCCTCATCCTATGCAGGTTCAACATTGCTCCCAGTTTAGCTATTGTTCTGGTGATAAAGAGGGGCAGTGCATGTGGAACCGTAATGATAGGTACGTGTGTATTACACAAATAAGGTAAAGTCGGACCCCGATTTACCGGGATACTCGGGGGAAAGGGTTTTGCCCGATAAATCGTGGTGTCCGGTATATCGGGGTCCAACTGCACCTTGTATTCTGATGTTGGTCCAGTTAAAAGAGTAGGTTGAGAGATACCAACATAAACATTCCGACAAGCTCGGTGGGCTGATTTTACTTTTCCCCGCTCCCTTGGTCTATAATATCCCCCTCTCAATTCATACTTATTCTTCCAAAGTTCTCGTTCACCCCTCCTCCAATCAACCCGCGGAGTTAAACCTGATCATCCCATCTCGATTCCACCTTTTGCTATATCTATTGCTACCCGTTTCCCCTCTCTATTCCCCCTATATTCCTTTCTATTCCCCTTTTCTATAATTCCTGCTCCGCCTTTTCAGGTATGAGGAATGTCTGAACGATGCAGGGTTCACCCTTGGTGCTGATGGGTGTGTCCAAGAGAGAGGTACTGAACACGCCCCCTCCCCCATCCATCAACTTCCCATTCTTGTATCTATTTGTACCTATATCTAGGTCCACGCAATCGCGCCACGCACCCTCTCAAAATGCCTCTGATCATATATTATTGCTAGTCGTATCTCTCTTACAGTTAAAGTAACAAACTCTCTCACCATTGCTAATTGTATCTCTCTTAGTTAAAGTAACAAACTCTCTCACCATTGCCGATCGTATCTCTCTTAGTTAAAGTAACAAACTCTCTCACCATTGCCGATCGTATCTCTCTTAGTTAAAGTAACAAACTCTCTCCTACCAGAATGCCCTGAGGGCTCCATTATCCGTGATACTGACACTGAACAGATGACTTGTGACGACATGAATGTTCAATACTTGGGTTTTGTTCGGAAGGCAGCTTGTGTTTGTCCGGATAACCTCCCCATTTTGGATGTTAAGAGAAACACGTGTGTTAGAGGTTCGTTTATTAAACATCCAGCTGATAGAGTCGGCGTTCCCCTGTCTGGCGCCGCCGACCCCATCTGAGCGCACTGTTGATTACTTTGAGAATAAAATTGGGGTATGGGCGCCGCCATACAGGTGTCCCCCTAGCTTTCTTTTCAGATCTTCTCTCCAGCACACTTTCAATCTAGTGTACCACCCCTTTCGTGTGTGAGAGGTATATAGGGGTAATAAGGGTGAAATGCGTGAATGGGCCGGGGGTGGGGGGGGGGGGGTCCAACCTTTTTTTTGTATTTTTTTGTACAGGCCCTACAAAAAAATATCCAAAATTCTTGAAGTAGAAGTAGTGCTTCGTAATTCTCGCATATAATGTGTTTGTAATAAAAATCCACGCCTATTGTTCAGTAAACACACAGCACTTTAACAACAGGCGTGGGTCAGTAAAACAAAGCAAGAGACTAATCGTGTGAAAGCATATGAAAGCTTAACTAGCCAATGTTTTTATTGTAAAACCTATAAAACAAAAATATAGGGTTTACAGGATTTCATTAGGCCCCTTTGTCATGTTTATAATCTCTCTCACGCCGCCTCCCGAACAATGCACAGTGTGACACAGGCCACGGGGGCCTTCTTTTCAGGATGGCCCTCGAGTTGTGATAAACGTGCATAATATTAGAATTAGCATCTACTAGATTGCCTTCTCGAGCAGCTGGCACATCGCCGTGCTGGATACTATAAAACCTAGAGTTTCCCATCACTCAACAACAACACCACCAACACCAAGATGAAGTTTCTGATCGTTCTACTGTTCGCCCTGGCCCACGCTAAGGACGATGGACTGAAGGTTATCCTACAAAGTCCCACCAAGACCCTGGAGCTCTACAAAAAGTTCAAGGGAGAGCAACACCTCCAGTTTGGCTCTGCCGAGGAAGGGATGAGGTTCAGGATCTTCAAACTGAATGCCCATTATGTGGCCAGTGAGAACGATGTCGAGGGAGAGACCGCCCACTTCGCACTCAACATGTTCTCCACGATGACTGAGGCGGAGAAGAAGCAGCGATTACCCGGGACTAAAACGCCACGGCACACCCCAAATTTCCCCACCTGAGGGCCCAAGGGCCCCTTGTTCCTGAACGAAAAATTGGGGAAGAGGGGGAAGGGGTTTTTGACGGGTATTTCTCTTAGTTAAAGTAACAAACTCTCTCCTTCCAGAATGCCCTGAGGGCTCCATTATCCGCGATACTGACACTGAACAGATGACTTGTGACGACATGAATGTTCAATACTTGGGTTTTGTTCGGAAGGCAGCTTGTGTTTGTCCGGATAACCTGCCCATTTTGGATGTAAAGAGAAACACTTGTGTGAAAGGTTCGTTTATTTGTCCACTTCCAGCTGATAGAGCCGGTGTCCCCTAGCTTTCTTTTCAGATCTTCTCTCCAGCACACTTTCAATCTATTGTACCACCCCTTTCGTGTGTGAGAGGTATATACAGGGTGTCCCATATATTCTCTGGGTCGGTTGAGGAGCTGTCACGCAAAAACGGTGATAGTTGTGTGAAAACAAACTGCGGGAGTGTGCTGGATTAATTCCTTCCTAACTGATGGCTTTGTTTTAAAATTAAATTTCAAAAGTTCATTTTTCATGAATGAACATTGCTGCCGTTCATTCATGAATTCTGAAATATTGTTTACCTTGAGTAAGTAACTTTTCTTTGGCTCGCAATTATCTTTCCAATGAGCACCATAAAACTCAAATTGAAGCACCAGGTCACATGACAGTTGAGAAAATGAACATGCATGATTTTGGCTCTTTTTGCGACTTTTAATAGGCTGTATCACCGCTACCTTATCTTCAATCTTTTGGAAACTTTGGGTGAACATTGGATAAGCAAAGATCTTTGCTCACAAGAAAAATCAAGGTCATAACGCAAAGTTCATTTTTCAATTTTGGTAGTTCATTCCACTCATTCAGGAACCAAAATCCCTAAAGTGATGAAAAGTGTTGGGTTTTGTTTGGTCCATGTCCTGCAATGACAGAGAGGTGTAGTAACGTGTTTCCAAGCTAGTTAGTGAGTGCCATGTGATCAAGGTGATATCTGACACCTTCGTTGAGCAATAATAAAGGGATTTTCTCAAATTCAAGCATGTGATTCGGGTCTTCTGCGATTAGTATCGCGATTAGTATCTTGAGAGATCTCATAGCATCTCAAAAATGATGGTTAGTTCAATGAAATGAGTTGATTGATGACCAATAAGATTAAGACCGATGCCACATTGAAATCAAAGACCATTTTAGATCATAAATCAACTCATTAGTCATTTCATTGAACTAACCATCATTTTCGAGGGGCTATGAGATCTCTCTGCACGATACCAATCGCAGAAAACTCAAATCACTTGCTTGAATTTGAGAAAATCCCTTTATTATTGCTCAACGAAGGTGTCAGATATCACCTTGATCACATGGCACTCACTAACTAGCTTGGAAACACGTTACTACACCTCTCTGTCATTGCAGGACATGGACCAAACAAAACCCAACACTTTTCATCACTTTAGGGATTTTGGTTCCTGAATGAGTGGAATGAACTACCAAAATTGAAAAATGAACTTTGCGTTATGACCTTGATTTTTCTTGTGAGCAAAGATCTTTGCTTATCCAATGTTCACCCAAAGTTTCCAAAAGATTGAAGATAAGGTAGCGGTGATACAGCCTATTAAAAGTCGCAAAAAGAGCCAAAATCATGCATGTTCATTTTCTCAACTGTCATGTGACCTGGTGCTTCAATTTGAGTTTTATGGTGCTCATTGGAAAGATAATTGCGAGCCAAAGAAAAGTTACTTACTCAAGGTAAACAATATTTCAGAATTCATGAATGAACGGCAGCAATGTTCATTCATGAAAAATGAACTTTTGAAATTTAATTTTAAAACAAAGCCATCAGTTAGGAAGGAATTAATCCAGCACACTCCCGCAGTTTGTTTTCACACAACTATCACCGTTTTTGCGTGACAGCTCGCCAACCGACCCAGAGAATATATGGGACACCCTGTAGGGGTAATAAGGGTGAAATGCGTGAATGGGCCGGGGGTCGGGGGGGGGGGGTCCAACCTATTTTTTGTATTTTTTTTGTACAAGCCCTACAAAAAAATATACAAAATTCTTGAAATAGAAGTAGTGCTTCGTAATTCTCGCATATAATGTGTTTGTAATAAAAATCCACGCCTATTGTTCAGCAAACACATAGCACTTTAACAACAGGCGTGGGTCAGTAAAACAAAGCAAGAGACTAATCGTGTGAAAGCATATGAATGCTTCTAGCCAATGTTTTTATTGTAAAACCTATAAAACAAAAAGTATAGGGTTTACAGGATTTTATTAGGCCCCTTTGTCATCTTCATAATCTCTCTCACACCGCCTCCCGAACAATGCACGGTGTGAAACGGGCCACGGGGGCCTTCTTTTCAGGATGGCCCGCGAGTTGTGATAAACGTGCATAATATTAGAATTAGCATCTACTAGATTGCCTTCTCGAGCAGCTGGTACATCCCGTGCTGGAAACTATAAAACCAAGAGTTTCCCATCACTCAACAACACCACCACCAACACCAACATGAAGTTTCTGATCGTTCTACTGGTCGCCCTGGCCCACGCTAAGGACGATGGACTGAAGGTTATCCTGCAAAGTCCCACCAAGACCCTGGAGCTCTACAAGAAGTTCAAGGGAGAGCAACACCTCCAGTTTGGCTCTGCCGAGGAAGGGATGAGGTTCAGGATCTTCAAACTGAATGCCCATTATGTGGCCAGTGAGAACGATGTCGAGGGAGAGACCGCCCACTTCGCACTCAACATGTTCTCCACGATGACTGAGGCAGAAAAACAGCGATACCAGGGACTAAACGCCACCGGACACTCACCCAATCTACCCGACCTGAGGAGCCGAAGGGCCGTTGTTCCTGAACAGAAACTCTGGATGAACGAGGGTAAGGTGACTGCTGTCAAGAACCAGGGTTCCTGTGGATCTTGCTGGACTTTTGGAGCGGTGGGAGGGTTGGAGACCAGATATGCCATTGCGAGTGGTGTCCTGAGGAACTTCGCCGAGCAGGAGTACCTAGACTGTGTGTACGAGGGGCAGAAGGATGGTTGTAATGGAGGATGGCCAGATCACTGCTACACTCACTCCGCAGGAAATGGAAGGCTGGCTGCTACCTCTGACTACCCCTACGCTGCATCAGATGGGGGATGCTCTGTTGGTTCTATCCCTAACGCCCTCGTCGCTGCCAAGATCTCAGGTTTCACCTCGGTGGGTTACGGAGAAACTGCGTGTATTGCCGCACTGGCTGAAGGATCCGTTTCCATGGCGATAGAGGTTACCAACCGGTTCCAGTCGTACTCAAGTGGTGTCCTCAAGGATACCACCTGTACCGGAAGCGTCAACCACGCCGTCACTGGAGTGGGTTACACTCCCGACTATGTTGTGGTAAAGAACTCCTGGGGAACCGCCTGGGGAGACGGAGGATTTGTCAAAATGACCCGAAACCATCACAACTGTGACCTATGGAATTACGTCAACTACGCTGACCTGACTGTCACGGGAGTATCTGATAACTCTCCGGCATGATACCGCAACCAGCTACGACCCCCTCAAGACAAACAGCGATGACGTGGCAGTGCCCTGTGAAAACTCGGTCAAGGATTCCACCTGCAAGAGTTACGATGAAGCTTACGGGTACTGTGATGAGGCTTGGTTTGCGGAGGACTACTGTATGAAGTACTGTGGAACTTGCACCCCGGACGAGGGTGGAGATGATGATGATGGGGAGTGTGCTAGCGGTACTGTGAGGTGCGATGACGGAGTCTGCCGACACGAGCACATGTGTTAAACTGTACTGATAGAAAGTACCAGTGATTTTGTTGGTGACATAGACACCTGGCGCGACCCCCCACACATGTGTGCGGGGGTTGCACCAGGTGTCTATGTCACCACTCACCAAGCAGTGATTTAGACTAATTGCATTGTTAAAATGATTTTATCAGAATCAGAAATGACTTTTTCATTATTTTCATTCAACCTTAAAAATTATTGAAGGCTGCACGTGCGGGTTGGTGCAGCGGGTGAGAGGGGTGCTCCTGGGCGAAGGAGCGGAGTGCGGGGATTTGGGTCATCGTGTGCTCTACTTCAACGGGCTTTCTAGTCAACCATAATGGGGGTGGATAATTATTGATGACGACGTTCCCCGGTTTTTTGCCCCTCCCCCATTATTCCACGTATTCCCATCAGATTCTGAGTGTCCAAGGGATCCTCCTCCCCAGGGGAAGTTTGGTAAACAATTGGATCTAGCTCAGGAGATTGTGATGTGTCCCGGTAATCAGGTACATTTATCTGCAACAATACTCACGCGTGATTTTTCAAGGTCACGCGTGATTTTTTCAAGGTCACGCGTGATTTTTCAAGGTCACGCATTCGACCCTTGGTGTTTATCACGTTCAATTGGAATCAGTATTATATAGTTTCTACGGATGTTCCCCACTCAGATATTTTATGAGGGTTGTCTGCCGTGTATTCAGACTTGCGGACAGTCCATATCATGGTGCTCAAGGTATAGTGCTCTTTTGTGTGTCTGTATTAATTGTCTGTATGTATTTTTATCATTATTTTATTAGAGAGGGAGGCGAGATAATTAGTTAAAACAATTGGTTAATTAATTAATTAATTAATTAATTAACTAAAATTTGAAATGTAGGTTAACTGTAACAACACGATAAATTGTCTACTAATGAACTACTATATTGTGCAGGATTTGTATCCCTATGGCATGTGGGTGCCCAATTGATAAGCCTGTACTAATTGGTAACGTGTGTTACAATCAGGAGGAATGTCAGAATGCTATTGATGGAGAAGGTAAGTTCAATAATTGATTCAACTCCAAACTGTTCCAGTTTAGGAAACAGTGAACAGAAATCTTTGGATTCCATAAAATATATCTCCTGAAATCTTTGAATGCTTTCTTTTTTGATCGATTCAATGCATGTAGTTAACTTTAGAAATGCGATGGATAGGATCCCCTGCATACAAATGTATTTTACATTAAAAAACCCCATTGATCTGCCTGTAACCTCTGATCACTTGTCCTCCCGATTGATTTTCAGCAGATGATCCTGTCGATCCTGACGATGATTGGAAACCCACTGATTCGAACTCTGCTGCACCAACCACTCACATGACGTCATATGACGTCACCACTCACATCACTCATGATCTCACAAACAAACCTGACCTCACAAGCACATATAAACCTGACCTCACAAGCACATATAAACCTGACCTCACAAGCACATATAAACCTGAAAATGAAGCCACAAGCACATTTACCTATAAACCTGAAGATGATGCCACAAGCACATTCACGTACCCAACTGACAATAAAGCCACAAGCACATTCACGTACCCAACTGACACTGCCGTCACGAGTGACGACTTCATGTCTCATAATCACAGTGAATACGTAACAAATCATGCTACAAGTGACCATCACACGGCAGAAGAAGCAACTATATATACCACGTTTTACGTCTCACCAAACGGAACAAATAATACACTTGAAACCACTGATCCGAAATCTGACGAAATTACCGGAACCTGGGAGATTTGGAACGATCCAGATATACATACAAACACTCCCAGTGATTCAACCACCACCACCCCCAACAATTCAACCACCATCAACAATTCAACCACCATCACCACCACCAACCCAGATGAGACCGCTTATACTGAGCCCGCTACGGAGGACGGTGGATTTTTCTCTCCGAGTCCTACAATCATGATCGATCCCGCCGGCTCAACAACCGAGAAGGGTGTAACCGAAAGTACTGTAACAGACCAGGAAATTGTAGAGAGCCCAAGTCCGACTCCGATCATTGACCCCGTCCCCACCACGGATGTAACAACTAAACCTGCAGAGCCAACAGAATACTCCACCCAACCTTCCCCGAGTCCTACAGCTGATAATATTGAAGTCCCTACTGAGGCTGATGTCACTGAAGGTAATTTTATTTTAAATTTGACGTCGTGTTTTGGTTTTTGGCTGGACCCCTGTATAGATGACAAGCTAGTTCTTAAACTTCCCAGCCCCCCCCCCCTACAGCTGCAATACCAATTATTAATTACATATTTCCCAGCGCCCCCTACTGCAATACTAATTACTTATTTCCCAGCGCCCCCTACTGCAATACTAATTACATATTTCCCAGCGCCCCCTACTGCAATACTAATTACATATTTCCCAGCGCCCCCTACTGCAATACTAATTACTTATTTCCCAGCGCCCCCTACTGCAATACTAATTACATATTTCCCAGCGCCCCCTACTGCAATACTAATTACTTACTTCCCAGCGCCCCCTACTGCAATACTAATTACATATTTCCCAGCGCCCCCTACTGCAATACTAATTACTTATTTCCCAGCGCCCCCTACTGCAATACTAATTACATATTTCCCAGCGCCCCCTACTGCAATACTAATTACTTATTTCCCAGCGCCCCCTACTGCAATACTAATTACATATTTCCCAGCGCCCCCTACTGCAATACTAATTACTTACTTCCCAGCGCCCCCTACTGCAATACTAATTACATATTTCCCAGCGCCCCCTACTGCAATACTAATTACTTATTTCCCAGCGCCCCCTACTGCAATACTAATTACATATTTCCCAGCGCCCCCTACTGCAATACTAATTACATATTTCCCAGCGCCCCCTACTGCAATACTAATTACTTATTTCCCAGCTCCCCCTACTGCAATACTAATTACTTATTTCCCAGCGCCCCCTACTGCAATACTAATTACTTATTTCCCAGCGCCCCCTACTGCAATACTAATTACTTACTTCCCAGCGCCCCCTACTGACTGTATGGAGGTACCTGGCGAGATGGGGGGAGCACGGTGCACGGAGGACGGGTACTACAAGACAAAACAGGTAATAGCCGAGAGGGATGTGCTCTAGATACTTTCAGTCGTTTTACAAATCTTGAGTGCTCCATCAATTGATTATTGTGGAGAGCTATTAACAAAATTTCGTTTCTTATGATGATTCAAACTTGGACAACTCACAACAACAAAGTTTGCGGTATACTAAGTTAACATCCCCCTCCCCCAGTGTAACGGTAAAACTGGGTTCTGCAAGTGTGTAAGCAAGATGGGTGAAGTAGTGGGAGAGGAGGTCATGTTCGAAATGTGGAGTGGAGATTGTAGTAAGTAAAACATAATATATGGTCATTGTTTTGTTAAACCTCATTTTTAGACGGTCTAGCTAGGCGAATCTGGACATTGTTGATTGTAACTCCCCCTCCGCATTGAACGTGGTTACGAAGTCACCCCTATTATCGCATAACGTGATCTCCTGATAACAATGTAACCCCTTCCTAACAGATGAGGATGGTATCTATGAGCCACAACCTTGTTCCAACCCTGACATGGTTAATGTTAATTGTGTAAAGCCCGACAAGTACTGTGGTCACATGGACGCCATGGAGACGGATGAGGTAATTAATTAGGGGGTAATTAATTAGGGGGTAATTAATTAGGGGGGTGAGGGAGTGTGAGGGAGTGTGAGGGAGTGTGAGGGAGTGTGAGGGAGTGTGATGAGTGTGAGGGAGTGTGAGGGAGTGTGAGGGAGTGTGATGGAGTGTGATGGAGTGTGAGGGAGTGTGAGGGAGTGTGAGGGAGTGTGAGGGAGTGTGAGGGAGTGTGAGGGAGTGTGAGGGAGTGTGATGGAGTGTGAGGGAGTGTGAGGGAGTGTGAGGGAGTGTGAGTGAGTGTGAGGGAGTGTGAGGGATTGTACCTTTGAGCCACAACCTTGTTCCAACCCTGACATGGTTAATGTTAATTGTGTAAAGCCCGACAAGTACTGTGGTCACATGGACATCATGGAGACGGATGAGGTAATTAATTAGGGGGTAATTAATTAGGGGGTGAGGGAGTGTGAGGGAAGGAGTCTTGAGAGTAGGAAATGTCGGGTTGAGACGTGAGGGGTCGAGAACACAGGGAATTATAGGACTCCTTGATCATTATTATTATCTACCTCTCCCCAGAAGCCATGTCTCGCGGGATGTAACTGCCCAGAATCAGCACCCTACGTGACCGAAGATGGTCGATGTGTGGTCGAGGAGGCGTGCCCGGACATGCCCATGTGGGAGGAAATATTGGGTGATTTCCTCAGACAAGCAAACGTTTCAAGATGGAATGAGATGAGAGAGGAACAGGGTGAGTAATGTTACCCAGAATCCAACAGGTGTTTGGACCACGCGACCCCTAACAACCCCACTAACAAACCACCCTAACAACCCGCCCTAACAACCTCACTAACAACCGAATATTACCCAGAATCCGAGGTATTAGGAGGAGAACAAGTAGAGGACCCGACCTGTGTGGACGGGAACAGGAATTGTGTCAGTTGGTCATCACGATCGGGGGATCTGTGTACAACCCATGCATACATGAGGAAGAACTGCCGGAAGTCTTGTGGGACGTGCCCCATGGTATCGGTCCAGGGATCAGAAGTGGAGGTCGTTGTTACACGTGGGTTATGTTATATTTTATGAAGGAGCAGTTACAAACTTTCGTTGACCCTGTTTGGCAGTTTTTTTGTCTTTATACCCTTCGAGAACTAAATTGTAACCTTTCCAGGAGAGAACAAAACGTGTGAGGAGATTGATAACGATATTCTATCTTACTACGAGTCTTTGGATGCTACACCCGTATTTGGTAATTATCGACATAACGACAATAGTATGGTTGCCATGGCAACGGTCTATAATAACGAATGTTATCCCCCTTTATCAGGTGGTATGAGTGTGATCTGTCTGAACTCCAACCCCAACCTGTTCTTCACAACCCAATGTGTCGGATCTGTGTGTTTCTGTGTTGATGGAGAGACCGGTGTAACTCATCCTGGTTATGTCTTCTCTCGTGGGCAGTCCGTTCAGTGCCCCGGGTGAGTCCATCACTTACCTTATATGGTATGGAGTGAGTCAATCACTTACCATATATGGTATGGAGTGAGTCCATCACTTACCATATATGGTATGGAGTGAGTCTATCACTTACCATATATGGTATGGAATGATAGGGAGTCTCCTATAAATATCCCCTCAAGTAATGCACACCACGTGTACTTGATACATCAGTTTCCAACTTTCTCTCTCCCTGATCTATCCCCCATGCAGTACCCAAGATTGTCTCCCCCTCTCTCATCTTCCCTTCCACCCCAAGTACCCCAGATTATCTCCCCCTCTCTCATCTCCCCTAATACCCCAGAATGCCCCCCCCCCCTCTCTCATCTCCCCTAATACCCCAGAATGCCCCCCCCCCCCTCTCTCATCTCCCCTAATACCCCAGATTGTCTCCCTTCTCTCATCTCCCCTAATACCCCATATTGTCTCCCCCTCTCTCTCATCTTTCCCCCCTCCCAGTACCCCAGAATGCCCTGGAAACCAGGAGTACCTGTCGTGTGGTGAACCTGTTATGAAGAAGTGCGGAGAGGAGAGTGAACCCTTTGACTATGAAGGAGCCGGTTGTACGCAGGTACCCTAGTAAAGGTCATTTCTGGTTAAAATGGGCCCATTTTCGGCCATTAACGCGCCCAATTTCAACAATATGGGCCCATTTTTGCTGGTATATGCGCCCATTCTCTCGCTGCAGAGCCTTTATCCTAGACCATGGCTGCATAATGGTGTTACTGTTTATAAAACTTCCCGCACCGCACCGGCAGGGTGGTGTAGTGGCTAGTACACTCAACTCTCACGCACTAGGTCCCGGGTTCGATCCTGGTCTAGCGCATGTCGTCTAGTCCACCAAGCTATGATTGGTAGGGGCTCTCTTGAGAGACCCGAAAGTGACACGAGTGCATACACTAGAACACAATCTAATTGTTGTTGCAGTGGGGTGGCGCCCGGCTATGCTGCAGAGCTAGAGAAATCTGTACCGAAAGGACCGTGGCTGAAACGCCATAGAAAGGGATATCAGCACCCCGACATTGGATTTATCCTAGTCGCCTTGCTTTGCTTTTTTGCTTTTGCAGAGTCATCGATCACCCAATTAATAAATAAAACAACATCTTTTCTGAGTGTGATCGAGTGATATGTGTTTTAAACTTTATTGTAATATTTTCAACCTGATCCCCATTATCCCCCAGGGATGTGGGTGTGATTATAGCAAGCCTTACTGGGACGAGGAAACTCAGATGTGCCTTAGTGAAGAAACGTGCAACAAGGTAAAATGTGTATTATAGGCTCGCTTTCGATAGACCAATATATCTGTTTGGCCACATTGATACCTGAGTGAGATCGACGGAGCGAGAATAGGTTGCAATGGATCCAATACATCTGTGAGACTCTGTGGATTTTGGATATAGTGTTTCATGTCAAGCTCATTTTGTCATGTTTAGAAGCCATGTCTTAGCTTGTTATGTTCTAACCCTCCCTTTACATTTGGCGCCCGAAACACAAATCACTCATCAACAAATCTTAACTTGTCGTATTATTCCCAGAACATAACGCGGTATTCCAATTGTTACAGAAGCTGGGAGTTGAAGAAGATATAGAGTGCGGTGTTGGGGAAGAGCTGGTTGAGTGTGTTGGACAACGATGTGAAGTTACATGTGACGTTATATCTGGTGCGAGCGAGCTGATATGCGCTGTAAGTTGACAATATTCAGTGGTCATCTGCAGTATAGCGCATCTTCAATCTTCAATCTTCAAAGTAGATTTCTCTTTCTCTGGCAGCTGTACAAAGAGTGCAATAAGGGGTCTCTCTCTATAGTTAAAGTAACAAACTCTCCTGTTTCAGCTGTCAGTACACAGAGTGCAATAAGGGGTCTCTCTCTCTTTAGTTAAAGTAACAAACTCTCCTGTTTCAGCTGTACACAGAGTGCAATAAGGGGTTTCTCTCTCTCTCTAGTAAAAGTAACAAACTCTCTTGTTTCAGCTGTACACAGAGTGCAATAGAGGGTGTCAATGTGCCTCTGGATTCTTCCGAAATAGCGAGGGAGTTTGTGTGGGATCTGACCAATGCCCTGGATTTACTGAGAACCTCCCCGAGGTCAGTTAATTAGCTAACTAAATAATTAACTAAGCTAATACAGTCGGGGAAAAGGATTTGCCCGATAAATCGGGGAGGGTACCTGGTATATCGGGGTCTGTTCGCAAGTTGATATGTAATTGATACACCCTCAATAGAACTGTGGTGAAAGATTGAGGATCGAATGTACCAATCGCCTACCGGATACCCTCTGTTCCCCCTCAAGTTGTAGGTAAACTGGGTCTGCAAGTGTGTAAGCAAGATGGGCGAAGTAGTGGGAGAGGAGGTCATGTTCGAAATGTGGAGTGGAGATTGTAGTAAGTTTAACTTAATATATGGTCATTGTTTTGTTAAACCTCATTTTTAGACGGTCTAGCTAGGCGAATCTGGACATTGTTGATTGTAACTCCCCCTCCCGCATTGAACGTGGTTACGAAGTTACCCCTATTATCGCATAACGTGATCTCCTGATAGCAATGTAACCCCCTCCTAACAGATGAGGATGGTATCTATGAGCCACAACCTTGCTCCAACCCTGACATGGTTAATGTTAATTGTGTAAAGCCCGATAAGTACTGTGGTCACATGGACGCCATGGAGACGGATGAGGTAATCAATTAGGGGGGGGGGTAATTAATTAGGGGGGGTGAGGGAGTGTGAGGGAGTGTGAGGGAGTGTGAGGGAGTGTGAGGGAGTGTGAGGGAGTGTGAGGGAGTGTGAGGGAGTGTGAGGGAGTGTGAGGGAAGGAGTCTTGAGAGTAGAAAGTGTGGGGTTGAGACGTGAGGGGTCGAGAACACAGGGAATTATAGGACTCCATGACCATTGTTGTCTACCCCTTCCCAGAAGCCATGTCTCGCGGGATGTAACTGCCCAGAATCAGCACCCTACGTGACCGAAGATGGTCGATGTGTGGTTGAGGAGGCGTGCCCGGACATGCCCATGTGGGAGGAAATATTGGGCGATTTCCTCAGACAAGCAAACGTTTCAAGATGGAATGAGATGAGAGAGGAACAGGGTGAGTAATGTTACCCAGAATCCAACAGGTGTTTGGACCACGCGACCCCTAATAACCCCACTAACAAACCACCCTAACATTTAACAACCCTCCCTAACAACCTCTCTAACAACCCCACTAACAAACCACCCTAACAACCGAATATTACCCAGAATCCGAGGTATTAGGAGGAGAACAAGTAGTGGACCCGACCTGTGTGGACGGGAACAGGAATTGTGTCAGTTGGTCCTCACGATCGGGGGATCTGTGTACAACCCACGCATACATGAAGAAAAACTGCCGGAAGTCTTGTGGGACGTGCCCCATGGTATCGGTGCAGGAAGTGGAGGTCGTTGTTACACGTGGGTTATGTTATATTTTATGAAGGAGCAGTTCAGCAGTTACAATCTTTCGTTTAGTTATAGTTGACCCTGTTTGGCAGATTGTTTGTCTTTATACCCTTATCACGAACTAAATTTTAACCTTTCCAGGAGAGAACAAAACATGCGAGGAGATTGATAACGATATCCTATCGTACTATGAGTCTTTGGATGCTACACCCGTATTTGGTAATTATGGACATAACGACAATAATATGGTTGCCATAGCAACGGTCTATAGTAACGAATGTAATCCCCCATTATCAGGTGGTATGAGTGTGATCTGCCTGAACTCCAATCCCAACTTGTTCTTCACAACCCAATGTGTCGGATCTGTGTGTTTCTGTGTTGATGGAGAGACCGGTGTGACTCATCCTGGTTATGTCTTCTCTCGTGGGCAGTCCGTTCAGTGCCCCGGGTGAGTCTATCACTTACCTTATATGGTATGGAGTGAGTCCATCACTTACCATATATGGTATGGAGTGAGACCATTATTTACCATAACTAGTAAGCCCGCTCGCCCTACGGGCGAATGTCGGGGATGGTCAATGGTCATACAGTAAACTAAGCAAATAGTGCAGTGTAGTATCATTTGAAATTTTTTAAATCAGTAAATTTATCAGGTGAATTAACCACAGCGATTCTTTCGACAGAAAAACCACGGGTCCTCTTTTGCCAGGTCCTGAAGTATTTTATGAAGGAGCACTTTCACGTATTACTGCCATTTCTTATTAGTGCCATTGATACTTTGTTATTACGTGTGTTGACAACATTTTTTGAATAATAATCACCTCTTTTGTAGGATTCTACACGGCGTGCCTGGTGAAATTTTAACACGACCTAGCATGCAACGGGAAACCACCACTTGTACGTGGTAGCTGAGGGTCTACAGAATGGCGCTACGGTGCGGGAAAAAAAAGTCCATGCCCTAAAATCGTTTTTTTTACTTTTATTTGATTTGGGTCAAAATTGGCTATATTAAACGTGGTCCCGAAAAATCCATAATGACTTAGCACACGAAATATGTCACCCCTACCTATTTTTGCACGTAGAATCGATTGCCGTTGAAGTCGAATCTCTAAAATGACTGTAAAATGGTCAAAAGTTGGTTTTTTACCATTTTTTGGAGGTTTTTGGCCCCTAAACCATTGAAAACGTTGAGATAGGAATTTGAAATTAATGCCAATCGTTAAAATGGTCATTTTTCTACCAAGAACCAAGTTTTCGTGTATATCCGATTTATGGTTAGATTTGGGCAAATTGTTGAAATCTGCCAACTAGGAGAACCGTAACTTGATTTTCTTGTTTTTTGGATTTTGGCATTTTTGACAAACTTTTAATTGAAATGGTCAATCGGGACCATGCTTAAGTTGTTTATGGGACAATTTTCGACTAAAATCCAAGATTTCATACCAATCCAATAACAGATCGTTGATTTATAGAAAATTTAAGTAGGCAAAACGGTGAAAATAAGCAAGAAAAGTTGTCATTTTGACCGTTTTGCCTACTTAAATTTTCTATAAATCAACGATCTGTTATTGGATTGGTATGAAATCTTGGATTTTAGTCGAAAATTGTCCCATAAACAACTTAAGCATGGTCCCGATTGACCATTTCAATTAAAAGTTTGTCAAAAATGCCAAAATCCAAAAAACAAGAAAATCAAGTTACGGTTCTCCTAGTTGGCAGATTTCAACAATTTGCCCAAATCTAACCATAAATCGGATATACACGAAAACTTGGTTCTTGGTAGAAAAATGACCATTTTAACGATTGGCATTAATTTCAAATTCCTATCTCAACGTTTTCAATGGTTTAGGGGCCAAAAACCTCCAAAAAATGGTAAAAAACCAACTTTTGACCATTTTACAGTCATTTTAGAGATT
Source organism: Hormiphora californensis (assembly GCA_020137815.1). Taxonomy (NCBI): domain Eukaryota; kingdom Metazoa; phylum Ctenophora; class Tentaculata; order Cydippida; family Pleurobrachiidae; genus Hormiphora; species Hormiphora californensis. The sequence goes on from CM035359.1 coordinate 2,111,583, forward strand.
CGACTTCAACGGCAATCGATTCTACGTGCAAAAATAGGTAGGGGTGACATATTTCGTGTGCTAAGTCATTATGGATTTTTCGGGACCACGTTTAATATAGCCAATTTTGACCCAAATCAAATAAAAGTAAAAAAAACGATTTTAGGGCATGGACTTTTTTTTCCCGCACCGTAGCGCCATTCTGTAGACCCTCAGCTACCACGTACAAGTGGTGGTTTCCCGTTGCATGCTAGGTCGTGTTAAAATTTCACCAGGCACGCCGTGTCTATCACGTAGTCTATAGGCGTCAGCGCCAGTTTGGGACATATGGCTCCTCCAAACTCGCTGGCGATTGTGTTGAAGTTGAGTAGTCATGTTCACGAAACGTGGTGAACAGGGGGTGAACAGATCAAATCGAGCAAACGATCAATCACACAACCGGCAGAGAAATGAATCAAGGATGCACGTGCAGTTTAAGGCTCAAGCTGGCAGGTTGCCAGGGTCCCTCTAGGGACAACACGTGCAAAAGGTCATTTCCAGGAATTTTGTGCCATATTTGGTAAAAAAACCATCACCCATCATTTCCCTATTTGCTTTAATAATAGTATGATATATGGTATGGAATGATAGGGAGCCCCCTAATCCCCTCAAAGTAATGCACACCTTCACGTGTACTTGAGACGTCAGTTTCCACCTTTTCTCTCTCCCTGATCTATCTTGCCTTCCTTCCCAGTGCCCCAGATTGTCTCCCCCTCTCTCATCCCCCAAGTACCCCAGAGTACCTCATCTAGCCCCTTCCACCCCCAGTACCCCAGAATGCCCTGGAAACCAGGAGTACCTGTCGTGTGGTGAACCTGTTATGAAGAAGTGTGGAGAGGAGAGTGAACCCTTTGACTATGAAGGAGCCGGTTGCACGCAGGTACCCTAGTAAAGGTCCATCGACCATTTCTGGTTAAAATGGGCCCATTTACGTCCATTAACGCGCCCATTTTTAACAATATGGGCCCATTTTCGCTGGTATGCGCCCATTTTCGCTGCAGGATCGAGCGTTGGCCATGGCTGTATTATAATGGTGTTACTATTTATAAAACTTCCCGCAGAGTCATCGATCACCCAATAAAACAACATCTTTTCTGAGTGTCGAGTGATATGTTTTTAAAACTTAATATTGTACATATTTTCAACCTGATCCTCATTATCCCCCAGGGCTGTGGATGTGATTATAGCAAGCCTTACTGGGACGAGGAAACTCAGATGTGCCTTAGTGAAGAGACATGCAACAAGGTAAAATGGCTCGCTTTCGCCAGACCAATATATCTGTTTGGCCACATTGATACCTGAGTGAGATCGACGGAGCGAGAATAGGTTGCAATGGATCCAATATATCTGTGAGACTCTGTGGATTTTGGATATAGTGTTTCATGTCAAGCTCATTTTGTCTTGTTTAGAAGCCATGTCTTAGCTTGTTATGTTCTAACCCTCCCTTTACATTTGGCGCCCGAAACACAGTCTAGCCAGGCAAGTCTTAGCTATAACTGTGTAACTCATCAACAAATCTTAACTTGTCGTGTTATTCCCACGTAATTTAACGCGGTATTCCAATTATTACAGAAGCTGGGAGTTGAAGAAGATATAGAGTGTGGTGTTGGGGAAGAGCTGGTTGAGTGTGTTGGACAACGATGTGAAGTTACATGTGACGTTATATCTGGTGCGAGCGAGCTGATATGCGCTGTAAGTTGACAAAGATATATTGGTCATCTGCAGTATAACGCATCTTCAATCTTCAATCTTCAAAGTAGATTTCTCTTTCTCTGGCAGCTGTACAAAGAGTGCAATAAGGGGTCTCTCTCTTTCTAGTTAAAGTAACAAACTCACCTGTTTCAGTTGTACAACAAGTGCAATAAGGGGTCTCTCTCTCTAGTTAAAGTAACAAACTCTCCTGTTTCAGCTGTACACAGAGTGCAATAAAGGGTCTCTCTCTCTCTCTCTCTCTCTCTCTCTCTCTCTCTCTCTCTCTCTCTAGTTAAAGTAACAAACTCTCCTGTTTCAGCTGTACACAGAGTGCAATAGAGGTTGTCAGTGTGCATCTGGGTTCTTCCGAAACAGTGAGGGAGTTTGTGTGGGATCTGACCAATGCCCTGGATTTACTGAGAACCTCCCCGAGGTCAGTTAATTAGCTAACTAAATAATTAACTAAGCTAATACAGCCGGGGAAAAGGATTTGCCCGATAAATCGGGGAGGGTACCTGGTATATCGGGGTCTGTTCGCAAGTTGATATGTAATTGATACACCCTTAATAGAATTGTGGTGAAAGATTGAGGATGCTGAATGAGTACCAAATCGTCCTTCCCGGATATCCCGTTCCTAGCTGTGATGAGCAAGGTAAAAATATTGATCTCTACAATATTAGTAGGTCAAAATGAACACTTTCTTCCTCTTTAATAGACAAATCACAATGAACAGTTCCCTCCTCTGGATCTAACAAAATGAACAATTCCCCCCTCAACAGGTCTAACAAAATGACCACTTCCCCCCTTTACATGTCTAAGAAACTGAACAATTCCCCCCTCAACAGATCTAACAAAATGAACAATTCCCCCCTTTACATGTCTAACAAAATGAACAATTCCCCCCTTTACATGTCTAAGAAACTGAACAATTCCCCCCTTTACATGTCTAAGAAACTGAACAATTCCCCCCTTTAGGGGAAACTCTAACTGAATGGACGCGCAGTAATGGCAGCCCATCAACTGTAAAAATCTAACTGATAATGGGAGCCATCACTCTGGGCGCGCCATGATTTGCCACATTCTGCTCGTAAAAAAGGCCTTTACGTAGCGCGCGATGACAAACACACGGACATTGTCGCGCGTTCTGTCCATCATTCCTTCCATCCAGTTAGATTTTTACGGTTGATGGGACGCCATTACTGCGCGTCCATTCAATTAGAGTTTCCCCTTACATGTCTAACAAAATGAACAATTCCCCCCTTTACATGTCTAAGAAACTGAACAATTCCCCCTCTCAACAGGTCTAAGAAACTGAACAATTTTCCCCTCTGCAGGTCTATACACCCCGGTCCAGTGTCATGGATCAACATGTTTCTGTGCAGATACCCTTACCGGTAAAAAGGTAACCACACTGCAGCATGACATATTATAGTTGCTATGGTTGCCACTTGCCATGGTTACTACATATGGTTACCATGGTTACTACATATGGTTACCATGGTTACCGCATAATATGACACACCTCCAATCTCTTCCAGAGTCTAAGCCATGGGATGGAGGAGGAGGAGTTCCATATTGCGATGCTGTCATCTAACATGATGCGATGTACCAACCTAGCTGGTGTAGGGAAATGTGAGGTACACAAATATATTAATAGTAGGATCCTGTATTATGATAAATGAACTATGAACGTTTGTAGACTGGCGCGTTATCAAGTTGGCTGTTCCCAGCGCGAGCTGGGGACAGCCAACTGGAGTTTAATCGCCCGGCAGGGCGATTAAACTGGTTTAAATCCCGACGCCGATCCCGAGGCGCCAGCCGAGGGTGAGGGGGAGGTGATTTAAACCTATAACGCGATAGGCTAACAAACGTTCATAGTTTATGAAACCCGATAGTAATTACACACAAATAAGAGACACAACACAAGGGGTAACACACTAGGACTGCTGGCAAATAGTCAACAGACACTCTCAAAATGTGTGTAGACTTAGTGTCTACAGCTGTTCCTAACATGTTTGAGAAAGAGAGAGAAAGAAACACACAGTGAGAGATATTGAACAGTAAAAGAGAGAATGAGAGAGAGAAACGAATGGAATGCGACTATTTTGCCTCTGGATGAGAGAGATAACATTGAAAAGTGTTGAAGATGTGTTTCCCTCTCTGTTATTGACAGAACTGTGTGTTTACACACATTTTCATTACTTGGAAATTTACACGCATGTTATGGAAATGAAGAGAAACGCGTGAAAATGGGCACTGGTCTGATAAATAGCGAGCAGGGTGTTAAATCCCCCAGCTAGCAGTTATCATGAGCGCGCAAAATGTTCAAACGACCGTTAAATCAGCTATCGGGTTTCATATTTTATTAATACATAGTTCCTAAAATTTATCCAATTTTATTCATTTTCTACAATTTGAAGGATCGAAAAACTCGTTTCTGCAGGCGATGGGATTGGAGTTCTCAGAGTGTACGGCTCACTGCCAGCCCACGTGTGAGAACATGGATTACATCATGGCATGTACCAGGATCTGTCAGCCGGGTTGTGTGTGTCCCCGGGGGACTGTGAGGTCCGAGGACGGGGAATGTATTAATCCGATGGATTGTGAAACGTGGAATCCACCTCAGAAGTGTGAGGAACGTGTGCAATACTTTGAGAAACATTTTAATAACTCAGGCTTAGTGGGTCTCCCTGATCATTTGTGTGATGAAAACGGTAAGTGTGTCCGTCTGTGCAGTTGTGTGTGTGTCTGTTATAGATGTCTATATCTCTCTGTAGCTGTCTGTTTATCTGTCTGTATATCTGTCTGTCTGTCTGTAGATGTCTGAAACTGTCTCTCTGTATCTTTCTACATGTCTGCATATGTCAATAGCTGTGTGTCTGTCGGTATCTATCTGTCTCTCTATAGCTGTCTGTCTGTTTATCTGTCTGTCTGTCTGTCTGACTAAATTCAACTCCCTATTGAAAGGTGACTACGAGCCAGAGCAGTGCCACGGTTCTGTCTGTTTCTGTGTTGATACTGCGACTGGAGAGCAGATTGAAGACACGGAACATGGTCGGGGAGAGGATTACGAGTGCAGTGGCTCCTCACTTGCTGCTGACATTGTCAGTGACAACATGGCCATGAAGTGCAAGGTACTAATAATGTCTTTGTTTGGGCACGTCACGCCCTTCTGGGTTTGTGATCCAAGAATAGGAGTGAGTAAACCACTAAGTATTCTTCTTAGTATTTCGGGATATTATGATATTAATCCCATCTGATATAAATGAGGTTGCACACTTTGAGATCCCTCCTGACTCCCGGCCTCCCCTCTCTCCGCAGGATCTTGGGATGGAGTACTCAGAATGTAGTGCCCACTGTCAAAAGTCCTGTGACAACCTGGACTTCCTTGGAATATGTACCCTGCAATGCCAGCCAGGATGTGTCTGTCCCCCTGGTACTGTAATGGAGGAGAGGGTGATGAGCGGTGATGTCCCAGTTTGTATTAGTCCTATGGAGTGTGAATCATGGAACCCGCCCCAAAGATGCTTTTTAAAGAAGCAATACATGGAGGGGCATTTCAATGGTTCAATGATCACGGGATTACCTACACCGCGGTGCGATCAAAATGGTAAGTCTGTCTGTCTGTCTGTCTCTCTGTAGCTAGTCTGTCTGTATGTCTGTCTGTCTGTCTGTCTGTCTGTCTGTCTGTCTGTCTGTCTGTCTGTATGTCTGTCTCTCTGTCTGACTAAATTCAACTCTCATTGAAGGTGACTACGAGCCCGAGCAGTGCCACGGTTCTGTCTGTTTCTGTGTTGATACTGCGACTGGAGAGCAGATTGAAGACACGGAACATGGCCGGGGAGAGGATTATGAGTGCAGTGGCTCCTCACTTGCTGCTGACAACATGGCCATGAAGTGCAAGGTACAGTTATACTAATACTGATAATAGGGGGGGGGGGGGCAAGGCCACAAAAATCCAAACCAGCCCTAAAGTCTGGGATTGATCTGGCTTTTTTTGACCTTGCGCCCTTGCCCCCCCCCCCCCATTATAGTGTTTTTGTTTGGGCACGCCCTTCTACGTGTTTGTATCCCACAAATGGTTATCCTTCTTGACTCCCCCTGACCCCTCCCCCTCTCTTCGCAGGATCTGGGGATGGAGTACTCAGAATGTAGTGCCCACTGTCAAAAATCCTGTGACAACCTGGACTTCCTTGGAATATGTACCCTGCAATGCCAGCCAGGATGTGTCTGTCCCCCTGGTACTGTAATGGAGGAGAGGGTGATGAGCGGTGATGTACCAGTTTGTATTAGTCCTGTGGAGTGTGAATCATGGAACCCGCCCCAAAGATGCTTTTTAAAGAAACAATACATGGAGGGGCATTTCAATGGTTCAATGATCACGGGATTACCTACACCGCGGTGCGATCAAAATGGTAAGTCTGTCTGTCTGTCTGTCTCTTTCTGTCTGTCTGTATGTCTGTCTGTCTGTCTGTCTGTCTGTATGTCTGTCTGTCTGTCTGTATGTCTGTCTCTCTGTCTGACTAAATTCAACTCTCATTGAAGGTGACTACGAGCCCGAGCAGTGCCACGGTTCTGTCTGTTTCTGTGTTGATACTGCGACTGGAGAGCAGATTGAAGACACGGAACATGGTCGGGGAGAGGATTACGAGTGCAGTGGCTCCTTACTTGCTGCTGACAACATGGCCATGAAGTGCAAGGTACTAATAATGTCTTTGTTTGGGCACGTCACGCCCTTCTGGGTTTGTGATCCAAGAATAGGAGTGAGTAAACCACTAAGTATTCTTCTTAGTATTTCGGGATATTATGATATTAATCTCATCTGATATAAATGAGGTTGCACACTTTGAGATCCCTCCTGACTCCCCCTCCCCCCTCTCTCCGCAGGATCTTGGGATGGAGTACTCAGAATGTAGTGCCCACTGTCAAAAGTCCTGTGACAACCTGGACTTCCTTGGAATATGTACCCTGCAATGCCAGCCAGGATGTGTCTGTCCCCCTGGTACTGTAATGGAGGAGAGGGTGATGAGCGGTGATGTCCCAGTTTGTATTAGTCCTATGGAGTGTGAATCATGGAACCCGCCCCAAAGATGCTTTTTAAAGAAACAATACATGGAGGGGCATTTCAATGGTTCAATGATCACGGGATTACCTACACCGCGGTGCGATCAAAATGGTAAGTCTGTCTGTCTGTCTATAGCTGTATATCTGTCTGTCTGTCTCTCTGTAGCTGTCTGTCTGTCTGTATGTCTCTCTGTCTGTCTGACTAAATTCAACTCCCATTGAAAGGTGACTACGAGCCAGAGCAGTGCCACGGTTCTGTCTGTTTCTGTGTTGATACTGCGACTGGAGAGCAGATTGAAGACAGTGAACATGGTCGGGGAGAGGACATTTTCTGTCAGAAGTAATCCTAGAAATATTTTTTTTTGTAGATTGCTCATTATCTCAGCTTTCCTAGATGCTGCTTCAAGATAATTGAATCAAGTTTGGGTAAAATTTTGTTTGTTTTTCAACAGGTTGGAGGCCATGAAGTTAGAAGAGGAATGCCAGGCTAAGGGAATGGTGGTTAGTGAGTGTCCCGGATCTACCTGTCCAGGAAGGTGTAATAATGCATTTGAGGAGATCTTCGCCTGTCCGGTGAGTTTTGACACTAATCAAAGTCCTTCTAGTAGGCACACTGACCAATCAGAGTCCTTCTAGTGGGCACACTGACCAATCAGAGTCCTTCTAGTAGGCACACTAACCAATCAGAGCTAGTCTATCAGTAGACACATCATCGCATTGATCAATCACATCACATCAGATGATGGATTGTGTGCTGGGATGTGACTGCGCCGAGGGCTACCTCCGAGATAGCTCCGGAATATGCGTCCTTGCCGACTCATGCGAGGAGTACAAGAATGCTGAGATTCCCACAAATTGTGCTAAGAAAGTGGAGTTTTTAAAACAGAGCCAGTTGTTCTATATCCCTGGATACGACAGACCTGAGTGCAACGAAGATGGTGAGTTTTTTGTTGTAGACCCTTTTACTTGGTATCATTGGAAACCTGCAGTTCAAAGTCAGACAACTCTTACAATCTAAAATATAGTATAGCGGATAATCTGATTAGTTTCTGGTTTTCCCCAATTTTGTGTCGCCACTCCGCACATTAGATCATGCCCCTCATGCAGGCAACTACAAGTCAGTTCAGTGTAAGGGCAGTATGTGCGAGTGTGTTTCAGAGGAATCAGGAGAAGCGGTAAGTGTTTGTTTACTCTTTGATTGTTTGTTTGTTTTTTGTTTGTTTACTCTTTGATTGTTTGTTTGTTTGTTTATTACTACAGTTTGTTTACAGTTTTTTTACCTACTCCAATAGGTATCAGATCCCTTCCCCATCTCGGATCTCGGTGAAAAAGAAAGAGAATGCATGGCAATGGCCAAGTCAGAACAATGCAGCTCCATGAGCAAAATCTATATCGAATGTGGAAGTGCCTGTCCTAAAAACTGTGACAACTTTGACCAGTTATTCGCCTGTACCGCTAACTGTGTTCCTGGTTGCTACTGTCCTTCAGGGGAAGTTGTTCAGGGAGATGGGAGTTGTGGGCCTGCCACCGATTGTCCCAACTTCGAGGAACCCGCATCCTGTTCTGAGAGGAGGGATTACTTCATTAGTGCGGGACTTGATCAGATGTTTGGGTTCAACATGCCTAACTGCAATGAGGATGTGCCTGGTATGATTTAAAGAATCAAGCCTGCAATAGGGCCTGGGGGAAGATTTTGAGGTTTAAATTCACTGCTTTATTATATCTGCTTTTTAATATCTATTTTCAGAGTTGTTTATCCCCTTCGCCTGTGAAGGATCAAGTTGTCAATGTGTTGATGAAACGTCTGGCGAAAAGGTGAGTTTCTCTAAAAAGTTTACCAAAAAAGGATCCCGTACGACTTCCTATTCCATTAAATACTAGATCCTTATTTATTCTCCCCTTGCTGGCTCCCTCTCCCCTGAATCTCCCTCTTCTTCACAAACACTTCTAATTCAGGGTGGATCTGAGTTCCACATTGCCGATGTGCAGGAGGGATCCCAACAGTGTTATATTGTCGCTGAAAATCTAAAATGCCAAGCCATGGGCAAAGTTTACGATGAGTGTGGTACGAGCTGCCCCTTGTCCTGTAATAATATTGACCAGTTTGAGAGTGGTAAAATGGTTGCTTGCCCCCTTATCTGCCAACCCGGGTATGTAGTTTTTCTTACTTTACTCTCCCTCCCTCCCTCCCTCCTCTCCGTCTAGTTAAAGTAACAAACTCACCTTCCTCCAGATGTTTCTGTAAGCCTGGCTCTGTAGAGAGTGGTGATGGGGAGACCTGTGTTGCAGCTGATGAATGTGATCAGTTCAACCCTCCCGGAAAGTGCGCTGAAAAGAAACGGTATTTGGAGAGTGTTGGTTTGGATATGCTACTCGGTTACCCCATTCCTGAATGCACTGAAGAAGGTGGGAGATTAGAATTTAGGGGATATTAGGATTTAGGGGTGATAAGGGGTGATTAGGGGGAGATTAGGGGAGATAAGGGGGAGATTAGGAGGAGATAAGGGGAGATTAGGGGGAAATAAGGGGAGATAAGGGGGATTAGGGGAGATAAGGGGAGATTAGGGGAGATTAGGGGGAGATAAGGGGGAGATTAGGGGAAATTAGTGGGAAATTAGGGGTGATTAGGGGAGATAAGGGGGTGATTAGGGGGAGATTAGGGGAGATAAGGGGGAGATTAGGGGGAGATAAGGGGGAGATTAGGGGATATAAGGGGGAGATTAGGGGGAGATTAAGGGAGATTCGGAGAGATTAGGAGAGATTAGGGGAGATAAGGGGAGATAAGGGGGAGATTAGGGGTAATTAGGGGGAGATTAGGGGAGATAAGGGGGAGATAAGGGGAGATAAGGGGGAGATTAGGGGGAGATAAGGGGGAGATTAGGGGAGATTAGGAGAGATTAGGGGAGATTAGGGGAGATAAGGGGAGATAAGGGGAGATTAGGGGAGATAAGGGGAGATAAGGGGAGATAAGGGGAGATTAGGGGGAGATAAGGGGGAGATAAGGAGGGGATTAGGGGAAATTAGGGGATCGTATAAGGCAAACCTGCGACAATCAATCCCCTTGTTTTTTATTACACTTGGACAGGGAGTGCATGGTATTCCAAATTGGTCATTCTAACAGTTAAATTATTGCTCTTATACCAACGGTGCTTATTTAGGGCTTGCCTTGATCAACTCTATAATGTAAAGGGAGCGTTAGAACTCAAAAGGAAGCCAGGGGAAAAGTTTTGTTATCAAGCTATCTATTTCTGTATTATGTTCACCATTGCACCCTTGTATTCCACCCACTATAGGTGACTACGATTACACACAGTGCACCGGATCCCAATGTTTCTGTGTTGACCCCATGACTGGAGAACAAGTTGGGGAGGAACTGTTTGGAAGGGGTGGAAAAGTGAACTGTATGATGCGAGTTGAGGAGACCAAGTGTACTGGAGGACAGGTAACAACATGCTACTTGCGTGAGAAACTTGATATAACGCGTGATAGTATTATATCACGCGTTATGACGTCACGCGTTACATCTCTCTTTCTGACTAAACAAAATCTTTCCTTCCCTGCAGGTGTTTAACATGTGTGCCAGCTCCTGTGTCTTCACGTGTGAGAATCCAATGCCAGCGTGCAACAAAATGTGTGATGCGAGGTGTGCGTGTCCTGCCGACAAACCCATCTGGGATGAAGGTAATTAAATTCCTGATTCCTGATTTAGCCCGATATATGCATACCTATATCATGTAGCGTACTAGTAGAAATGAAGGTATACTAACTAGAAATTAGTGTAGTATCTATATTATAATTTGGAGATGAACGTCGAAGTGGTGGTCGTTCGTTCAGCGGTATCTAAGCGACAGGCTGCTCCTTCATAAAACACTTCATATGACCAAAGCTGTAAAGCTGTTGCTCACACTTTTGGAACTTCCGGTGGAAGTTTGTTAATATTTTCGAATAACTTTTATCAGGCCAGTCCCCATAGTTACCAATTCAGTTGCCATGGCAACCGTGTTATTGACGTTGGAAGGGCAAAAAGAACCACCCGGCTAAGCCGGGTGGGTAATCAAAAAGCTCTTACTTGAGGCGCACCCAATGGGTGCGCTAGTCTCTATTATAAGTTGGAGATGAACGTCGAAGTGGTCGTTCGTTCAGCGGTATCTACGCGACAGGCTGCTCCTTCATAAAACACTTCATATGACGAAAGCTGTAAAGCTGTTAGTCACAGTTGTGGAACTTCCAGTGGAAGTTTGTTAATATTTTCGAATGACTTTTAACATGCCAGTCCCCATAGTTACTAATTCAGTTGCCATGGCAACCGTTTTATTGACGTTCAAAGGCCAAAGGGGCGAAAAGAACCATCCGGCGAAGCCGGGTGGGTTATCAAAAAGGCCTTATTTAAGGCGCACCCAATGGGTGCGCTAGTAGGTATGTATACTAGAAATGAGTACTCGAGCTGATTTTGCACATCCTCCTGTCCATTTCTCCAAAATCACAGCCCCAATTCCCCAAAATCACACACCTCATACTTCCTAAGGTACTATGATGTGTATTGAAGAGACACAGTGCCCTGGAGTGGTAGAGGAGGAGGGAACGGAAGAGGGGACGGAGGGAGAGGAGGCTGGGGGAATGATCAGCGTCAAAATCTATAACTCAAAACGAGGTGAGTGAATTAAATTACATAATTATATTTAGAGAGTACAGTGTACACATTCGGATTAATTTTGCTCACTTGTCCATGGGCAAGTTGAGCTCACGCTACGCCCCTGTTCAGATCTATTTTGGTCGAGTCATTATCATAGCACTGGCAAGTGCCCCGGGCCCAAAAGGGGGGTGTGGGGGCAGAGCCCCCACCTTAGAAATACCCTCTAACTCAAAAAATAAAAGAGAGAGCACACGCAACACTTCTACACACAAGCGCGTTAACCTGCCAGTGCTACTATATACCATTGCAAATTTCGGGGTTTTTGATGCTTTAAAAATGCATGTTCCAGATGAAGTAGAGGGATGAAATTTTGTACTCTGAGGGCCCTCATATAGGAGAAGAGGCATACAAAATTTCAGAACGATCGGATGGAAGGTAAAAATTTGCCAGAGGGGTCCCAAAATGCAAAAATGTAAGGGAGGGGAGGGGGAGGGGGAGGGGGAGGACTTTGAGTGTTCTCCTAAACCACAAATAGTAGAGACTTGCCGTTTGGAACATTGGTTCCTTGCATTATTTGGCGTGGTATAGGCTATGTGAAAACTTCGAAATCGCCATAGTTCATTAATTATTCATTAATTATTCATTAATTATTCATTTTAATAACTTAATTGTATTATATCTCCATTTCGGCTCGTCCTAAAACGTTTTCGTGGGTATATTCCGACTCAAAATAGTCGATTTATGGGGGGTCGTCCCCCAGACAAAATTTCGTATCTCGCACCGTTTAGCCGTTATTTGCATATTTATGCTCAAATTCATGATTTTATGCATACCCTTTAAAATGTCCACTTCGGCTGACCCTAGAACGTTGTCTTGGGTATATTCCGACTCAAAATAGTCGATTTATGGGGGGTCGTCCCCTTGACAAAAATTCGTATCTCGCACCGTTTAGCCGTTATTTGCATATTTATGCTCAAATTTATGCATAATCTTTAAAATTTCCACTTCGGCTGACCCTAGAACGTTGTCTTGGGTATATTCCGACTCAAAATAGTCGATTTATGGGGGTCTTCCCCCAGACAAAAGTTCGTAACTCCCACCATTTAGCCGTTATATGCATATTTATGTAGCATTCAGATCCCAAAATAAAATCAGGAAAAAAGCTGTCTCTTTTTACACCAAAAAGAACAGAAATTTAGTCCGAAAACCAATTAAATAAATTAGTTTGGATGCCCGGGCCCATTTGGTGTCACGGGGGTAAAACCTTTAGGCTACTGTCAAATGATGGATATCGAGAGAGATAAAGGAAAACAAGTTGTGATATAAAGAGTGAGATATATCGAGAAAGACGGAGAGATAGTAAGAGAAATAATAATAATAATAATAATATTCCGCGCTTATATACCGCCCATACCCGACAGAGACATGTCAAAATATTGACGATGTTCCGCCGAATCATCAGAGCGGTATATCCTCGACTACTTATATGACACACTCGAACAGCTCTGGTTGAAAAACAATATATAGACGACTAAATAAACTTGACTTATAAAACTGAGGGAATAACTGGTCCCATAATCCTGTAGATATAAATTAAAACACACTATACTCACACCTGCTCGAAAAAAGGATACTAGGTAATGAATTAATAACATGGCTAGAGAGAGGATGACACTGATTGCCCGCAGGCCCCACAACTACAACAAACATTACAACTCAGCCATGGGTTCCCCATCACCCACTCCAAATGCACCAACGAAGAGATGTGTTTTCAGCCGGGTTTTGAAAGTATCCACATTGGGGATTGACCTGAGCTCAAGAGGAAGCTCATTCCAGACAGAGGGCAGGAATACTGATAACCTCCTACGTCTCAACTTAGAGTTGGCATTGATACTGGTCATCTTTGGATGTTTTAACCTATAGGGATCCGGAACATTAGTCATCCTCGTTGTCCTAGAGGTTCCCCAAGTCTCATCACGTGGCACCAAATCCTGGAGATAACACGGGGCTGTTCCATTGACTATTTTGTAGGCAATCAAACATGCTTTGAAGTCCAACCTGTAGGAGATCGGTAAAATATGACATTGCCTGAAATACTCCATGTAGTTGTCCTGGTGTCCGTGGAGGTTAAATACAAAACGAACACAGGCATTGAGAAGCTTCTGGAGCCCACTGAGAACTCGACCAGGAAGTCCACAATACAGAATGTTACTGTAGTCTATCCTCGATAAAATCAACTGTTTGACCAACATTATCTTTGTTGGGATATCAAAACACCTGTGCAGTTGCCAAAGGTTTCGTAACATCAGTCCACACTGTTTCCTCACATTGTTAACCTGTCGTTCAAGGCCAAGGTTATGATCCAAGAGAATTCCCAGGGTTTTACCATCTGTTCCACTACATTCACTGGGGGAGATTTCCGTTCCTCCAAAGTTAATAACTGGATCAAAAGAGACTTTGCTTAGAGAACTGCGCTTTCCAAGCAGGATGAATTCCGTTTTGGCCTCATTACACTTCAACCACTGCCCTACCATCCACCTCTTCACCTTCGCCAGACACTCCTCAATATCCACCTTTGCCTCAACCCAGCCAGCAGCATCCGTAGGAACCAGACTCACGTAGAGCTGGGAATCATCTGCATATAACTTTATCCGGAGTCCATATGGCTCCACAATATCTTGTACAGCCTCGATGTAGAGTAGGAACAAAATAGGACCAAGGAGGGACCCTTGAGGGACTCCACAAAGTAAAGCAAGGGTTTCCGAAAGGCAATCACCGACCGAAACTCTAAAAGATCTGGAACTCAAATAGCTTTTAAACCATCGGAGAGGTTCACCATCCACTCCAAACCGTTTCTGCAACACCTCCAACAACTTTCCATGGTCAACCGTATCAAAAGCAGCACTCATATCTAGACAGATAAGAGCTACTACGTTTCCTTTATCCATTTCCCCTAGAATGTCATCGAACATGCTTGCCAATAGCGTTTCACAACTGTGACCAACACGATAGCCAGACTGATGTTTGCCCAAAAGAGAGTTGCGATCCAGGTAGTCATTGAGTTGCGTGAGAACTACCTTCTCAAGAAGCTTAGACAGAAATGGGATGTTCGAAACAGGACGATAGTTGCTGAGAGCTTCACGATCTCCATACATATTCTTGATGGTAGGAAAGACAAGTGCCTCCTGGAGAGATTCTGCGACCGAAGACTGATGTAGAGACTGATTGACTATTGATGTTAATGCAGGAGCCAGATCACTTATACACTCCTTTACCACCCAAGTGGGCAACGGGTCCAGGTCACAGTGCTTGCTGGACATCGATTTCACTAATGAAACAAGTTCCTCCTCAGATATCTCTTTGAATTCATTCCATGTTGTATGACAGGATTTTCCAGATTCCACAAAATCGCCAGCCTGCTGCTGCTCCTCATTGACTTGGGTCCGAATTTTGGTCACCTTTGAACTAAAGAACTTTGAAAAATCATCAGCCAGGTTCTTGTTGTTGGTAGTCTCAGGAAGAATAGTTTCCGCTTTTCCCAGGAGTTTCTGTAACTTTCTTTGTAGCTTCTTCGGGTCCCCTTTTGCCGCATCCAAGTCCTCTTTAACAAAAGCTGCTCTCTTTTCCTTGTCCATGTTTCCATAAACATATAAATAAAAAAGAGAAAAAAAGAGAAAGAGGGAGATATGGAGGTAGAGAGTGGGAGAAAGAGGAAAAGAGGGAGAAAGAGATAGAGGGAGGGAGAGAAAGAGAAAAGAAAAACGAGAGATGTGTATTGCAAAATAAACGAGATATGCCATTATTTATGACAGTAGCCTAAAGGTTTTACCCCCGTGACACCAAATGGGCCCGGGCATCCAAACTAATTTATTTAATTGGTTTTTGGACTAAATATAAGTATTATGGATTGACTAAAACAGAGTATTGCTATTATGCAGTCGAAGTATTAGTAGTAAGTAGTATAGTACCAAATCTCTTCACCCATCACTATCAGGTTACGTGACTGTCAGCGATGGGCAGGTAGCACTTACTAAGGATGGGGACAATGAGGACAGTGTGTTTGAGAAAGTTGATGTTGAGGATGGAGGTTTTACTCTTGCGTGAGTTACATTCTACATTTTAGGCAGTTAGAACTGGAATATGAACCGTAAAAAAAGGGTTTTTTAAAATTGTTGACGAAATTCTTAAAACCCTCTCTCATCTCGGTTCCAGGTCTGGTGGTCTCTACTTGAGTCAAGTCACTGTGGATCGTTCTATTCGAATTGAACTCCGCCAATATGGTAGGTTCTATTTATAGAAGCTTTAACATAGCTTTAGCTTTAACATAGATTATAATTTATGTTAAAGCTTGAAGTTGAACTTTGAAAATTATCTAGGTTACGACTTACGTTTAACGTGGTTACCACGGTAAACGTAAGTCGTAAGGTCTGGTGGTCTCTACCTGAGTCAAGTCACTGTGGATCGTTCTATTCGAATTGAACTCCGCCAATATGGTAGGTTCTATTTATAGAAGCTTTAACATAGCTTTAGCTTTAACATAGATTATAATTTATGTTAAAGCTTGAAGTTGAACTTTGAAAATTATATAGGTTACGACTTACGTTTAACGTGGTTACCACGGTAAACGTAAGTCGTAACCTACGGCGTGGTAGTTTGCCATGATCCCCAAATAAATTGCCATGCTACGCAGTCTGTCCATTCGGCGCAGTGTGAGAGCTGACAGACTAGGAACACATGGCAACAAATAAATCTCTATTTCATATTCCTCTGTTCCTGCAGATGAGACGGATATGAATGACTTTATATGGTACACAGACACTGATGGACAGGGAAGTGATAGGTTATTTGTGAGGAGAAGGAATGGAAAGGCTTTCTATTTCGACTTTTACAAAGGTAGGTCCACGGGGCAATGATTTTAGAGTGAAGGGGATTCACTGGGACAGAGTCGAGGACCTACCACAGCTGAGTTTCAGTTGCCGGACATGCAACCTCGAATTAAAGAAAGTACTTTGTGTATGTCACCGAATAATCGAAACTCCAAGAGAAAGAGCTAGAGAGCCATTTTTTTTCTAACCCATCTCCATCCCTCTTAGGCAGTCTGACAGGTTGGAAGGCGACAGACAAACCAAATCAAAAGTGGACCTTGGAGCAGCAGTGAAGCCAGTGAAAAGTTGCAAGCCCGGCCCCTCATATTATTTTAAGCAAAGCTAAATATAAATAAAGCTCATCTCGTAGTTTCGACTTCAGCTTCGAGCCTCAAAGTCAAACTTTGACGAACCTAAGACTCATTGCTCAATGAGTTCCTGAGATATTTATAGATCAGTGGCTAAAATTATGAAATGTAAAATATCAAAATAAGTGTAAATTAATCATCCTGACCTACTTAATAAGTACTTATTATATATTTTATACCGTTTTAACGCTTTTATATATTTTAGTACGATTTATATTCGATTGATTATTTTTTAGATACAACCCTGATTATATTAATTATTATAAACCTGCATTGTTTTTGATTTCTCAAATAATTTTCATAAAATAACCAACAATTTACTGCACGCGCGGAGATATGATTAAATAACTGCATTAATACGCCGCGCAGTAAGGCTCAGAATGAGACGCGCGCGCACTTTTTTTTATCCCCGAATATTCAGCCGAGTCGAAAATGCTCACTTTTTTTCTCGACAGTTTACAGTCGCTTGAAGCTCCCTCCTGCCAGCAGCCAGGGTCGGATAACTGACAAGTCCTCTGTCCTAGTACCCTCAGGCAGCTTTAGGCACCTTACTTACCTGGTTATACAGACCAAATAAAGTCATATAAACGCTGAAATTCGCCATTAATCGCCCAAATTATCCTCTCAGAATGGCTGCAGTTGATTGTATTTCGCCGGGGAAGGAAGTTTTGGAGTTTTATAGGCAGCACAAAGCGGAGTTTAATTTCACAAAGCGGACAGATGATGAGTTTTTAATGTTCTTGATCAGTACGGCAGCAAAGGTTCTGTCCATCGCCCACCAACTAACTCCCGTAATAGAAGCCGTGTCTTCGGAATTGGAAGAGGATTCGGACAACATGGACACCGAACTAAATGATAGCAGGTAATTGCACAGGAAAATAAGGTACATATTACACATCATGTATTACAACAAATCCGTAACACTTTTTGTTCCTTTCAGAGACGACAGTAATCAGCGATCGGAAAAGGTAGAAATATTAGAACCGCCTGTTTTGGAGCCGCCGATAACTCCCTCGCCACCTCCTAGATTTCCCTCCCGCGACCACTTTCATCATTACCAGCGCCATCGCCTGAGGAGAAGCAACTCCAGTGAAAACAATAACGATATACAAATGACTAATTTCACACGGGAAATTGAAAATGTCGCCAATGCCATGGACTATTCATCGCCGCCTAATAAAACAGAACCCCTGTCTGAATCCTTTGAAAATATGTCAAATATTGTCAGTACACCGGATCGATTTTCAACGCCATGTATGGCGAAACCTGCTGCATCTTCTTTCGCCAATTCGACAAACATGACGCCGTCAGAAAATGAGAATATCAACAGTTTAAACAATAGCAACGAAGGATCGCCTGGGTAAGAGGGGGGGATAACTTTGATTTTCTTTATTCAGCACATCACAGCTTTTTAAGTAAAATCTTCGTGATCTTCACCACATAGCGTTTCATTCACAGCACAGATAACGTCATAGTATCAGTTCTCGCCACAGTCCTGCAACAAATGCTACCGAGCATTGAACAACTGGAAGACTTCAACAGTCAAGGTGTCACTGAAAGGGAGGTTGAAGATAAGATAAAATCTCTGATGGGATCACCTGAACATTCAGCCACATTCCTCTCACAATCACCCAGTCAGAACGCTGTCTCTATTAAACAAGAACCCGGTGAAGGAGAGGGCTCTTCTTCATTTCATAACTTCACCCTTATTTACGATGAAAAGTAAGAAATTCCACACCCCCCCCCTTTCGACCCTTGACCTCTAGCCTGGGGTTTACAAGGTGGTGGCTACAAAATATTTGTACATTCTAATATTTTCTGTTTCAGCTCCGAAGAAAAGCAAGCAAAGCAACAAGAAAGTAAGTTCAAATCCCATTTTTCCAAAGCCCGCTAATTTAGTTATTGACATATTGTGGTAGACACCAGCACCCTGTTTATTTAATATTTTTTATTGCATTTTTCACACTTGTCTCTAGAACGTGATGGAGATGAAGTCTGCGTGGTAGACCCCCACGGGACCCGGCACGTCCTATCAAGAAGCAAACAACGCCGATGTAAAATCTGCCACAAGATCCGAAGATGGAGTTGTAGTATTTGTGATGTGGGGGTGTGTCAGGAGGTATGCTTTCGGAGTTTTCACGAGGATTTCCTGACCTATAAACACTATGTTGAGAAATATAAATGCTTCGGGAAGAATCATAGAGCTAG
This sequence comes from Hormiphora californensis, assembly GCA_020137815.1. NCBI lineage: Eukaryota > Metazoa > Ctenophora > Tentaculata > Cydippida > Pleurobrachiidae > Hormiphora > Hormiphora californensis. Next base: position 2,130,431 of record CM035359.1, read on the forward strand.
AAAGAACTATTCTCTGCCGTTTTATCAAATTTCCCTACTGAATACAGTGCAGGGTCAGCGGCCGACGGATCCCTCGCTACAGAACCTTACCGAAATGGCGCTATCTTTGAACCAGAGTGGGCTAACTCAGCAACAGAGGTTATCCGGGTTGGGGGTATCTTTAGAGCAACAGGCGGGTAGCAGCAGCGGGGTAGTGGATAGCACACCGTTAACAATGGTTAACAAGGTAACCAGGATAACACCCGGTAACAAAGGAGGAGCAATACCCGGTAATAAAGGAGTAAAACCCGGTACTAAACCCGGTAGTAGGGGTGGTAAATCAAAACAGGAAGAGGGGATGAAAGAAGAAATGGTGGACCTGGAGAAAGAGGAAGTGGTAGACAGTGAAACGCAAATTAAGCAACAAGCATTGGACTCGTTGAATCAAATCCTTAAATCAAACCTCTTATCGGAGATTCCTCGGTTGTGAATCCAAATGGCAAATAGAAATATTATTTTATTGAGTATATTATAATATCGCATTATGCAGTATATAAATAGATTTATCAAACTTATAGCTGTTCTTTTAGCTCAGAATGGCATTCTAGATAAAACTGGATGTACACAAAATAATGAAAGTGTATTATTGTTGCCGAGTATGTGACGTGTGTCATTTGTGTGTTTCTTGTGTAAGAAGCAGGGTGATTTAAAACCGAATTTGAAACATAATGTAGTCGGACCCCGATTTACTGGGCACTCAAAACCCCCCGAGCATCCCAGTAAATCGGAGCTTATTGTAGTACTATTTGTCAGAGAGAGAGAGAGAGAGAGTGTGTGTTTTTATAATGTCACTGGTATTGAAACTATTATTTAGCGGATTATTGTGAAATAAGTCGGGGTAGTTAGACAGCTTAGTAAGTTATTTCTTTTAATTTAGCGAGTGAGTTAGAGTTACATTTAGTAACATCATATAATTTAAAGTTAGCCGTAACTCATTCACACCCACTTTTCACTGGCCTTTCTTGCGTTTGTGTGTTACACTCACCTTTTATTGTATTCACTTGTGCATGTAAACTGGCTTGGCTTGATTTGTAAATTTGGTCATTCAAATAATTGAGAGTGGTTTTCAAAACAAAAGTTGTAGATAATAACACTCTCCCCGAGCTGCTTTCGCTGTACCTCGCAATCCTATCCGGCTTAGGTCCTAATCTCTCCTTTCTCTCTCTCTCTCTCTATATAATATATCTCTCTATCTCTGATCTCCCTCTCTCTATTTCTATCTCTGATCTCCCTCCCTCTCTCTCTCTCTCTGATCTCCCTCTCTCTCTTTCTATCTCTGATCTCCCTCGTTTCAGGACTGAACGAGCTGAAACTGTTGTATGAATGTGTCCCGGGGAGTGGTCGAGCTAAGTGTAAGATATGCACGAAAGAGTTTACCGAATCCGCAAACTGTCGACGGCACATAGAAAGCGTTCATTTTAAAAAGAAAAATTACGCATGTACTCTGTGCAACAAATCGTTCTTTGCCAAACGAGCCCTCGAAGACCATTATAAGAATCGACATCTTATTAAGTGATAGTTAGAGACAGAGAAAAAGTTAAATCGTGTACCCAGCTTAATGAGAATCGTTTTAAAACCGAGTTTTGTCTTGTTGAAACAAGATAAATAATTTTTGAGTTGTGCATTTTGAAATTTTTGTGTTTTTTTGAGTAGGAGAGAAATGTTGAGAATCGAGAGTAGTACAGAGTGAGAGAGAGTAGAGAATGAGTAAAAATGAGAGAGAGAGAGTAGAGAATGAGTAAAAATGAGAGAGTTTGATGGTTAGTTTGATTTTCCTTGCGTGTAAGAGCTGTCTATCTCTCTGTGTGTAAATTTATTCTACATAATATATCCCTTGTATATTAGCTCTTTATACATAAAATCACAAAAAACCATTCGTCATAATTCTGTGTGTGTGTTATATACAGTCGTTGCATCCACTGAAAACCGATGTATATTTAAATCTGTGCAGTGTGGCAACATTTTCTTTGCAAAGCTCAGAATGATTCAACTAAATGATAGCGAGAGAGATAACATGTATCGGCTTGGCATTGCTGTGCATCAGGTTCAAGCACTGCTACACAATTTCACAGTTTGCAAGTTTCAGAAGAAAGAGAGAGTGGTGTGTTTAGTTTTATTATAGCCCAATTATATAATATCGTATTATACTGCTGTTTGACTGAAAAAGACAGGGTGTCCGATGTGCTCCTTTATAAAATTTAACATCGATTATTACCCTTCGAGAGGGAGATGTGTGTTTTTAAATCAGATATCAATTGAGTCGACGCCCTGTTTTATCCCCCGCTCTATATATTTGTATCACTCTGTATTTTGCTCCCCTTTTTGTTATTTGACAGTTTCGTTTTTCTCTTTTCCTACCCCGACCCCGACCCCCGAACCCCGACTTCCTACTACAGTCGGACCCCGATTTAACAGCACCCTCGGGGGGAAAGGGTTTTGTCCGTTAAATCGGGATGTCCGCTAAATCGGGGTCAAATACTGTTAATTTCCTATATCGGGGGAAGATTATCCTGCCGTTAAATCGGGGTGCCGTTAAATCGGGGTGCCGTTAAATCGGGGTCCGACTGTACTTGCACGTTGTTTTCTATCAATCTAATTCCTTTATTCACATCATCTTCTACTTTCCATCCTCTCTTGAAGAGAGTCTCTTCTTTATTACTTTTCTTTGTTCTCTTCCCTGTTACACACAAGCTTTTCTCTCCGCAAGCTTTTCTCTCCGCTGGCTCTTGACTTTTCTCCTTCTCTCTCTCTTTCTTTCTCTCTCTTTCTTTCTCTCTCTTTCTTTCTCTCTCTAATTTCTCTCTCTCTCTCTCTCTCTCTCTCTCTCTCTCTCTCTCTCTCTCTCTCTCTCTCTCTCTCTCTCTCTCTCTCTCTCTCTCTCTTTTTTCTCTCTCTCTTTACATCCTTTCTTCAACGATATTTCTCTATCTTTTTTGCTACACAATCGCAATTTTATCCACTATCTTTTCTATTTCTCTTAATCTTCAACTCTCTTTCTTTCTTTCAGAACATCTTCCTTGTAGGGTACATAAAATATCATACACCATTTCTCTCTCTCTGATTTCTATCTTTCTTTCTACTCTCTGTCTTTCTTTCTACTCTAGCTCTCGATTACTTTGAGAATATCTATCTTTCTCGGAACCTAAAAAGAAGTATACTATCAACCCCTCCCTTTCTGTCATCCCGCCTGGAAACACCCTCCCCTGTTTATCACCCGCTACAACCCCAAACACCCTCTCCTGTTTATCACCCGCTACAACCCCAAACACCCTCCCCTGTTTATCACCCCGCTACAACCCCAAACACACTCCCCTGTTTATCACCCCGCTACAACCCCAAACACCCCCCTGTTTATCACCCGCTACAACCCCAAACACCCTCTCCTGTTTATCACCCGCTACAACCCCAAACACCCTCCCCTGTTTATCACCCCGCTACAACCCCAAACACACTCCCCTGTTTATCACCCGCTACAACCCCAAACACCCCCCTGTTTATCACCCGCTACAACCCCAAACACCCTCTCCTGTTTATCACCCGCTACAACCCCAAACACCCTCTCCTGTTTATCACCCCGCTACAACCCCAAACACCCCCCCTGTTTATCACCCCGCTACAACCCCAAACACACTCCGCTGTTTATCACCCGCTACAACCCCAAACACCCCCCTGTTTATCACCCGCTACAACCCCAAACACCCTCTCCTGTTTATCACCCCGCTACAACCCCAAACACCCTCCCCTGTTTATCACCCCGCTACAACCCCAAACACCCTCCCCTGTTTGTCACCCGCACATTTTACACATTTTATCACACATTTTACCCGCTAGCATAGCATTTTGCATGGTAATTGGAAGCTGAAGAGCAGCACCACAACTAGTGTGTGATAGTGTGAGGCTATGGATGTCCCTCAGAATATGGCGGTGTACAGCCGGCAACGGAAACGAGATAGCTCGTAAGTGTTTGTTTTGTTTAAACCCTTTTTGTTCAAAATACAGGGTCGAGTAAGACTCATCCGTATTTTTCCAACAACTAATTAAAGTGAGAGTGGACCGAATCAGAATTGGACAAGTTTGTTGTAGGTAGTAGAGATTAGCTTTCTGAGCATTTTGCGTTTTTGCCGCTCAAAATCGACCCACTCATCACTGAGATATTTTTGTTATGTTGGGAGAACTCCTGTTTAATCAGTATGTATAAAACAGAATAGAAACAATCGTGGTTTTTTACTAACACATTATGAATATAAGCAGTGAGGTTGACATGTCCATGCACAGAAGCAGGGCAATGCAAGCCGGGTGCAAGCCAGAATATTAAGAATTTAAAGAATATGTTAGTAAAACACAAGGATTGTTTCTATCCTGTTTGATAAATACTGATCCAGCAGGAATTCTCCCAACATAACAAAAATATCTCAGTGATGGGTGGGTCGATTTTGAGCGGCAAAAACGCAAAATGCTCAGAAAGCTAATCTCTACTACCTACAACAAATTTGTCCAATTCTGATTCGGTCCACTCTCACTTTAAATTTTATCTGAGTGGGGGAATCCCCCCCCCCCCCCCCCCCCGTGGGATCCGACCAATGCAGACTGTAGTTTCACATTAATGGTGTTTCAATAATCGCCAATACTACTTCCAAATTCCAATTATAACTCCCCCCCCCCCAATTAGCGGTGCCCCGGAGAGGCCAGACCCACAGGCTCACTATTACGCAGAACCAGCCGGAGGGGGTGCTATGCCAAATGTAGAGGTCCCCACCGCTGAAGATATCATGAAGATGAGATCTCAATATGCCCAGGTTTGATATATATTACTCCACACTTGATCACCCAGCGTTTTACAAAATCCCAATAATTATGATCTTCTGATCACAAAGTAGTATCCGCTATCCTCAGATCTTCCTCCCAATATCCTGATATCTTCCATGTTCTAATCCGTAACATTAATTATCCCACCCCTTTCTAATCCGTACCATCCTTCACACAGCTACCCTCCCAACATATCTCCCATGTTCTAATCCGTAACATTTATTATCCCACCCCATTCTAATCCGTACCATCCTTCACACAGCTACCCTCCATGGATGACATGCGGAGAATGAGGGGAGGTGGTGATAATCCCCCCGGGGGAGATGTGCCTCAACCACCCGGATTCTCTGTTGGTTACCCCGGGCAACCACGTCAGGACTACCGTGGTCCCTTTCACTCATCCGAGGTATGGAATATTATTACCACTTCTATATTATATTCTTACTAACCAATTAACTGCTAATTAACTACTAATTAAATGCTAATTAACTGCTAATTAACTACTAATTAACTGCTAATTAACTACTAATTAACTACTAATTAACTGCTAATAACTGCTAATTAGCAGCTAATTAACTGCTAATTAACTGCTAATTAACTGCTAATTAACTGCTAATTAAATGTAACTGACTCCCTCTCTCTCTAGGTTATTTATGACATGGACAAACAGAGTCATATCTACCGGCAATCACGAAACCTGGGCAGGAAGAGTAAACGGGAGATGAGCCTTTCAAATGAGAATATTGATCAACAAAACAAGATGCCCAAACATGGTAAAATGCCCTAAATATGGTATGCCAGCTGGGATGGAGACTCAAATTCACACCAGCAAAACATGTTCGATTCGGGATTTAGTAAGTCTCACACCCCTCTCTTTTTCAGTCCGTGATTTAGATGAGGAGGATGATGACGGTGATCTGCTGATAAGAGATGATGACCTTGATGACGATGATGACTTGGATGATTTGGACGACGATGATCTTGCTGGTAAAAAAGGGGGTCCCTAGGGGGTAAAATAGGGGGTTCAAAGTATGTATTAACCAAATTAGGGATCTTAATTATCTTGCTGTTTGGACACTGGACGGTGGTAATTAACGTGGATCCGGAGGTACTACCCGCATCCTCCATATCCTTAAATCGATAGTGTTTACGCAGTGAATACAGAGTGAATACGCAGTGAATACAGAGCGAATGCAGAGTGAATGCAGAGCGAATGCAGAGTGAATGCAGAGTGAATGCAGAGCGAATGCAGAGTGAATGCAGAGTGAATGCAGAGTGGTTCCAGAGTGAATACGCAGTGAATGCAGAGTGAATACGCAGTGAATACGCAATCATTGGGGATATCCTACCAGAACTGTTTACGCAGTGAATACAGAGTGAATACGCAGTGAAAACAGAGCGAATGCGCAGTGAATGCAGAGCGAATACGCAATCATTGGTAATATCCTACCAGAACTAGAATGTAAATACGCAGTGATAAAAAATTGGATATTGTTGCTACAACCCGAAAAAAGTGGTTTTGTCTCTCTCTCTCTCTCTCTCTCTCTCTCTCTCTCTCTCTCTCTCTCTCTCTCTCTCTCTCTCTCTCTCTCTCTCTCTCTCTCTCTCTCTCTCTCTCTCTCTCTCTCTCTCTCTCTCTCTCTCTCTCTCTCTCCCTCTCTATCTCCCTCTCCCTCTCTATCTCTATATCTCCCTCTCCCTCTCCCTCTCCCTCTCTATCTCTATCTCCCTCTCTCTATCTCCCTTTCGCTCTCTATCTTCCTCTCTATCTCTATCTCTATCTCTCTCTCTCTCTCTCTCTCTCTCTCTCTATAGAGATAGAGATAGAGATAGAGATAGATATAGAGAGGGAGATAGAGAGGGAGATAGAGAGGGAGATAGAGAGGGAGAGGGAGATAGAGAGAGGGAGATAGACATAGAGATAGAGATAGAGAGGGAGATAGAGAGGGAGAGGGAGATAGAGAGAGGGAGATAGAGATAGAGATAGAGATAGAGAAGGAGATAGAGATAGAGATAGAGATAGAGAGGGAGAGGGAGATAGAGAGGGAGAGAGAGAGAGAGAGAGAGAGAGAGAGAGAGAGAGAGAGAGAGAGAGAGAGAGAGAGAGAGAAAGAGAGAGAGAGAGAGAGAGAGAGAGAGAGAGAGAGAGAGAGAGAGAGAGAGAGAATATAAACAACGGCATGATCGAGTTGCGGCTGCGATACATTGGGGTATGTGTATCGATTCTGGGTTCGAGACTACCACTTCTTGGTTTCTTCATTATGCAGAAAAGGTACTAGAGAATGAACGCTATAAGATCTTATGGGACTTCCTTATCCAATGTGACAGAACTATACAGGCCTGTAAACCTGATTTGGTGCTTGTTGACAAACGGAAGAAGGAAGCGATTATCGTGGATGTGGCTGTGCCAAAAGAACGGCTTGTTGCAGATCGAGAAATCGAAAAGGTTCAGAAGTACCAGGAGCTCCGGAGAGAAATCCAGAGCATCTGGGGGTTATCTAAGGTAACGGTCGTGCCTATAGTAATAGGCACGCTCGGCGGTGTAACGGATAAACTCCCAGAGTATCTATCCCGGTTGACCAAACGCATCTCGTCTTCCCAGTTGCAGAAAACTGTCCTATTCGCATCCTCTAATATTCTGAGGAATTTCCTTGACATGTAAAATTGTTATTTTGTAGTCTAAGTTAAGTTTTGGGCACAGAGGATTGTAATAACTATTTCCCTGTCCGCTTTCAGTTCCACTTTTCTTAGTGACGTCAATCCTCTGCGCCCATATGTTTTAATTTTTCCGGAGCCCAAGAGAGTGGTTTAGGCAAGGTAGCTTCTCGCTCGCTCCCCTTTCGTTCTCTAAACCTGTCGTTCCCTTCTTGGGCTCCTCTCTAGCTCTAGACTTCTTTATGTTTATATTGTGTCAACCGACTTCAGTGGTATTTGGGGCCTATATCGTTATGTCCATCTAGTGGCTGTGGGTAGTTTAAGTTTAGCTTTGGGCACAGTGGGTTGTAATAACTATGCCCCCTTTCCGCTTTCAGTTCCACTTCCCTAGTGACGTCAATCCCCTGTGCCCACTTGTATTTGTTTCCGGAGCCCAAGAAAGCGGTTTAGGCAGGTAGCTACTCGCTTCCCTTTCTTTCTCTAAACCTACCGTTCCCTTCCTGGGCTCCACCCTTGCGTTAGACTTCTTTATGTTTCGATGTTATCTGACCATTGTTGGTATTACTATAGCGGCTTTGAGTAGTTTAAGGTAGGATTTGGGCACAGTGGGTTGTAATATCTATCTCCCTGTTCACTTTTAGCTCACTTTCTCATAGTAACGTCAACCCCCTGTGCCCACATGTTTACTTTACGGGGCACAAGAGAGTGGTTTAGGCAGGCCGTCTCCTCTCCACTCCTCTGTCCCTTGGGTACGGGTGCAGAACTCGGACCGTTTCTCTCCTAAGCCTGCTGTTCCCCTCTTGTGCCCCTCCCTAGATGTAGAGTTTTCATTTTGTGTGTCCCTATGTTTATTAAATATTTTTTGACCATTTTATGTACTCATTATGGCGGGGTAACATCCTATTTAACCGAGTTCATTATCATTTTGCTACCCTTATATCTCCCCGCCCTTCTGGGTTCCGTTGTTATCTTTATTCAGGTACCCCCTTTTTCCTTAGGTGTGACAATGCATCCGGAATTAGGGGATCTTACCTGTCCGAGGCGGGCTCACGCCCGCCGTCGGATAGTGCGTGTATTCGATTGAGAGAGAGAGAGACAAAACCACTTTTTTTCGGGTTGTAGCAACAATATCCAATTTTTTATCACTGCGTATTTACATTCTAGTTCTGGTAGGATATTACCAATGATTGCGTATTCGCTCTGCATTCACTGCGTATTCACTGCGTATTCGCTCTGTATTCACTGCGTATTCACTCTGTATTCACTGCGTAAACAGTTCTGGTAGGATATCCCCAATGATTGCGTATTCACTGCGTATTCACTCTGCATTCACTGCGTATTCACTCTGGAACCACTCTGCATTCACTCTGCATTCACTCTGCATTCGCTCTGCATTCGCTCTGCATTCACTCTGCATTCACTCTGCATTCACTCTGCATTCGCTCTGTATTCACTGCGTATTCACTCTGTATTCACTGCGTAAACACTATCGATTTAAGGATATGGAGGATGCGGGTAGTACCACTAACACTTTTATCTCCCCAGGAACTAACACACTTCCCCCGTCTCCCAGATGACAGTTTTGTTGATGCTCATGGTCACGGTGAGAAGAAGGGATCCAGATGGATCAGTCGGAACTTGGTGAAGTGTACCGAGTGTAGTAGTACGTTTAGAGATAATAAGAAGTTATTAACTCACATTAGGACCGTTCATCGTGCTAGCATTGAACACTATTGCCAGGTGATTATCTAGGGACATGGGAGCAGGGTGTTGTGGGTTTAAAATGGGACAACAGGACCCTCTGGTAATGGGTTTTGAGGGGTTTTAAATTTGAACTGGGATGAGAGGATTTTAGTTGAGGGGATTTTAGTTGGTTTCTCATCAAGTAGTCCCCCGGTCCTTGTTATCTGACTCATACATAAGACACAATTTCACTTTTTAACAAATCAAAAACTATTGAATTATATTCACTAGAGTCTTGGAAACATGGAGAACGCTCCGTTATTCGTTACAGGCTGCTTCACATGTACTGCAGGAGCACTGTCCCTCACCCTCTGAAACAAAATGCATTATTAATTGGATTATTACAATTATGTAATTTATTTGACTAGCTAAGGAAGGTTAGAACATGCTGCGAGTAAATACGTAAAATCGTTAGAGTTTCTTGGTGCTAATTATTAGAATTTAGTTTATTGTTGCTTACCTGCATCACAGGGTACCATTGTGTCAGCAGGGGCCGGTTTGAAGGGGGCCGGTGTTGCATCTTTGTAGTAGTAGTCCGTCTTCAACGTTGTGTATGGGTTGTTACCTGGGAGTTATCTTGTGGTTACCATGGTAACAGCTAGTATAAACCGTGGTTACCATGGTAACAGCCAGTATAAACCGTGGTTACCACTTTACATTAGGCTGCCTACAGCACTACCTACCTAAAAAGTTGTAGGTCTCCTCTAGAGTACACTGTCCAAAGAACTTCATACAAAGGGCCAGGGGGAACTTCTTACAGCTTTCATACATCTGAAATGAAATCAACGTATCACAACATACCACCTTTATCACTGAAGTATTCTATATTTTAGTTTAGAAATTGTAAACCGATAAGTGTTTAGTTTCGAAATTGTAAACCGATAAGTGTTTGAGACTGACCGCCCCACCCCCGACTCACCCCGGTAGCGTATCCGTTAGACAGGTAGTAGGAGAGTCTGGTAACGTGTTTCACACCATTGCTTTCCTCTGTCTCCGCAACATCCAAAAACTCGGACTATAAAAGAGAGGAGATTAGAAATCGTTAGCACAATTACATGGTATATTGTATTGGTTACCATAGTTACCATTATTGTGAGTGGTTACCATGGTTACCACCGGGGGGTTACACAAGTTACCTGGTTAGGGCTGCACACCATATCGCAGAAGAGAGCCCGGAAGTTTTGGTGGCAGTTACCACACCCACTCAGGATGAACTTGGCCTGGTTCAATTGAGATTTCAGGGCGGTAACCTGGGAATCAGAACAACAGAGAGCTTCCTCCTCGCTGAAAATATGTAGAGATTTGTTATACTGATTGTGAATGCAGAAGTATATTCAATGTCAACTAAAGCTGTGTACCATTGGTCAGTAATTGCCCCTGGGCCTAAAGACTAGAGAGGGTCGTAAGGAGAAATAAGCTTTTAAAAATAGTTGATTTTCTTGTAGTTTCGGCCTTGAAAATACACGTACCTAAGATGAGGGCAAAGTTCAGCGATGGTGGCCATCGATTTTTCCTGCTTCAGCTTTTTAGCCTTGGTATTCCTCGGGCAGGGTAGATTACCTTTATCCTTGCAAACGCCATACATAACACACATGCCGGGTTTTCGGACCACCTTCTTCCCAGTGGCACATGCCACAACCAGGACAACAACAAGGATCGAGGACAAAAGTTTCATTTTCAATGTAGAGCGGAAATAAGCACAATGGGTGGTATAGTTTGGTTTTATAGTGTTCTGTTAACAATAAGCGTGAAGTAGCCACACCTGGTACACACCGGCTATAATACTGTGAAAACTAACTGCTAAGTGTTATTCTGGGGATGATTGAACAAGTTAGCACCTACTCAATTTAAAACGAGTCCCGACACCTCTTCCTATCTCTCTCCTGAGCCTTATATTTCTTTGTGTCCAGGTGTTTTTGAATCTCGTAATAAATCAAACTTCATTTTAATACCAATATAGCGAACAATGAGTCTGAGTTGTTTTTTCCTGGAAACTCGGTCGTGGTTAGCACCTATCTGTTCGGATCTTATTTAACAAAAATTCCCCTTCATATCGATTCATTGTCCAGCTGTTCCTGTGAGAGAAAATCAATCTGCGAAATCTCACACTTAGTATGGTTTAAAAAACACGGACTCATAGACCCACAACCTCACTCCCTGATTTCACATCATTTGACCTCCCTGACTCTACCAGGATACAAACTTCTAAATCTAACTAGTAGACCTCCCTGACTCAAAACCTCTCCCCCCTCAGGTGTGCAAGAAAAGTTTCCCGTCCCTCTCCGCTCTAAACAAACACATGTTCCTTCATTCACCGCCTCTAAACACCGAAACAAAGTGCAAGGAATGCGATAAGAACTTCACCGATCCCAGTCGGCTGGCTCGACATATCAAAAGCATGCATAGGAGAGCCAGTTATGGGACTTATCCCGGTAAGTATTCCAATCGTTAGATCTACTACCGGTTCCTAACTCTGGCCATGGCCAGTGGCTATCCCTCAATTTCTAAGGATAACTCTAATTTTTAAACCTTTCAGTTTCAACCATTGCGGTCCCTCAACTTTTAAGGGGTTCTAATTCCTTACCCTCCCTAGATGTGTCGGATAAGGTTTCTGTTGCATCACTGGATGAAAGGTCTTCAAACAAGGATCCCACTGATAATAGGTAAATTACTGTTTCTTGTCAGATGTACTAATTGAGCTACTCAATCAATCTGTCACCCAGTAGGAAACTTAGGTGATCCTTTGATCCAGGATACCAGCCAAATTATTCTTTGCGTGTACAGTCGGACCCCGATTTAGGGGGCCCCGATTTAGTGGCACCCCGATTTAGGGACACCATCCCAAACATGCTCCTACTGAAATTTCCATCTTGGTATATCTTGGTATATCTGCACTTATACCTTTATATGGACGGAGGGAGAAACTTTCTCATTCCCCTGACCCCTCCAATATGACAACGGGTGATCTTGTAATTTGATACCCGGCTGGTCTACCAGCCGGGTATCAAATACCAGCCGATGATCCTGTGATGACAGGATCACTAAAGTTTCGTGCAGGATCACTTCAGGATACTGCATTGAGAGCTCGGATACTGTATATGTAATATGATCCTTATGGCTGGTCGGCTGGTTGTAATTTTACCAGCCCCCGGGTAGCTCAGTAAGTAAGGACGTCCCACGACAGTAACTGTGTAACACAAGAGGTACCCAGTTCAAATCATATCTCCCTTAAAAACTTAAATATTGTTTTGATTATTATGTATAATTAATTTAAAAAATGTTTCGATGTATTTTTTTCTTACCAAAATGTTGATACAATTTTGATAAAAATAAAATTTTAATGCACTTAGTTTTATGAACTTTACGAATTTTAGTACGTAGTAAAATTAAATTAAATTATTAAAGAATGTATGTATTATACTATAATACACGTACTAGTTTCTTGTGGAAATATGCTGTCATATTATTATTATATATACAATTATATATATATATATTATATATATGATGTATAAGGTTAATATTTTCATAAAATCGTCATTTTTGATGACGTCACTAAACTTATTTAACCAGCCAAATTTTTGATGACGTCACTTATTTAACCAGCCAAATTTTTACCGAATTTTAGGATACCAGCCGGATTGTAAAAGTTTCCTACTGGGATCTGTCACTGCATTATACTATGTGACAGTGGCCGTTGAGTAGTTGTTACATATAACTCAACATCCAAAATGAAGCTAAACGAGACATGTATACAATGAAAGTAATGAACAGGAGCTTTCGGGAAAACACAGATCTCCAGCTGTGTTTATAAACCTTCGTTTTTCATTTATCATTTCAGATAAACGCTTCCATGTAATTAGGGGTGTCACAATGTGTTACACCCAATGTGTGACACAATGTCACATAGCCAATGGCAGGGAAATACAGCGCTATGGATACATAATGCAAATTTAAATAAACTTCCATAATTTCAGCTGCGAGGAGTGTGGAGAGACATTCACCCAACCATACCTACTAAAAAGACACATGCAGAAGGCACATGGTGTTAGTCTTAACACGTGTACATACGATAAATGTGGCCTCAAGTTCCCTGGTAAGAGATATTTATACAATTTATCTTTATGCCACCAAATCATTAAATATCATTTTATAGGGTTGAACTATTCAGCAATTTTGCTGTAGCTAAGGGACCCCTATATATAATATGCTCGCTCTTACCTCAATCATACCCATATATTACCCACCTATATCTCAGATCACCCCTCCCTACGGCGACATATTGACCAGACACACAGTAAGAGGATGGAGTACCCTTGCGTGATTTGCGATGAGACTTTCACTGACCGTATCCACATGTTCAGGTATAGAACAATTACTGTAACTTTATGTAGTTTGCTCAATCTGTTCCAGATCCTGAAAATCTAGATTCTAGATTATATTTTGCCATATTTTGCCCGGCCCGCCTGATTTCCCCGTTTGAAACATTTGGGATGTTCCTCGGCTTCCTCAAATAAGCATATTGGACTACACAACCCACGTTAAGGCCAGAGGGGGGGGGGGGTCTTCGAGCCGGACCAAACCCCGAAAGTGACTTTTTAGACCCCCGACCCCCCCCCCCCCCCCCTCTGGCCTTAAGGAAATCAAACGTGTGTCTCACACAATTTTAGAGTTAAGACTTGTGGAATAAAATTTCGAGCTGTTCATGTTTTAGAACAGTAGGTTACTGTCAACTTAACATACGGTGAATTGTGCCCAAATTGTGTCAAGTATCTTCGTTAAATTCAGTTATTGAGGGGAGGGAGGTGGTTTTAGCTGGAGTTGCTATACAGATCTGCTCTATTATATGAGAGCTGTGACGTGGGTTTCCTGTGTGAGGGGAGTATGGCATGCCCAATACCGAGAGTTGGGGTTCTGATGTCCTAGTCAATTAATCGCTGTATCAGTCGTTGCCGGTCGTTGTGAGATGTCATTTTTGTCCCAACTTAATTTAGATGTCCAAAACTTACTACGATTGTTGAATTCACAAGTAGGCAAGTCTGAAGTGGTGTACTTTTTGGTCTCTGCTAAGAAACTGCAGGTAACGACATCATCTCCTACCAGGTTTAGAATATCGCCATCCCGGGAACAGGTAACAGTCAGGTGGTCTCCGTCATTTTGGATCGGGCCCCAGGAACCAGAGTTAGGAATGGTAAACTCAGGGCAACGTGGGGCTGAAAAATGATGAAGCTTAATATTAGTCGACGGGATGTGGTTACAGTTACAGTTACATGTGTTTTAGACCCTTACCTGCTCTGTAGAAGTCAGATGCTTTGTCATCGACGCTAAATAAGATACCTCTCACAACGATACCAGCAAATTTTTGTTATTTTGATTATTTTGATATTAAGCCAAAAACTAATTGAATTAGTTGGCGGGAAAGGTGGCCCACTTACACCTTTTGCTTCTGCCGGGTATCACCACGAAATCTCATTCTCTCCCTCGGTATCTCAATCTCTTATTTTTCAAGGGTAACTTATTCCTATTCGTTCTATCCCTCTCTCTTTCTCCCTCTCTCCCCCTCTCTCTCTCTCTCTCTCTCTCTCTCTCTCTCTCTCTCTCTCTCTCTCTCTCTCTCTCTCTCTCTCTCTCTCTCTCTCTCTCTCTCACTCTCTCACTCTCTCACGCTCTCTTTCACTGCCTTATTACATTGTATTCACCTCTTATATCCCTGATCCCGGCAGCAGGCAAAGGTGTAAGTGGGCCACCTTTCCCGCCAACTGATTCAATTAGTTTTTGGCTTAATTTAGGTCCCTTTTTGGTTTTTAATCGTAGCAAGACATTATTTCATAATGTAATATTGTCGAAATAATGCAATATATGAGAAACGAGACGAATTTCTGTGAAAATCGTATTTTAGACGTAATTATGACGTCATGTGACGTAATTAGTGACGTCGTAACGACTTAATTGAATCACGATATATTTTGAATAAATACCCCAAAGGAGCTTGTAAA
The DNA here is from genome assembly GCA_020137815.1 of Hormiphora californensis. Lineage (NCBI taxonomy): Eukaryota > Metazoa > Ctenophora > Tentaculata > Cydippida > Pleurobrachiidae > Hormiphora > Hormiphora californensis. The sequence continues at coordinate 2,145,670 of CM035359.1, forward strand.
GTTTCATTGACCACAGTGGTCAGGAAATGAAGTTTTTGCTAGAAAAACGTTCAATTTGCTGAATTTTTCGTCAAATTTTTGACTTCCGACGCGATTTAAGGGCTCAAAATGATCAGCTACGAAAATTCGCAATTTAGTATCTGAAAGTTCAGACGATTTGCCGGTAACGATTTTTTGTCAAATCAGAAATCGGAACACGTCTTCAGGGTGCTAGAGGCGTTTGAAAAAATTTAGTCGGTCTCGCACAATGACGTCACTCGTGACGTCATTGCGCGCGTCATAGGCAAGATGGAGAGTCGCCACCGGAATGGGTACATGCACGAGACAATTATCTGTCGAATGCCGCTTGGTTTAAGGTCATACGATGTCTGGTTCGTCTCAAACTGGGACCAAACGGAAGGTAACAAAGCGTCTATACATGTATATATCAACCTAGTTATCCCCACACTGAATTTTCTGTTTTGGGGGTGGTGTTATAACTTTTGAACAAAATAAGCTAGCCACTTGAAATTTTTACCATCGATAGATGTCTACAAGAAGCTTCTGAGTACAAAATTTCAGCTTCCTAGCTCATCCGGTTCCGGAGTTATGGCGTGTCAAAAAGTGCCAAAATGGGCTAAAAGTATGAAATAACTATATATACGCTGTGAGCAAGCGGGCCGTTTTTGGGGGGATTTTTTTTCGGGGGGTTTGATGGGGCCACCTTTGCGCTTGCCAGCGCAGTGATTGGATTATCTACATCTGGTTTACCTGGTTAAATTGGGTTCATGATATCTTAGTTCGTATCGTTGTTAGTATCAGGGGATACCAATATCATTATCATATTATGATATTCCAATACCATATTTTACCAAAATTATCCAGGCCAGAGAGAGAAAGAGGGAAAAAGAGAAAGAGAGAAAGAGAAAGAGAGAGTTAAGCAAGGCAAGAGTATATAATACACATACCAACACATTGTGGTACGCCATTTATCCACGATCCATCCTTCTGACAATTTGCCCTATAGAAGTCAGATGCTGTGTCAGAACTGGTAAACCTGATCTGCTCCACAACATCACCACCCAATTTTGGAACACATTTGTTGTCTGAACTATCTGCGAACAGGTAGTTCAGCACCTCTACATTATTACATGTGATGATCAAGGCGGTCTCTGTTTTGGTGGTCATCCAGATCTTATCCACCTCCACCGGGGGTTGTACTGGCAGGTCCGTCCAGCCAGTGGTCTTACAGTTGTCTAATTTATACTGCATTGTGGAGAAGAACCTGACACGTAAATTACCGATATAATTGCCGTCCTTGTCGCACATCCTCAACCTGATCTCCTCATTACTGCCTTAGTGTAGAGTCAGTCTTTATCTGGAGAGGTGTACCCTCCAGATTCCAGGTTATATTCACACCCCGCTCTATAGCTGTCCAGTCTGAAATGCAATAAATAGTATAACACTGTACGGCTGCAAAAATACAGACCATTAAATGTTTAGTAACATTTTAAATTTATTATGAGATACTAGGTACCTAACCTGTGAGAACAGCTGTTCCACATAATGTAGCTGCGAAGAGAAGGAGACGTATCATCATGCTAAGATAGTCCCTTGTGGGCTTGCCATTCTATCTTGGCAATATAAGGTGACGCAAAATATATTATGAGTTCGGGACAGTGAGACATCTCTCAGATCACGCAAAGCATAATCGATCAGATCACGCAAAGCATAATCGATCAGATCACGGCTCACGCAAAGCATAATCGATCAGATCACAGTAGTCGGAGGGAGAGAGCGAGGGCGAGTAGCTGTTATAATGCTATTGTCATAGAATGTCAATGAATGCATGACAATAAGAGCGTATATATTAACATAGCCCCTTTCTTATTACTAGTAAGAAAATAATATTATAGGAGACTTGATTATTACTAGTCGTGACGACCCCCCCCCCCCCCCCCCCGACCCTGAATTCCGATTTCTCCACCCGGGTGAATGTCGAAGGCCGAATTCATTCACCCCGGCCCCCGCACCAGAATTTCTTTTGCAAAAAGGGGTTAATAGAAATACGTTACTTATTTTAGCATGCCACCATAGATGTCCTGTCTTGAATTACGTTGTCAATGGCAACTTGTGTGAGACAAGTTGAGTAAAATGTTGCGCCGAGAAATGTAGATCCCTTTAAATGTTTGAGGCGGGGAAATTAGGCGGTATGGCACCATTATATATCGCAATTATTCTTATTAGTATGATCTACGCCCTCGAGAGACACGACTTCTCTCTAACAACTTATTTCCCTCTCTAGACACAAGTTTGAAGAGCACTGTATCGAGTGTGATTTCATGTGCAAGGGATGCGATAAGTTCTTTGACGATCTGAAACTGCTCCGTCAACACTCTAAGCAGGAGCACGGAAGTGCGGCTGAGTGGAGTTGCCCGCAGTGCAAACAGGTAATTGGTAAACAGTGTTGACTCAACAACAGATGCTAATCGAAGCTCAATGGATAACAGATAGAAAGATACCCGCCGGGAGAGGCCAGGGGGGGGGGTACATGGAATATATATTGCCTGCTTGTACTGTGACAAAGGGTGTTAGTTCTTACCATAAATTCAACTCCATCCGGGGGTGGCTAGATGTACTGGAACCACCAAAGAGAACTCTTTGACATTTCCAGTCTCATCAGTTGGGCGTACGGTGTACCCTCTCTTATCATCATACCCAACCCAATCAGGTGTTTACCCAAAGAGCCAGTATGGACCGGCACCGATACGAAGTCCACAACACATTCGTAGATAGTTTCTGTGCCGAGTGTGACAAGTTCTTTGAAGGTATTTGAAGTAGTAATTGGATGTTGCCTAGCTAGACTGTGTTTCCCTTTACTAATGCAACGGGTGTATCCTCGGGTGTCCTAGCAATGTTAGATCTAACTCCTAGCTAACAGTGTTATACCAAATTTCCAGCCTCCATAACCAGTATCTTTGAAAGTACCAACTAATCCTCCCCCAGACCCCCGTTCCATTATTCGGCACAACAAGGACGTCCATGGGCGGATAACCGATTGGCAGTGCAACAAGTGCACGGCGAGTTTTAATGCCCGATCGGGTCTAGATAAACATCGCGTTATGGTGCACGGAGAGAGGGCTGACTGTTGTTGCGATGAGTGTGGGAAGTATTTTGAAGGTAGGTTTTATTAAATTGATCGTACTGGCCTACTAGCGATTATATATTCTCGTGTCTTAGCTTCAATGGTCAAATTTGATGATTTTACTGAACTATCGCCCATGAACCGCCCTTTTTAAAGGATTCAAGCGCATTTAAATAACCGGAACTTCCCCCCCCCTTTTAGCTCCCCGATCACTCCGGCGGCACAAAGAACAGATGCACAGCAAGTACTCCGAGTGGTCGTGTCGGGATTGTAACTATACCTATACCAACCGATCTGAATATGACCAGCATAGGTGTGTAGATTTCTCTTTGATTGTCTCTCCCTCTTTCTTTCTCTCTCTCTCTCTCTCTCTCTCTCTCTCTCTCTCTCTCTCTCTCTCTCTCTCTCTCTCTCTCTCTCTTTCTCCTTCTTTCTCGCTCTCTCTCTCTCTCTCTCTCTCTCTCTCTCTCTCTCTCTCTCTCTCTCTCTCTCTTTCTCTCTCTCTCTCTCTCTCTCTCTCTCTCTCTCTCTCTCTCTCTCTCTCCCCTCTGGGTAATATATCAACTTACTCTTTCAGGGCCAAGGTTCATTTCGATGAAAGTGACGTCTATTGCATTGAGTGTGACATGTACTTTGATAGTAAGTCATTAGCAATTGTTAAATTAATTAGCCAAAAAACAAAATATATAATGGATATTATATTGAATTATTCTTTCTTTTTCTCCTTCTCAGAATTAGAGAAAATATTCCCATGAAATAACTATTCTTTATTCGCTTAAATCATGAGGTATTTTGCCTGGCTAGACTGTGTTTCGGGCCCCGCCCCTGAATCACAAATGTAAAGGGAGGGTTAGAACATAGCAAGAGGTATTATATTCTTATTTTTAATCATCGTGTATCCAGGTATATTCCTGCTGAAGAAGCACAACAAGGATAAGCACAACAGAGAAGAGGAGTTGATGTGTAGGGCATGTGATCAGACCTTCAAAAGTAAAGCAGCTCGGGATAGTCACAGGTATTACATTTACAGGGTGTCTCAAAATAGTTGGACGAAATTATATTAACCGTTATCATGTCACATTATTTTACTAACCCTGTATCTTTCTTTCTCTCTCTCTCTCTCTCTCTCTCTCTCTCTCTCTCTCTCTCTCTCTCTCTCTCCCCTAGTTTTACTAAGTTTCTCTCCTGCAGATACCACGTACACGAGGATGAAGTGGACACCATGTGTATGGAGTGTGAACGGTTCTTTGAGGATCAACGATCTCTCCAACGTCACATAAAGGTACAGGGTGTTCCGGAAAAAAGGGAACTATTTCCAGAAATAAATCCCCCGTTTGGATGATAAACAGAGACACACTAAACAAGTTCTAACCCTCATCCCTATTTTGTTCACTATTAAATTTCTTCTTCGCCCAGGTATCACATACTAGTAAAAAGCCAGTTTTTACCTGCGGAGATTGCGGTGCAGGGTTTGCCTATCCAGTTCTAGTGGACCGGCACAGGCACGAGGAACACGATGAGCATATTGATACCATGTGCATTAGTTGTGATAAGTACTTTGAGGTAACGATTATTACAGGGCGTTGTATTTGTTGAGGTAACAGGGTGTAACAACTATTACAGGGCGTTGTGTTTGGTATTACAATCTTTGGGCGGTGTAATTATTGTTTTCTTGAAATGTTTGAAATTACAGGGTGCTACAGAAAAAGTGTGCCATTTTGTGAATTCTTCCTGTTATCTTTGTTTGTAATCATCCCCTTTGCAGGATAAAAAGCTGTTAGAACGACATCTCATGAGAGCCCACGGAGAGGGAGGGGAAGTGATAGATCCAACTCACAAGATATACTCCTGTGATCCTTGTAACCTTCTCTTTAATTTACGGTAATTTTGAAATCTCAATTGTTTCCTGGATAATTCCGCTCTCCTTAAATAGTCCCGGGTAATCCCACGCTACATTATCCTCCCGGGTAATCCCGCTCTCTTACAAGTTTGAAGTTATAATCCTGAATTCCACCTGCAGATCCCGACTACATGCTCATCAGCATAAGATGCACAATGAACCAGTGGAACACTGTGATCAATGCCTCCTCTATTTTGAGAGTGAGTTTCTAATTATCTAATTAGCAAGTGTACTGACCCTTAATTAGCGGCTCCAATATTGCCCACTTAGCAACTAATTAACCCTAATTAATTATCTCCCAGCTACAACGGAGTATAAGCAGCACATGTTCGTGAAACATGGAGTTGATGTCAATTGGAGCTGTCCCAAATGTGACGAATCATTTGACAAGAAGGTAATGGCTTTAAAAGTCAAAATCTTTGAAAGTGTTTATGAAGGAGTTAAGAATAGTTTGATGAAGGAGTTAAAAAAGTTTGATGAAGGAGTAAACCAATTCTTCTCAGGTGGAGCTAGATAAACACAGACGGGATGTTCACTACGAGAAAATCAATACAATCTGCCAATACTGTGACAAAGTGTTTGAAGGACCGACCCTCGTTCAGAGGCATATCAGGCGTGTTCACGAGTCCCAATCAAAGCACACGTGCAGTTACGATGACTGTGATGAGACTTTCATGAACAAGCTCTCCCTTTCCCGGCATTTGTACCATGGTCACGGTGTTCCAGTAAATCCAATGTGTGTCGATTGTGATCTCTTTTTCACCAGTAAGTTGTCTGAAAAGTAGGATCGATATAGAACAGAGGTTTTGAGTAAAGTTGCCTGAAAAAAAACAGGATAGAAACAATCCTTGGAGGTTTTGAGTAACGATATTCAAATATCTCCCTGTTTTTCAGACCAGAAAGATTTCACCAAACACAACAGAGAAAACCACGCGATAAAACCAGATCGAATTGTAAACTGTGACAAATGCCCAACTACTTTCAATGCTGCGGGTGAGTTAATTGACAGTTAATTGACAGTTAATTTCCATCATCTTGAACAATCTTGATTTTCAACCACTATTACGAGACTGATACCCCAATCATACCAGAGTTGTGTATATTGGGCACTGATAATCTCGCAAACTAAAATGAACTTGAGGTGGTTTTTAAGGGTTAGCTCACCCTACCCAAAAACAGATCACAAGTCCAACACATACACATAACATGACGTATCAAAATGAATCAATACCTACCAAAACTTTGTGCAATGTTAACGCTCTCTAGTCCTGCTCTACTAGAAGCAGAGAGACGAGAGAGAGAGAGAGAGCAGCAGAGAGCAGAGATAGCGCAATGAGAGCGAGAGAGAGAGATAGAGCGAGAGAGCTGATGATAGATCGAGAGATAGAGAGATATAGCTCGCTCTCTCTCTCTGCTCTCTCATCTAGATCTCTCTCTCTCTCTCTCTCTCTCTCTCTCTCTCTCTCTCTCTCTCTCTCTTCTCTCTCTCTCTCTCTCTCTCTCTCTCTCTCTCTCTCTCTTTCTCTCTCCTTGTCTAATATATCTAACTCTCCTCCATAGCGGATCTCCTACGACATCTTCACGAGATGCACGGTGAGATAAAGAGGAACTACTGTGACCAATGTGACAAGTACCATCCTACACCAAAAGCACTATTCAGACACAACGTTACCGCTCATGCTGCTGGTATGTAATACAACTAAGTCGGACCCCTATTTACCAGACAAACCCTATTCCTCCGAACATTCCGATAAATCCATACGACTTTAAATAACTAAAGAGATCAATATTCATGTAGTCTATTATTGTATAATCAATCCCGCGCCCGGTTAATTTTATCTGCCTTAGTATACAAATCTTTGCCCAAACCAACTCCTAATTGTTTGCTAATTGCCCCAGACCAATTCCTGATTGTTAGATAATAACTAAAATATTTCCCTCAACAGATTCCACGGTTGATATGGAGCTGAGTAACGAAGATGAAGATGAAGAGGAGTGCCCGTATGTTGTTTGGAGGTAGGAAACTGATAATTTAATTAGCCTAATGGCTCCAAATGAATTAACTCTTCTCCGTTCCAATCTATAATCCTCTCTTCCTTTTTCCGTTTTTTTAAATATCATGCATCCCACATGCTGCAATTCGAGACTGATACCCCATTCATACCAGAGTTGTGTATATTGGGCACTGATAATCTCGCAAACTAAAATGAACTTGAGGTGGTTTTTAAGGGTTAGCTCACCCTACCCAAAAACAGATCACAAGTCCAACATGTCAATCAAAGACCAATTTTTATTTCGCCTTTTTACAGAAGCTAGGCTTCCCGTCTTTTCTTTTCACTATAGAATGTTCGATACCCGATGATAGAAGCATTATTCATCGATTCGTTCTCTTTTTCGTTCTTTAATTTTCTTTCTTCTCTATTGCATGCTCTATCTATTCCTTCACTAACTGTCACTTTTTTGTCTTTCTCGATCTCTCCGTCTATCGATCTCTTTTCACCTTCTCTCTCTCTCTCTCTCTCTCTCACTCGTGACTCTCTCCCTATCTTTCTTTCGCTCTATCTTTTCTCCATTTTTCTCCCATAATCCATCATATATAATCCATCTTGCCTATCTTATCTTTCTTCTCAGCTCTCACCCCTTTGAGAAAGTGACCAATCCCAACTTTCTCCAAATCTCTCTAATCTCCCTGATCTCATGCCATCAATATAATATATCCACATAACCTTGTCTACTGATGATCGGTGTCTCCTCGTGAGCAGATCATGAAACTGATAGTATAGACCGAAAAAACCACGATTTAAAAATATTAAATGGACCCCCCCCCCCCAATTTATGTATCCCATCCCCGTTAGGTGTCTGGAGTGTAATATAGACGAGTTCCCCACGCGTAATGAGTTCATGACCCATCTCCGAAGGGTCCACGATCGAGAGTGGGATACCTACTGCTTCAAGTGCGGAACACACCAAACTGTACGTTAATTAAATTCTAAAAAGATAATTAGTTCTATAATTAAAGCAATTAACTTTAATTAGTTTGTTAAATTGATAGCTAATTGTGTCTTTGCAGGATGCTAAGAAGTTGCTAAAACACATGCGTGAAGTACACAAGATCCCATTCTTCTGTTCAAAGTGCGAGAAAGTCTTCGACAAGCGATCGGGTAAGATATATATATATAGGGGGGGGCCAAGGCCAAAAAAAGCCAAACCCGCCCTGAAATCCGGGTCTGATCTGGCTTTTTTTGATCTGGCTTTTTTTGGCTTTTTTTGATCTGGCTTTTTTTGGCTTTTTTTGATCTGGCTTTTTTTGATCTGGCTTTTTTTGGCCTTTTTTGGCTTTTTTTGATCTGGCTTTTTTTGGATCTGGCTTTTTTTGGCCTTTTTTGGCTTTTTTTGATCTGGCTTTTTTTGATTTGGCAGTTTTGATCTGGCTTTTTTTGGCTTTTTTTGATCTGGCTTTTTTTGATCTGGCTTTTTTTGGCCTTTTTTGATCTGGCTTTTTTTGGCTTTTTTTGATCTGGCTTTTTTTGGCTTTTTTTGATCTGGCTTTTTTTAAATCAAAATTTTTTCGGTAAAAAAAATATTTCCCTATCGATATAAAATGATAAAACTAGATCAAAGAAGCCATTTTAAAGTGTTTTTAGTGTCATACTGACCATATAATGTCAGAATTACATGCCAAAATGACCAAAAAAGTAGGGCCAAAAAAAGCCAAACCCGCCCTAAAATCCGGGATTGATCTGGCTTTTTTTGGCCTTGGCCCCCCCCCATATATTTTCCAAAATTTGTCAAATTTTCAGTCGAGGAGACGACCAGTTAAAAAAAACAAGACCATATATGAGGGACCTGGTTCCATAATGGTATAAGTGCAGATATACCAAAATGGAGATAACAGTGGGAGCATGTTTGGGATGGTCTAATGTACCTCCTGACCAATTTTGGTGAAGATCTGACCTCGGGAACACAAAAAAAAACTTTGGTACATCTTAACTTATACCACCACTTTTGCAGTTTTTTGGCCTCCTTGGGATATCTTAAGATAGTACAAAGGCTTCAAAATACGTAATGGTATATGTTGAGATACTACTAAGTAAAATAAAATAAGAAGTATGGTATATCTGCAGATGTACCACCCTTAGACAGTTACCATGCATGGTATATCTGCAGATATACCAATTATTAATAGTATATCTGCAGATGTACCAATTAGAAATAGAAATTTTGGTATATCTGCAAAAATGCACCTTCAAAAAAATATAAAACTAGGTACATCTGCAGATATACCAACCAATATTTTTTATAAACGGTGGTATATCTGCATATACAGTCGAACCCCGATTTAGGGACACCCTCGGGGGAAAGGGTCTTGTCCACTAAATCGGGGTGTCCACTAAATCGGGGTGAACCATATTTGACCCAAAAAACCTATTTTATTGCCCAAAATGCTATATTATTAAGACTAAAGACACCTCTAACTGTTATTATATGCAATATTCATGTATTGATGACAAGATCATTTCTGATTAGAAAAAGAAAAATACAAAATAATTATTTTTCAAAAAAAAGTGGAAAATTTTCTAAGTTATACCAGCCCGTCCGGTTTGTATTTCGAATCGGTGCAACTTACTGGATATCCTGTCTAATTAGCGGGTTCAAAACGAACCGATACGTGATACCATACCGAATCGGGGCACCCTAAGCGGGTGAGGAAGTATAAAAATTTCAAAATAACTTTTTCTCTCAAAATTTATGGGGAGCACCGATCAAAGCATTGACAATCGTACTGTAAAATTTTGCAAAAAAGTTATAAATTTTTTTAAAGGTATACCAGCCACGTCCGAATCGTGTTTCGAATCGGTGCATCTTATCGCATGTCCTGCTGCTAATTAGACGGAACGAATCGAAACGTGATCCCCATCGAATCGAAATTTTGACGCTTGGACCTTGGTGAACTTGTGATTCAATGGGCACCATGGGGATCACGTGTCGGTTCGTTCCGAACTGTCTAATTAGCAGAGGGACATGCGATAAGATGCACCGATTCGAAACACGATTCGGACATGGCTGGAATCTTTTTGAAAAATTTCACAAAAAATTTCCCAAAAAAAAATTCAAAAATTTTTGGGGGAAAAAAATCCTGTCCCTAAATCGGGGTGTCCCTAAATCGGGGGTCCCTAAATCGGGGTCCGACTGTATGTACCATTTATCTAAAACAATAATGGTATATCTGCAGATATACCACTTATAATAATAGGAGGTTGGTATATCTGAGACTAAACTTTTTCTACGGGCCGAGAATTTTTGCTGTTTTGTTGGAATCTGTTACTTTTTACTAGAAGTTGAGGATAATTGCTTGAGGTTTCTAAAATGCATAGGGTTGACGGGGTAAGATTGTATATTCAATGGAGTGCAACTGCTTGAAGTTTAAAAAACAGTTTTTTGCGATTTCAAAATGCACTTTCTGCAGATATACCATTATGGAACCAGGTCCCTCATATGGTCTTGTTTTTTTTTAACTGGTCGTCGAAATGATTGAATAACTATTATATATAATAGTTATTCAATCATTTCAATCTACTCAATTAACCCATTAGTGCCCAGATATCGAAATTTTTGAAGAATTTTTCCAATTTTTTGGGAATAGTACCCTAGCAGCACCAATATGGTAAGTTGAAAAGCGGAAGTCTCTATCTTATCGGGAAGTGCTTAAAACAACCTGTTGCGAAAACGCATCACTGGCACGTCCCATTTTCGCAACACTTTTCAAAGTCATTTTACAGCTAAAATTCTAATGCAATCATTTTAAAATTTCACTTAACAGACTTCAATCTATTATAAAAATAATTTGTGATATCTAGTTTTTGTCTCCGGGCAAGTTTAAATTTCGTTGCGTTTTCGCAACAACATTCGGAGCCTGTTTACAGCTAAACATTCAATAATTTTTTCTAACTAAGTTATTAATGGCATTCTAGTAATAGTGGAAATAGTTTGTGATATTCAGATTTAAGCTTGGGGCAGCTTAGAGTTTCGTTGCGTTTTCGCAACACCTCATTCGACAGCAAATCTGGCCATCTCGTACAGTGTTTTTGATTTCTATACTACTGAGCAGCACCGTAAAGGTCTTACTACGGTATCTATGGGGAATTTGAAGGAAATCAGAAAGGTTGCGTTTCCGCAACATGCAAAAATGTCAGCAAACAGTGCCACCCTCACACCAATATAACTTCATTATGAAATAGCAGTTAAATTATCACTAAACTTGATTTGAACAGACATTGGGTGAATCATATCGATGTTGGAAGGTGGGAGATTATGTTGGATTAGAAAAGAAGGTTGAATATTTGTAAATTTGACCGAAAATTTATGAAAATATAGTGTTTGTGGGGGTATAGCCACTTTCAAGCCCAGTGGGCATGTCCTTAGCCATTCTGTGTCTCCCATAATCATTATGTACACTCACTGGGGCGTCCTCTGAGTTGTCCGAGGTGCCTCCCGGAGACTCCTGAGAGCTCGCTGAGCCGCTCTAGATACTCCATGAAAAGTCCTAGATACTCCATGAAACGTACTGGGACCTTCAAGGTGCTCCCTGAGTCGCCCAAGGCGCTTTCGGGGACCTCTCAAACGCTCTTTTAGGCGTCCTGGATGCCCCTTGAGTCGTCCTGAGACCTCCCAGGTACTCCCTGAGTCGTCCAGTGTACTCGGTGAGTCCTCCCACGCTCCCCTGGGTTGTTTCAGGCGCTCCCTGAGTTGTTGCTGGTACTCTCTGAGTCGTCCCAGACGATCACTGGGACCTCCTGGGTGCTCCATTTGCCGTTTTGGATGCTCCTTGATTCGTCCTGGGACATCCCAGGTGCTCCCTGAGTCGTCGACATTGCTCGAGGAGTCCTCCCACGCTCCCCTGGGTTGTTTCAGGCGCTCCCTGAGTTGTTGCTGGTGCTCTCTGAGTCGTCCCAGACGATCACTGGGACCTCCTGGGTGCTCCATTTGCCGTTTTGGATGCTCCTTGACTCGTCCTGGGACATCCCAGGTGCTCCCTGAGTCGTCCACTTTACTCGAGGAGTCCTCCCACGCTCCCCTAGGTTGTTTCAGGCGTTCCCTAAGTTGTTGCTGGTGGTCTCTGAGTCGTCCCAGACGATCACTGGGACCTCCTGAGTGCTCCATTTGCCGTTTTTGGATACTCCTTGATTCGTCCTGGGACATCCCAGGTGCTCCCTGAGTCGTCCACTCTGTTTGAAGAGTCCTCCCACGCTCCCTGGGTTGTTTCAGGCGTTCCCTAAGTTGTTGCTGGTGGGCTCTGAGTTATCCCAGACGATCACTGGGACCTCCTGGGTGCTCCCTTTGCCGTTCTGGGTGCTCCCTAAGTCGTGCCAGCTGCCTCTAGCTCGTCCCAGATGTCCCATGAGGTCATAGGTTAGACACATCAAACACTAGAATCGTTAATAACAAGATAAAAATGGCCCAGAGTCATTTACAGTACTAAATTGTTTACTTTATAGATGTTGCGAAAACGCAACGATTGGAAACGGTTCATATGTACACTTTCAACCAACCACAGTTGTAAAATGTAGTGTTTATAAGCATACTGATGTATAATTTTGCTAAATATCCCACTTAATGACTCAGAAACTGGCAGAATCAGCCAAAAAGTGTGTTGCGAAAACGCAACGATAAATTTTTTGAGTTGATTTTTTTGCCTTAATCGATTTTAAAAAATATAAAAAGGCACCAAAAATAGCCCTATAATTTTTATTTATTCTAAATTGCCCCTTAACATGCTTTTAAATCCTCCAATATATGCCCCGTGCCAGTGTAGCGTTTCCGCAACCCACTTGTTTGAGGCTCTACAGGGCCAACAGGAAATCCGTTTGAGATCTAGTTTTTTTACAGAAACATCTCTGAACATTTCTCTAACTGACCAGCTATGTGTCATATCGGTAACTAGTCGAGATATATTACATAAATGCACATTTATGTGCATTAGTCCGAATGCCAGAAATTAGTACTTTTTGATTGATAATTACGGAAATTAGGGTAAATTTAGAAAACTTTTTAATGGCTAAAATTTTAGTTCGAACGATTCTCTAGTGATGTGTGGTGGTTACAGCATTTCAAATGCTCATATCTAGCCGTAATACGCCTCCAAACCTGGGTTGCGATAACGCGTCACAGGTCACTAATGGGTTAACTTCATAATTCAAACCATTTTACACCAAATTCCAACCAATTAGTGCTGGACAGCCAATTAACACCAAATTCTAACCAATTAGTGCTGGACAACCAATTAACACCAAATTCCAACCAATTAGCACTGGACAAGCATCTCCGAGAGAAGGATCTGAAGAGAGTTGACACATATTGTGAACCATGTGACAAGTATTTCGAGGAACTGAGGGCCCTGGAGAGACATCACAAGACAATGCATAACACACCCGCTGGTGCACTGTATACTTGCAGTGTCTGTAATGAGGTAACGATGGGGTCGAAATAAGGAGAGGGAGGGGGTGAATATTTGTGATCTTGTCGAAGTGGGAGAATAACTTTGTCGGGAATTGTATAATTACTTATTTGATACTTAATAAATAAATAAATACTAACTCATGCACACGTGTTCAGGCGTTTGAGTTGTTATCAGCATTGGACATGCACAGGATAAGGGCACACGGGGAGGGGGTTGATACTATCTGTGAAATCTGCGGGCTATTCATTTCAGGTAATTCCTTAGTTCAGTTCCGTAGTTAATTTGACTTAACTTGCTGTTTTGTAAACCCTATATAGATCTCTCACTTTTTCTAAACCACTAACCCCCCCCCCCCCCCATAACCACTAACCACTAACCCCCCCCCCCCCTCCTAACCACTAACCCCCTCCTCCAGATCCAAAGCGACTACACCGTCACTTCAAGAGTCACACCGACCCAATGTTATCGTTGGAAGATGACCTGGAACAGATACCGTGTAACCTGTGTGATCGGGTCTTTATACGTGAGTGTTATTATTACATTATAGAACCTGGAATAGATACCTTGTAACTTGTGTGATCGGGTCTTTATACGTGAGTGTTATTATTATAATATCTGAGTGTGATCATGAGTGTTATATAGATGTGTGAGTATAGATCTGTTGAGTAGATTAGCTGTCAATCATTAATTAGTGTTCATTAAATGTGATCATTCTTACACTCGTTTGATAGTGTCTGGTTTCTAAAGGACCCCCCTCTCTCCAGGTAAAACAGCTCACCATCGACATCTCTACGAAGTCCACGGTCAAGAAGTGGACTGCAGGTGTGCTCTGTGTGACAAATTCTTCAGTGACTCAACAGCTCTGAACCGCCATGACAAGAGGGTTCACGGAATGGTAGCCGAGGAGCCACATTGTGCTGATTGTGAGCTTTACTTTAGTAGGGTCTCGCTGTTTAACAGGTTGGTTAGTAACCAATGGTTACCATGGTGATTTACTCGGTGTTTGAACTTTTACACTTGTCCATCAGACAAAAAGGGGTGTTTGGCTATATATATATATATATATATATATATATATATATATATATAGGGTTGTGGGGTGTTGAACACAGGACATGGTTTTAGTGTGTTTTAGTGTTTTATTGCTCTCTCATTATTCCTATCATAACTAGTGATCATCTCCCCTCCATATAATCAGACACAACCATGAAAAGCACGGTATGGATCCTGAGTTCTATTGTGAAACGTGTGATAAATACTTTGATGATGGTCCTAAACTACGCCGACACAAATGGCAGGTATGTTGTTCTAACTACTATTTAGTGATATAATTTACCCAATAATAATGAGATGATATTCCACATAAGTCATGTTTTTATCTCTCTACCGATCACCCATTAGTTACCCCTAACTACCCATTAATTACCCCTAATTACCCCCCACTTGTTGCTCAGGTGCATGGTGGTACAGAGGCACACCTTACATGTGAAGAATGTAATATCGAGTTTACGAGGCGATCCCAATACAATAGGTACACACTATAACTGCCCCTGATGTACATAACATATTAAATTCTTGGCTCAAGAAGTTTGGAGCTAAGAAGCTCTGTTAGAAACAAGTTTTGGGTGTTGGACAAAAAGTAAATCACGTATATTGATACATGTGTGACTAGCATCCCCCTTGTCTTAACCTGTGTTCATCCAGGCATCTTCACGAGAAACACGACGATCCCCGTGTTGATTACTGTGAATTGTGTGACAAGTACTTTGACGATGGTAAAATGGCTGTAAAACACATGGACTCATACCATGCGGCTGAACAAGGTGAGTGATTGGGGAAGTGGATAGGATGTTTTAAGCTTTACAAAAGGGGTGACCCTCAGATGGTATGCCTGGTATCTAAGTCTTCAAAAATCTCCGTGTCACATCTCCGTGTCACATCTCCGTGTCACATCTCGGTGTCTAATATAATATTCTTTCTTTGTTTACAGGACGGATTATTTGTGAACATTGTGGTGAAAAGTTTGATAAGAAACACAAACTAAACGAACATTACCACGTTATCCATAACATAACGGATATTGATGCACACTGTGAGAAGTAAGTATAAGATTAAAGGTTGACAAGATACCTAAAACTTTTCGTATATCGTCTTATTTTGATTTATCATTAATTTTCAGCATTTTTTCAGAATTTTTTGTCGGCTAGAAATATGTGCAAAATAGGGGGTCTACTGACAAATGAGTGTGCCTTTTTTTAAATTGATACCGTAATATCTCCGGTTCCTGATGAGATACAGAAACCGTTTTGGTAGCGTTGGAAAGGTCTTATTGAGATCAATCCAACGCAACCAAGATCAAGTCTTTATCTTTTGAGGAACCGAAAACGTGAATTTCAATTTGCGAGACGCAGTGAGTGTGCCCAGTAAAACCAGTGCTGACAATATCGGTAGACCCCCTATTTCGAATTTTTTTCTAGCCGACAAAAAATTCTGAAAAAATGCTGAAAATTAATGATAAATCAAAATAAGACGATATACGAAAAGTTTTAGGTATCTTGTCAACCTTTAATAAAAGCTGTTATAATACTTAAAATAGAAACTTTCCTTGGACCCTAGTACACGGATTTAGTTCATCTCAGCTCCATTTCTAACACAAAACCCACCCACAGGTGTCAAAAGTTCTTTGACGACAAGAATTCGTTCAAGCGTCACTTCAAGCAGGTCCACGGCAACACAGAGGGATGGGTGTGTGAGACATGTGAGGAGACCTTCCCTAGACGAACAGTTCTCAACAGGTGAGCTGTTTCACTCAATCAAAAGGGCACTGTTTAGGGCAATAAAATAGTCTTGTTTCAACACAAATACACCCCTTCCCCTTACTCCTTTTCTAACACCCCCTTCCCCTTACTCCCTTTCTAATACCCCCTTCCCCTTACCCCCTTTCTAACACCGCTCACCCCTGATATCACTGTCCCACTCCCTTTGTAACACCCCTCACCCCTGATATATCACTGTCCCACTCCTAACACCCCTCGTCCCCAGACATCGTCACGAAGAACATGGGGAAACAATAGAGAGCATGTGTATCGAATGTGACAAGTACTTTGAGGATCCCCGGTCCCTGAAACGACACATGAAGGTGGTCCACGATCGACACACAGAGTTCAGATGTACTACTTGTGAGGTAAGGGTGCTTCAGCGAAATATATTGCCCCCCCCCCCCCACCCCCCGATATATTATGTATGGTCAAATGATATCGGCTCCGTTTCATTTTGTTTCTCCACGTGTTTTATGAACACATGAATTTCTCATGTTCTGTCTGTACTCTAGCCATAAAAACTCGGTGGTGTTTCCTCCCTAAAAACTCACACCCTTTTGTCAGGAAGTATTCCAGTCCCGGTCAGAATATGATCGTCATCTCTACTACGTGCACGACGAAGAGGTCACAACTATGTGTCTAGAGTGCGATAAGTTCTTCGAGGATGCCCGGTATTTGAGGAACCATCTTCGGGCTGTACACGATAGTGTAGATAAGAGTGAGTTAATTAGTCAATTAGGGGTTTAGTATTTGAGGAACCATCTTCGAGCTGTCCACGATAGTGTAGATAAGAGTGAGTTTAATTAGTCAATTAGGGGTTAGTTAATTAATTAATTTGGGGGGAGTTAATTAATTAATTAGGGGAACTCGCTACATTATAATTATCCTTCCCTAGTCCTAGCTCCTTTACTTCTTCTAAATTCCTGGGAATCTCTCCCTAATTCATCTATCGTTACCCAATCTCCCTTCTCCCAGGTGGACATGTGTGTCGGGATTGCAACCAGTCCTTCCCTGGAAAGGTCCCTCTGGACCGCCACAAATATGAGGTCCACGGAAAGAGGATTGATACCCACTGTGAACAGTGTGACAAGTTCTTTATGGACACTGCCAATGCTAAGAAACATATGAAACTCATGCACCCTATGCAGGTACCAATGAGGGGTTGAAACATCGGGGAAATTCCTCGTTGTTCCCTATATATCTCGATTACTATGAACTATCCCCTAATTAATAGCTAATTAGTCCCATTACCCCTAATTTGTAGCTAATTATCCCCTAATTAGCACCCATCACCATCAGATGCAGTATGCGTGTACGATGTGCGATGACATGTTCACAGACAGAGTCGCCAAAGATCGACACAAATTGGAGCACCACACTATCGGTAATTGATCAATTAATTAATAATTAATTATCTTTAGAGGTATATTTATCCTCGATAGTAAGATAAATAATGTTAGCGTGCTAAGCCCTCCCCTCTAGCTATATATAACACACAACTCTCCTTCCCCCAGAACCCGACTTTATGTGTAAAGTCTGTGATCAGATCTTCTTGTCCGCATCCCAACAGAAAAACCACAACTCCATTTACCATAAAAACATTGACATGACGGCTAGTGCCAGCATTGTAAGTAAAATCTTTGGAAAGCCTGCCTAGCTCGAACCTCGCGAGGAGGGTTAGAACATAACAATGAGAAGCCTATTATTGTTCACTAGCTGAAGGCCATTTGTTCCTAAAACTAATTATTTCATGACCAAATACTGTCACAGGATTCATTCCAAGATCTAACGTGTAACCAGTGCCACAAAACATTCGAGGATATTGGCAAGTTGACGCGTCATCGCCGGCAGATGCATAGCCATAACAGGTATGATGGGTTCCGAATTTTACCTTATTTAGGCATTTCAAACTTCCATATTTGGTAATTACGTGCTAATTCTCTCTCTCCTCCTCAGTGACGATGAGCAGTACACGTGTAACACATGTAACGAAGTATTCAAATTCAAAACTCAACTTGATCGTCACAGGTGAGATATTAATTTTAAATTGTGTGTTGGCTGATCTTAATCAAGTTATATTCGCTATCTTACTAACCATTGAATTAATTTCCAACTAATTGCAAAGCTAAATATTCCTTTTATTTCAGGTACAAGGCTCACGCAGGTTCGGGTCCCAATATGTGTCACCTGTGTAGTAAACTGTTTGATGATCCTGGTAGACTGAAACGTCACATCAGATCAGTCCACGAGAAACCCAGAGAGTTCCGTTGTCCCAGTTGTGATGATATCTTCCATCAGAAAATGCACCTAGACCGCCACAGGTAAAGCTCAACTCTAAAGGATTTGTACTATCCTGGATTATTAATCAGTTTGTATTGACCATACTTCCTTTCAGATACAAAGTTCACTCAGACCCTGGACCAAATGTTTGTACTGAATGTGAAAAGATATTTGATGATAAAAGTAAACTAAAGCGCCACGTTAGGGCTGTACACGAGAAACAGGTTGGTTGTAATAATTAATTAATTAATTAATTATGTTTTGTTTTGTAAAATACTCCGGCGAAATCTAATTTCTCTGTAGAGTTCTCCCTGAGGATAGACTTCCTAAACACATCAATAAATTTAATTTGTTTTTTGACTGTCACAACCAATTAGCAGCCTACTAACCCCTGCTAACCCACCATCCCCATTTTCAGAAGGATTTCTCCTGTGTAAAGTGTAAGAAGGCATTCTCTGCCTTGATCTCGCTTGATCGACACATGAAGAAGGCACATTCTGATGTCGGACCTCACATTTGCCAAGTGTGCAAGAAAGTATTTGATGGTAAGTTTTTTTCCTTCTTCCACCATCTCTCTCTCTCTCTGCGCCTGAGGGTTAGAGTTTGTGAGAGATTGGCAAACGAAAGACGAGATCGAGTAAGGAAGTAGTTAAAATTTTGCAGATTTCGACTTCGAGCAGAATTGAACTTCATTAAAATTCTAAGATCACTAAGGTTCTTGCTTTCTTCTACTTGGAGTACATCCAAACCATTTATCTTCCGTACTTTCAGCCATCTTTTCTCTCTCTCTCTCTCTCTCTCTCTCTCTCTCTCTCTCTCTCTCTCTCTCTCTCTCTATCTCTCTCTATCTCTCTCTCTCGCTCTCTCTTTTTTCTCTTTATCTTCTTTCGCAGTTTCGCTTGTTCTCCCTCTAACAATCCCTTTGTTTCTCTCTTTCCTTTTCTCTTTCTTCTTTCTTTCTGTCCCTATTTTACCTCATGCTCTCTCAACGTCATGGTGCTTTCTCTCACAACCTTTCTCTTTATTTTCTATATACACTCTTTCTCTTCCCACCATTCTCCTTTCTCACTTTCCCTCTCTATCTCTCCCTCTCTTTCTCTCTTTCTCGCTCTCTTTCTGTCTCTCTCTTTCTCGCTCTCATTCTCTCTCTCTATCTCTCTCTCTCACTCTCTCTCTCTCTCTCTCTCTCTCTCTCTCTCTCTCTCTCTCTCTCTCTCTCTCTCTCTCTCTTTCACTAACTTTCTTTCCATCTTCCTCTATCATTCTCCCTTTACTCTCTCTCTTTCTTTCTCTATTTCTCTATCTCTCCTCCAGTCCTAGTCACATGATTCATTCACTTGTGAGAGATTGGCAAACGAAAGACGAGAGAAAACGATAGCAATAGAGAAAGGAGAGAGAGGAAGAGGGAGACAGAGAAAGAAAAAGAAAGAAATAGAAGCTAGGAGCAAAGTATTTCTCTCTTGCTTTCTTTCTCTAACCTTTCAATTTCTTAAAAGTATGGGAGACAAAATAAAAGATAGCAAACAGAGAAAGAAATGGGGAGAGAAAGAGTAGGGCAAATATAACAAAACGATAGAATAAAGGGATAACTTGGGGGAGGGAGAGAGACATTTTAGTATGATCATGCGATCTATATTCTATCTTGACAGCTCTCGCTCTCTTTGTGCTGATAGTCGTGTGAAATGAGAAAGGAAGTTATTGGACATTTGAAAATCGACTCTTCGTTTACTAATTTGCTAACATCCCCCTCTTTCTCAGGTAAGGGCCTCCTGAACATGCACATGATGTTTGCTCACACGGGAGAGAATGCCCAAGTGAAGACGAAGAAAGAAGAAGAAGTTGAGGAATCCTCCTCCGAGGAAGAGACCGAGTCTCCGGTGAAGAGAATAAAAGAAGAGGCGATGGCAGTTGAAATGGCGTCCTAAAAAGAGGGGAAGTTGTCAGAGAGAAAGAGGAAAGAGAGAGGAAAGATTATAGACTGCCAGTGAGATATTGAAAAAGAGGGAAAGAAAATGAATTTTTATAGTTTACTGTTTAATGTTACACCCCATATATAATTAATATTTACACGTTATTATTGGTTAAGTTAGTACGAGAGAGAGAGAGAGAGAATCACGAGAGACCAAGGTATTAAAATGCATTGTTACACAGCGGAATAGAATATAACATTGGATACACAATATGTCAGTCCAAACCCTATCAGTTTCCGCTAACAACTCTGTTAAGATCATACAACTCTTAATACAATTTTCAATTTTAATCCCCAAATAACTTGTATTCAGTGTTCTATCGGTTAACATAATTTGTCTCTCTCTTATCTCCCGGTCCATTATTGGACCAAATGAGAGGAAATATGATGAATTATATGTGGGAATAGGTTGACCCCGGAAAAAGGGCGGGAAGGTTCAGTGTTGGGGAACTGTGTGCCACGTCTCGGTCACACTTTCACCAGATGACCTCTGTTCGGCGTTAGAATTCGCGCGCTACCGTTTAGAAAGTACTTTGGTGTCAGTTCAGCGATAGGGGCGCGCACGACCGATGTTCGCGCCTTACATTGTTCACGTTTTCGCGCGGGCTCTGATCAGGGGCTCTGTGTGTGTGAATCCTGTGGACCGACACGGAAGGGCATATCCTTCCGGACATAATGGAAATGTGTTACCGCTGTCAATTCAAGTGTTTAGGAGATGATTTCTAGACGTTTTTATTATCCGAAAATACCTGTTTTCGCCCTTGTGCGCCAAAATCGGACGCGCAAATTCAAAGCCGCGCACAAAATGTTTATTTCGCGCGCGCTTAAATTATTCTGAAAATCCTTGAGTTTGAAAATTGAAAATGACACTCGAGATTTTTTTTCAGAACATTTATCTTCAAAGATTCAATTTTCTGTTTACCCGTTACCGGGCGCGATGTCTTTCTAAGAATGGATAGAAAATTATGAACATGAAAAGTATGAGTTAGTTTGACACAATTGTTTGTCTGATCATTGTATTTTACAGAAATTAACAAAGTATCCCGTTTTCACGCCGTACAACAGCTCGCTTCTGACGAATAAATAGAGTTCAAAATCGGCTGAGCATACTTGGAGGACCCCGCACGTCTGCCAAACCATCTCTTCGGGGGAATATTTAAGAAGTCAATAATACAGAATTTGTAAAATTCGGAGTCCTTTCCTTGGCCGTACTGTCGTAGAGAAAGTAGCTTGGATGCGTCTTTGAAAGCAGCAACGGCAATGCTGAAATGAGAATTTCATTAAATGAATTACTTCGACTGATTGAACGACCTATACTGTTTACTCTCGTTACCTGTAGTTTATACAGTTATTGTGCATTAGGAACTGTACGTCTCGCCGGAGGGTTGACATAAGTTTACCGTCATCTGCTGATAGATATCGTCCAGCATCCACCCTGCATGTTTGGAACAGTTTTTAAAACTTTGCCTATGACTGATACGTAGACTCTTGTACAGAGCTTTTACTTACTCTTTGAATTCAGTCAGATCGTAGGCGTGAGAACCGTGTGCGTATCGTACATTTTCCATCACAATAACGTTAATTTTCGGTTGAAATTTCATGAACTGAAACAGAAACTAAATTAAAACGCAAAATTCCCTTGGCTCACTTGGATTTTTTAGTATTTCTTACGGGGTTTGTTTGTCAAGCTGAATATACCTTGATACGATAAAGCCCCATGATTCGAAGTAGAAAGCTCTCCTCGTTTGAACTAACAAAGTTACAATACTCGGGAAGCAGCTTCACCAAGCTCCTGTATTCCGACTGGGAGGAAGAGTGATAAATTAGAATTCTTCTACTTTTCTAATGTTATCTAAATGGTTTTGTTATCTAATGGTTTTGCGATAAGCCTAAGTAAGTGTGGTACAGTCGGACCCTAATTTACCGGAACCTGAGTAATCGTTCACCATGATATGATTAACCTTCTCCGATCAGCCCGACAAACCAGGGTCTGACTGTATACAATTCTAGAAACAAATTGACGATACATGTTTAATTTATTAATCGTTACATACAAAATATGAGTGCTTACAGCATCACAAGTCCTGTGCTATAATAGGTGTCAACAAATTATGTGTCCCTCCGAACCACTGCTGCTGTACCACACCAACCAGCACCATCCCCACAGCAACCCCCGCTGCTCGGAAACTCCACAAGTAGGACCAACAACCGAGAATAGCTCCACCCACAACTGGACCCAGGAAAGATCCACCATAGTAGCCGATATTGTAGACCATCGTCATGCGTTCTGTTGCCATGGTAACATCATCACCACCATGATGTTGGATCAGGAGTGGCAGGATGCTGACCTGGACAACCCCTGCTGATATCTCGAGAAGGGTAAACAGTACACAGGATAGGATGAATGAAGCTGTGATATCGGAGGCAAGGATGGATCTGGTATCAAGGAATGTACAGGAGAGTGATGTCAGGATGAGTCCTGTAACGATAGTAACAGATCGGGGAAGATTCCGATCGGTTAGAAATCCAACTGTACCGGTTACAGCAATATCAATAATCCCAGTTATCATCATGATTGTCCCTGTAACCGCCTCACTTTTCCCGTAGACGTTCCTGAAGTAGACGCTGAGGAATGAGGATAGGAAGACCTCGCTTCCCACAACCACACCTAGGACAATGATACCGAGTTGTACCACTGGTATAGAGTAAAGGGGCGGTGATGGAGCATCCTTCTCTGTCACTAGTGCAGACTTCTCATTATCTGGATCATGAAATCCTTGTTGACCAGTTGTGCGGAAGAGGACTGAGCAGATGAGGGCCATGACAAATACCAGACCTCCAGCAGCAGCAATAGCTAGTTTAAATCCACCCCATGTATACAGCCATCCCCCTAGAAACGGTCCTATCGCAACAGCAACACTGAATGACAACTCAAACGCAGTCGATATTAAACCAAGTTTATCTGGAAACATCCCCGCCATCATAGCGACGACTTTGGGCTCCATAACGGCATCATACATACCGAGAACAACTCGAGTTGTCATGACAACGACTATAAACATTCCTCTGCTGAGGGGAAGGTAGAACACCACGCTGGCAAGGAGCGGAACAGGAGCAGTGACAAGAAGGAAGGAGGGTGTGTCAAACCGGGTAAAATAGTGTGCTAGAACTGAGAATATACAGCCGGATAGGGGGTAGAGACCGGTGGCGATGCCCGATACAGTCGTGGAGAAGTTGTGTCGGATAGATATTTCACAGGTTAGGAATGGCATTGGCAGGGTTAGGAGGATGTTCTGAGAGATGATCATCCCGCACCCTGCGATGAAGAAGATAATACTCCGAGCTGAGGATAGAGCCATATGTCTCTGTAGGATGCGTGTGTGTTTAGTTTCCCCGCGGTATTAGACACTTGCAATACGATGTGACATACCAAGCAAAATATAAAAGTGATATGGATAAACATGTGACAAAAGGGGCCGGTATGGAAGCTTCTTATCAGAGAAATGCTTCGGTAGAGGAAACCGAAGAAGCTTGAATTAAGTTTGAAATTGTATATGTCCCATGTACCACGGCGACGAACAAGGGCCGGCTCGGGCAACGGGAGTAAAGACTCGAATTCATGATAACTATAGCGATAACCCGATAAACACAAAATCAGAAAGTTTGGACGAGAGGTATATAGTATTGAATATTCTTGAATATATACCTTACTCTCGTTAATTAAGCTCGCATATTTCAAGAAACTTTTAAATAAGAAACTTTTTTTCTAGGAAACTACAGGTGTTAGCAATCCAAAAACAAAAAGAATTTCTCCTTTATCAAGAAACTAAACAAGTTAGGGGTGTTCTATTTTGTTGTGGCGTCCCTGAATTGTGTAATTTACATTTTAAAAGTTTCTTATAAAAAAGTTTCTTACTAAAGCGTTTCTTAAAAAACGAGAGTAAGGTAATAGTATTGAATATTCTTGAATATAGTATTGAATATTCTTATAGTATTGAATATTCTTACCCTGGAAATGTTTCGCACTAATTACTGGCTGTCTTGTGTTTTGAAACAAATGTTGGCCTGACAGAGGACGCAACAATATAGGTCTTTCTAACAATGGGGCTGTTTGTTGAAGATGCACATTTCTGCTACATCGGTGCTAAATTTGAGGGGTAAGTGCAATACCTACATAGATGTCTGTCTACCAAGTCTAAAATAGGGGGACTATATGTCTAGACAAAGACCAGTTAGGATAGTCTACAAAGATGTGTTGGACGAGATCAGGTATTGAATATTCTTACCCTGGAAATGTTTCGCACTAAGTACTGGCTGTCTTGTGTTTTGAAACAAATGTTGGCTGTTTTCCCAATCGTTACCTCATTCATAGTTAAACCTTTCAGCGACTTTAAAAAATCCTGGGCGGAAATAATATTAATCTCAAAGTGCCAAATCCTGGGCGGAAAATAATATTAATCTCAAAGTGCCAAAGTTTGATAGGATATTGCTATTATTTGAGAGTATATCATTAATTAAGGGTAATCACCTCAGGATTAATTCTCCAAACTGACTCCCTTAGTTGGCGGAAGTGATTAGCAAAACACTCGATAGCACAGATATCAGTTCCTTCTAGAGTGGTTGTGTTGTAGCTGCAGGACCGAGAAGAACGTCTAGTGGTATCCGAGTATTTCATCAGGCAGTCCTAAAAGTAGGTTCATACAATTTAGATAGAATATAAAGAAAAGAGAGAAAGAAAGATCACTCGATTTGCTATCGGTACGATCGCCCTAGTTCTACTTCTACTACTATAAGTCTTAATAATTAACAAATTATTCCTTCTGAGGACCTACCAAGATGACGGTTTTGGTAAAAAGCTGGACTCGTTCCTTAAAATACTTCTCGGCGTTTGGGTAAACTGATGTGTCTTCATTCATCGTTTCTCTTGTAGCCGATAGTAACAACTGTTCCGCACTCCCATTCAAAGACGACCCTTCACTCGATTTATTCTGGGGATTTGGAACTTTGAATCGGCAAGTGTTAATGGTGGAACGCACTGGGAACGCACCTAAATGAAACAATAGAAGCTATAGACTCCTGATTTTAGCCAAAGTACCTTATTCACGTCCCCACTGACCTGATCATATTTGATGTTTAGACCAATTTTGAACTTGCCACAAAGATGCCACATAACTAGGTCCAGAAGACATCGTAGAGACGAGACTATATTGATTGCTAACAAGATGACATTACATTGGGATGATCTTTTATCCAGTAATTTCGTGTGGCTGAGGAGGGTTTTAGTCATCAGAGACAGGCATTATATTATAGTAGTAAATTTTTATAATCGAAACTAGATGTTTTGTTGCAATCATCAGAATCCTTGATCCTTTGAACTTATTAGTTCAGACTGTGACTTACCTTGCAATTAAATCCAGGACGTTATCTGGGAATGTAAACAGGAAAAATATCGCAACCAACCGAAGTAGATTACTGAAAAAAGGATTGCAATGAACGATTAGCCTGACTATCTTACTTCTGTCAGCACGACCACTCTCCTCGCTCTGATCTCAGTACGAGAAAGGGTGATGCAGATTGCAGATGTCAGATATTCAGCCTTGTCTTACTTCAAGTGATGGGCGTCGAACCAGAGTTTTAGCTTTTTAGCTTGGAGTCCTATTGACAGTGCTACGATCCATGTTAAAATGAAGCAGACCGTAATCGCAGAACTGAAATCTGAAAATGAAGAGCGAAAATTAGTGCCTGCATGAATTAGGATTAATCATAATCATAATCAAACATTCACTCACTCATTAAACATTTGATAAAGGCACTCACCACCCAGTCTTCAAACTTACAGAGAAAGAATCTAGCAAAGTGGGTGTGTTTATGAACGTGGATCTTTTGACATCGTGTCTGGTATCCGAATCTGTTTAGGAGGACATATTTATCTGCCACTTCCTGAAATTTTGCATTTCATTTGGTTTGGATCGCTGCCACATCGTGTGCTAACAGGGAGCTCATGACGTCATACGATGACGTCATATTACGTCATTACTTACATGTGACATCTCTCTGAGGTGAAACACCCCTATTGTTACGTTGAGGGCTTCGAAAAGTATGGCTATGAAAAACAACGTTCTGAAACAGATATTAAAAAGAACTTGGACACTTATTTGACGGTCACTAGGGGACTGCTGCAGCGTAGGCCAAATGGCTCTGAATATCAGCTATTTCTTTTACATTGGGGGGATGAATTTACCTGAATCTTGCTTTATACTTCCTATTCAGAGGGAACATTAGATAACTGAATATCACAACCACCACAATGACTTCCCAGATCTCTGGTATGGAAAGATAGACAAAGAAAGTTAAGACATGAGGAAGAATGAAAACTCAGATCACCTCTCTAATGTGACTCACTGACTCACCTCCCAAAGTGTTTGGATCCATTGCAATCTATTTTCGCTTTGCTAATAATACAGGGTGTCCCACTGTCTTTGCGTGACCTGTGATTTTGGGTGATGAGTGGGTTCCATTCATATGCTCATAACTCATCGAAAAATAGGTCAAAACGGCTCAACCAAAAACAGTGTTGTAGAGAATTGTCAGGCGAACATCTGGGTACAAGATTGATGTTCCAAGTTTTACCAACCGTCAGATATATCGTCTTAAAGTCAAAAATACGTGTTCATGAAATCCGACCGGGGTTCACGTTTTGAAAAATTCACATATGCAAAGTTGCTCGGATCACATTGCATCCCTCATAAGAGTTGTAGGAAATTGTCTGGCGGTCACTTTGGTACCCGGGTTTTTGTCCTAGCTTAATGTTTAGACTGTCCTATGACTGTCTAAAGACGAAATTCAACCAACATTTTTGAGGGGATCACGTGTCATCAACAAATGGGTAAAATGGTTTGAAATTTATAAGGGCTTGATTGGAATCGTCTAAGGTTCATTTTGATACCACGATATTATCCATAGCTCTACGTTTTAGTTGCGTTATGACTGTAGGAACATAAAGATTTGTCAACGCTGAGTCTTAGTTGGTATCGGCTCACAACGCCTAATTAGGTGGCTCGGTGTCGTGTGTAATCCCATGATAATCAGCACATATCGTCTCAATTTCATCTAGACACTTGACAGGGTTGTTATGACGATTTGGCAAGGCCCCTGTTAATGTGTAGGATACGCAAGTGGTCTATCTCAACCCTATCATGCACTAAGATGTTATTCAAGTAGCAATGAGCTTCATAACAGGGCAAAATGTAATGCGATACCTGAGACCACTTTTGTGAAAATTCCAGTTCTGACAGTCATAAGACACTCTAAACATTGAGCTAGGACAAAAACTCGGGTACCAAAGTGACCGCCAGACAATTTCCTACAACTCTTATGAGGGATGCAATGTGATCCGAGCAACTTTGCATTTGTGAATTTTTCAAAACGTGAACCCCGGTCGGATTTCATGAACACGTATTTTTGACTTTAAGACGATATATCTGACGGTTGGTAAGACTTGGAACATCAATCTTG
Source organism: Hormiphora californensis (assembly GCA_020137815.1). Lineage (NCBI taxonomy): Eukaryota > Metazoa > Ctenophora > Tentaculata > Cydippida > Pleurobrachiidae > Hormiphora > Hormiphora californensis. The sequence continues at coordinate 2,173,735 of CM035359.1, forward strand.
TACCCAAATGTTCGCCTGACAATTCTCTACAACACTGTTTTTGGTTGAGCCGTTTTGACCAATTTTTCGATGAGTTATGAGCATTTGAATGGAACCCACTCATCACCCAAAATCATAGGTCACGCAAAGACAGTGGGACACCCTGTACTATAATAATATAATAATAATATAATAATATAATAATATGTATGTGAGATTGATCTCGGTCGCTGTGCGACCTCAATCTCACTCAGGTGTCAATGTCACCCCAAGTGTGACTCACCTCTCCAAGTGCAGTGTGACTCACCTCTCCAATTGTGACTCACCTCTCTAAGTGTGACTCACCTCTCCAAGTGTGAATCACCTCTCCAATTGTGACTCACCTCTCCAATTGTGACTCACCTCTCCAATTGTGACTCACCTCTCTAAGTGTGACTCACCTCTCCAAGTGTGACTCACCTCTCCAAGTATGACTCACCTCTCCAAGTGTGACTCACCTCTCGAATTGTGACTGACCTCTCCAAGTGTGACTCACCTCTCCAAGTGTGACTCACCTCTCCAAGTGTGACTCACCTCTCCAATTGTGACTCACCTCTCCAGTTGTGACTGGCAGCGTTAACATGGTAACCCACTCGATCTAAAATTCCAGCTTTCATTGAAACCATTTTATTTTCTGCACCAAGTAGAAATGATATACACTGGACTGTGACCATTACCAGACGCACCATATCGCCCAGGAGAACCATATTGAACTGTTGAGGAGGGGAATCGTATAATGGAGATGAAGAATTTTAAGATGTTGCCAACCCTTTCTCACAACTAGAACAGCTGCGACGAAAGAAAGTTTATGGTTACCTGACCTCCATGTTACTGCAATACCCTCATGTACGTACCACCGTTAGAGGGACCTGCAGCGTACATGCCAACTCACCTCCAGTCTTGGACGGCTTTGGGTAAAGTTTTCAATAATCCAGTGCCGGATAATAATACCAAATAGCACTGCCATAATCACTCTCTCCACAAGTAGCACGTACACGAGGATGGTGTCGTATGTCGTGTAGTAGGCATGGGAGGTAGTGTTGAAATCTTCAACTTCCATTGCATGTGTAACACTAAGTTGTTTACATTGAGTTCTAGGAAGGATCAGGTTTTAATAGTTGAATCTATTTCCTGTCAATGTTACAAACAAAACTTGAAACAAACAAAAGCAATGCACTTTTGTGTGTGAGCTGCCTAGCAGTAGAAACTTGATCTATGCTTATCAGGAGGCTGTAATTTTATAGGTCAGATGATAGAAGCTTTTTTTTATTTCTATACAAAACTCTAACAATTCTAATGAAACTAACCAGCAACACTTCTGATAAAAGGTTCACATGTCAAACTAAATAGAGAGACATAATATTGGTGTGATAATAACAGTGGGAGCTGAAGTAAGAGATGGGGTGCGGAGCATCATCAGCACAACTTACAAGGGAACAACTTCACCAACAACCCCGTCTACAAAACTGCACACATGCGGCTGTCAAACAACAGCAGCAGCAGTTGGCACCTGACCCCCGAGTAGCCCAGCAACAACAACAGGTACAGCTGAGTATTTTTACCGGACACTCCGTTTTAATCCTTCCTCCGAGCATCCGGGTAAATCCAAGTGCAAATACTGTATCACTGTAACCCCCCCCCCCTATATAATCTAGGTGAACACCAATGGTGCAGCTGAGAAAAGCGTGAAAAAAGAAAGTTCACCAAAGGATAAGAAAAAGAAGAAGAAAGAACGGAGAGGTTCTAGCTCCAGCTCGGATAGTTCAAGTGTAAGTTCCTGCAGATTACTAAATCGGGGTCCGACTTTATTTAGTTTGTCTGTACCGCTTTGTGTTTCAGGATAGTTCAGATTCTGAAAGCGAGGCTGCTCCCGCGAAAAACAAGAAATCAAAGAGTGACGTCATCACAAAAGATTTGCTGAAGGAGTATCTAAACCGGGAAATAGATATGCTGACCATGGAACTCAACCAGCCAGAGGTAACATTGTGTGGCTCCCACCGTGATGGTTCGGTAGATCAAAGGTAGTTAACTAGTTCAGTATAATTTAAAGCAACAAAAAAGCAACAAATAGAGATGATCCGATTTCAAATAATTTCTAAAATCTTTAATTTTGTATCAGGTCGTTCTAAAGCAGCTGCTAAGTGAAAAAGATCAGACAACCAAAACTTTGGAGGAAACACAGAAACAGTTGCACGCCCAAAAACAGATATGGTGAGAATTACTAACTGTGGTCCTTCAAATTGGGAATATCTTTATGTGCCTTAGGGTCTAACGGTGTATAAGGTCCAAATGAGGCACGGAGTTTTTCTGAATCAGCTTTTCAAGACGAATCCAACGCAACCGGAATTAGTTTTTTCTTCTTATCGGGAAGATATGGTTCACTTTTTTTCATTTTTAAGCCATGCGAGCCAATCAGAGGGCTGGATTTCGAAATGCTGGCCTCTGATTGGCTCGCGCAGCAAAAATGACTAAAAATGAGCGTGTGTAAACCGAACCTTCCCGATAAGATAGAAACTAGAGAGCTAATTCCGGTTGTGTTGGACTCGTCTTGAAAAGCTGATTTAGAAAAGCTCCGTGCCTCATTTGGACCTTATACACCGTCAGACCTTTAATCCACCTTCACTTTTTAATCTAACACCAATTTTCCAGTATGCGAGAGTACCAGGACCTGACAAACCTACAAATGTTGATCCAGCAAAGGCAGCATGTTTCCCAGGAGACTTGGGACCAGGAACAGAAGGAATACGTTGAAGGTATGCCTGGGATCTTTGCACCCTTTTTGCACGTCGAGGGACGAGGGTCAGACCTTTTTAATTCAGCTTCTGCCATTTACTTTTATTTGTTACTGTTTTGTCCAGTTTTTATCTCCAACACCAGAGTACAACAAGCACCAGCAACTGGAGATTGCCCATGAAAAGTTGGTTAAGGACAGTAAAGATCTGGATGTTAAGATTCAAACTTCCAGTGCAAACGTCCAGAAACTTCTCAAACTTAGGAAACGTCAGGTCAGTAGAAAAGAGAAACTGAGATATTTAGGTGCCGGCAGGCACCTCCGACCCGAAGAAAACAGAAAAAACGAAAAAAAAAATTTTTGCCCCTGCACCAAATCCAAAAAGTGACGGCCCTATTTAGGTGCCGGCAGGCACCTCCGACCCGAAGAAAACAGAAAAAACAAAAAAAAATTTTTGCCCCTGCACCAAATCCAAAAAGTGACGGCCCTATATATACAAAGAATAGAAGATTTTCGGGGGGGGGGGGGGGGGGGGGGGGGCAAATTTCAGGCAGCGATTGCGGCCACATCGTTTGAGATATCGACCTGAAATTTTGTAGGCATGTTCTAGTAGTATAACTACGTGTCATAACGTGGCCGGATTTTTGATTTTTTAATTAATTAATTAATTATAAGCTATCAAAATTTGCCCCTGCACATTGCCCCTGTACATTTTGATTTTTTGCCCCTGCACGCGTGCCCCTGCACACGGTTTATCTTCCGTTCTGCTTGAAATATTGACTTGAAACTTTGTAGGAATGTTCTTCAATCATAAAAAATGATATTCGAAAAGTGGGAGTATTGAAAATTAATTAATTAATTAGTTATAGGCATGCAAAAATGGACTTTTTTAGGGCCCCCTGCACTTTTTTTGAAAATGTACAGGGGCAAATACCCCTGCACATTTTTTGCAATTTTGATATTCAAACTGTGGCCAAACCGTTTGTTTTTTCGAAATGAAACTTTGTATGCATGTTCTAGTAGTATAACTACGAGTCATAAAAAGGCTGGATTTCTTATTTTTAATTTAACTAATTAATTATAAGTAATTAAAATTTTGCCCCTGCACCATCTTTCCCCTGCACCGCTGATTTCGACCCCCTGCACATTTCCTGAACAAGGCAACTAAAAATGGTATATTTTCTGTTCTGCTATAAATAACGACCTAACATTTTGTAGTAATGTAGTTCATGCATATAGAAAGATCGACAAAAAGTGGGAATAGTCAAAATTAATTATCCAATTAATTATAAGCAATTAAAATTTTGCCCCTGCACATTTTGCCCCTGTACATTTGCGGCAAATGTTGCCCCTGCACATTTTCGGTAAATTTGATATTCGAACTGTGGCCACACCGTTTGAAATTTCGAAATGAAACTTTGTATGTATGTTCTAGTAGTATAAATACGAGTCATAACGGAGCCGGATTTTTGATTTTCTAATTAATTAATTAATAATAATCAATTAAAACTTTTGCCCCTGCACAGTTTTGGCAAATTTGATATTCAAACTTTGAGCCTTTGTGAAAGTTTCATCCAGTTGCTGGCGATAGACTCGATAGAGTTCGATTAATTTACCATGACAACGGAGTTGGTTACCATAGTAACCAGGGAATTCGTTGTAAAATAGTCCTTTCTTGCTATAAACTCGGCATTTAGATCAAATTTGAGCACCTCTAAAACAAATAAGAGCATTAACTTAATTAATGATTAATTAACGTGGTGAGATACAAAATTGATTTTATTCTACTCGCACTAATGCAAGGGCATTTCACAGTTTGGTGCCGTTATTTTTGTCTCTATTTTTAATAGGATTTTGGGATTAGACTGAAAGTATGGGATCATTTGAGAAGTAGTGAAGATTTAAAATATGTTAGCAACTTGCCGGTTCGACAAACTAAACCCCTATAATTCCAACTTCGGGTCGGACGAGGGGAAGCTTGCCTTTTGCGATCATATATACAAAGAATAGAAGATTTTCGGGGGGGGGGGGGCAAATTTCAGGCAGCGATTGCGGCCACATCGTTTGAGATATCGACCTGAAATTTTGTAGGCATGTTCTAGTAGTATAACTACGTGTCATAACGTGGCCGGATTTTTGATTTTTTAATTAATTAATTAATTATAAGCTATCAAAATTTGCCCCTGCACATTGCCCCTGTACATTTTGATTTTTTGCCCCTGCACGCGTGCCCCTGCACACGGTTTATCTTCCGTTCTGCTTGAAATATCGACTTGAAACTTTGTAGGAATGTTCTTCAATCATAAAAAATGATATTCGAAAAGTGAGAGTATTGAAAATTAATTAATTAATTAGTTATAGGCATGCAAAAATGGACTTTTTTAGGGCCCCCTGCACTTTTTTTGAAAATGTACAGGGGCAAATACCCCTGCACATTTTTTGCAATTTTGATATTCAAACTGTGGCCAAACCGTTTGTTTTTTCGAAATGAATGTATGCATGTTCTAGTAGTATAACTACGAGTCATAAAAAGGCTGGATTTCTTATTTTTAATTTAACTAATTAATTATAAGTAATTAAAATTTTGCCCCTGCACCATCTTTCCCCTGCACCGCTGATTTCGACCCCCTGCACATTTCCTGAACGAGGCAACTAAAAATGGTATATTTTCTGTTCTGCTATAAATAACGACCTAAAATTTTGTAGTAATGTAGTTCATGCATATAGAAAGATCGACAAAAAGTGGGAATAGTCAAAATTAATTATCCAATTAATTATAAGCAATTAAAATTTTGCCCCTGCACAATTTTGTTTGCCCCTGCACATTTTTTGCAACTTTGATATTCAAACTGTGGCCAAACCGTTTGTTTTTTCGAAATGAAACTGTGTATGTATGTTCTAGTAGTATAACTACGAGTCATAACGGAGCCGGATTTTTGATTTTCTAATTGATAAAGTAATAATAATCAATTAAAAATTTTGCCCCTGCACCAATTTGCCACTACACAGTTTTGGCAAATTTGATATTCAAACTTTGAGCCTTTGTGAAAGTAATGAAAAATATTTATTTCAGGTTATATGATGAACAATAAGCTATAAAAATGCCCCTTTTTGTTACACAAGCCTGTGCTTGGTATCGAGGACACCTCACACTCTGTCGCCGGGCGACCTTCGCGCGTGCGCTGGCAATGGGTAACTTCGTAACCAAAGCCTGTGCATTGTGTACAATGAAATGGATAAATTTCATCCAGTGGCTGGCGGTAGAACTTGAAAGAGTTCGATTGATTTACCATGACAACGGATTTGGTTACCATAGCAACCAGGGAATTTGCCGTAAAATAGCCCTTTCTTGCTATAAACTCCACCTTTAGTTCAAATTTGAGCACCTCTAAAACAAATAAGAGCATTAACTTAATGGGATTAGATCATTTGAGAAGTAGTGATGATTTGAAATATGTTAGAAACTTGCCGGTTCGACAAACTAAACCCATATGATTCCAACTTCGGGTCGGACGAGGGGAAGCTTGCCTTTTGCGAACATATCTACCGGACTGATATATATTTCTATGAATTGGATTCTTCAAGATTTCATAATATATATTGGATGATAATCCGTTCACTTTTAGGATGACATCCTTCTAAAAACGTTTGATGGGAGTTACGGAAGTGCAAAGGAGGCAGAGATCGAGGAGTATGTTGACAAGTTGAAAGATTTCCGGAAAAACATCCTCAACACTAAATCTCAGTAAGTTTTGTTTGTCTACAAATTATTTAACACTGTGTTTATCTTACACTACGACCATATTAGGTGGGAACGAGGTTTACAGTATACCAAAACAGCGAACACACAATACTGGAGAACAATCCAAATTTGGAACAATATTCTGAAGCAACCTCGGGCCGACTTACGGTGGCAGAACTGTGCACAGGTTTCAAATCTGCTAAATGCGGGAGGGCAGAACAGTAAACACGCTCTAAACTGCATGAAAGGTAAAAACTAATTTCCATACATTTCCAGTTAAGTGTATATAAAGATGTGGAGAAAAGATTCTAAAATATGTGCTTTCTCGCGAGACACAGATGACAGAATTATCAAAATCTTGATATTGAAACACCGATCTATTTCAGCACAAACCTCAATCCCTTACTTTACGGATCAATTCTTCCGGGAGGTTGAGACGAGCAGGCGGAATACATACACTGCCTGTCAGCCGCAGTACTTCAATACCTTCTTACAGGTGACTAGTAGTCTGTAGTCGAGTAGTAGCCAGGCAAAGTAATATAGGAAACCAAGACAAACTCTATTATTGGGATCATGCATTATGTAGGATATAATGTTTGCTTGGTATTAGGTCACGGCATATATAACAAACGAAGCCTAGCACGTTTTTGTAGGAAGAGAAATTTGGGTTTTTATCTCTTTTATATATCAAAATAATATGTTGTTGAGTACTCAAACCCCGACTCATCCCCTCCCTATTACAGTGGCTGTGGTATTACCAGCAAAACGCTTCATATCTCGAGCAATGGATAGCAAAGACTTTGGCACAAACCATCGAGGGTGACCTGACCAAGGTGAATGGGTACTTAGCTGTTGCAGACGCTGACCTTCGGACAGAGCGGAAAAAGTAAGAAATAATATGTTTTTTAATTAAAAATCAACGGGAGAAGATACATTTTAAAGTTTACCCCCTCCCCAGGTTGATCATTGCAAAAGTGAAGGAGAAGTTTGGTGAGGATGAGGTTGGCAGTGAGGTGGCTCAACAGGTTCGTGATCTAATTTGGGGAAGTGTGCCAAGTCCATACAAATATGTAATCAGGAAAATGAAAATAATCCCCCTTGCTCAGCTGAATCTGAGATATAGCACGGTTTAATCCATCCCATATTTAGGAAGCTGAGATAGCACGATTAAGCGAGGAAGTTAGCAAGTTACAGAGTGTCGAGGTCCAGACAAATGTGGTTCAAGTTGGGGGAGAGGGGGAAGGAGGAGAGGGATCCGTTCCCACTGCACCCGGTGCATCTCAAATGGTTAGTCAATTGTAGCGGTTCTGGTTTCACTTTGGTAATGAAATTACCCCTCTGTTATTATTGCTCACGGTATGCAATAAAAGGGGTGACTTCGTAACCAAGGTTTCACCACTGTGTGTTGGGTACGCAATAAGGGTTCACGCCCATGACAGCAAACGCTTTTATAAGTTCAAATAAAATCATAACGGTCCGCCTAATATTCATTTTCCGTGGATATTTTAACTTCTATAACAATTACTTTATTTCTTTTCATTTCCTCTGTCTGTGTTTGCATGTTCAGTGTACATCAGTGTACATCAGTGTACATCAGTGTACATCTGTGTACATCAGTGTACATCAGTGTACATCAGTGTACATCAGTGTACATCAGTGTACATCAGTGTACATCAGTGTACATCAGTGTACATCAGTGTACATCAGTGTACATCAGTGTACATCAGTGTACATCAGTGTACATCAGTGTACATCAGTGTACATCAGTGTACATGAGTGTACATCAGTGTACATGAGTGTACATCAGTGTACATCAGTGTACATCACCTCACAACGTAGCCTCAGGGTGACACAGCCGCAAGATCAGAAGTCAAAACAGAACTGCAACCATCAGATAAGGGTTTTGGATTTGAGTTGGCCGAGAGAGAGGGAGGTGGGGTGACTGTTTTTAGATTGGAACCAGGCTGCCCCGCATCTGCATCGGGGACCATTCTTGTCGGGGATACTATTCAGTCGGTATGTGGTTATTTGTTGAGTAACAAGTAGTTATAGAAATCGGTTTATCAATGATCAGTTACAAACTAGAAGTATGGAGAAATATTTTAACGGTCTCAAATTAGTCATAATTTAGCGAATTATACGACCCTTTCTCTCTACCAGATAAATGGGGTAGATGTCACTGCGATGACCAAAGCTCAAGTTGATGACCTCATCCGAAATAGTTCTAGTGGGATGTTGATCATTGTAGTGGTACGAAGAGAGGGACCACATTCCCTTGTAAAGTAAGTGCTTCAGGGCACATTGCGAGTTACCTTGCCAATTTTTGGAGAATTTTTATTCCAATTTATTCATTTTTTATAAATTAGTGCACCTATAATTAACAATTACTATTGTAATTACTAATTCTCTGTGTTTTAGCAGGCAGGAATCGGAAGAAGAGGAGAAGGCTCGTACAGCTGAGATTGAGTCCCAGAAACGCTTGAATGAAGCGCTGGCGAACATGGCCCGCCTTGAGACCGAAGTGGCAACATATGCAGCCAAAGAGGAGGATGAGGCCAAGGCTGCTCAGTCTGAAGCTGAGGAGAGGAAAGTTAGGGAGGTTGAAGCTGAGACTGCTAGAGCTGCAGCTGCTGCAGCAGCAGAGGCAGCAGAGGTGGAAGAGAAGGAGAAATTAATTAAAGAAGCCGAAGAAGCTGCAAAAGGTATATATCAATGTTGGTCGAATTTTGAGTTTTATTTGGGTATCTAATCTATGAGATCTTCCCTTCTCAAAATCTTGTGGTGATCGGGTATGCCTTGCTAGTGATTTCATGAAAAGGAGGTGTTATAATATAGTGAATAATACAGTGCTCGAGTAATTAGATCTTCCCCTGCTTACTACAGTGACTCGATCACATTTTCTAGTAGTAGGGTTACCATAGTTACTAAAAACAATATCTCTCTACAGCGGCCGAAGAAGCGAAAGCGGAGGCGGCTAAATGGCAAGCGATTGCCGAGGAAGCGGAGAGAAAAGCTTCTGAAGAACGTGAAGCTCACAAGAGAGCCACAACTGAGAGAGAAGAAGCTGAGAAAGAGGCAAAAGAGGCCGAGGAATCAGCCAAAAAAGCTAAAGAAGAACTACAGCGAGTCAGCAATCATGCAATTGTGACTCAGGTGGGTTATCCTAGGCCCTAGCTTCAATTCCTAGTTCGCCAGAAATTCATGAATGACTTTCATTGTTATTGTCACTTGAATCATCTCCCGCTGTTTTTTTACAGAGCGACCAGACCACCACAGAAGCCGCATCAGGTATGTAGCGCGCGATGCAAGACAAGTAATCCACTGCGCGCGAGATCTCAAGGTTGCTAGGGGCAATGACATGAAACATCACTTATGACGTCATTGGCATAGCCAATTCACTCGCAATTATACCACGTACATGTTTTTTAATTGCAAGTGAATCGCTGAGTCAACTTAATTGGCAAAACTCCAATTCTTTTCAGATTCTGCCGCTGCCCTGCCCGACTGGACGAGCGATGTTGATGCAATTATGAGCGGATATAGAAACTCCGTGGCTCAATATGAAAAGTAGGTCAATATGTAGCAATATGTAGATATTTTAGCTTTACAATTAGTTTCATCTCTTCTGACTGTCCATGAACAGGGGTTTGACGAGTTATGATCATGCATTGTAATTAGCTCCAGTCTTAGCTAGCATGACCCGTGTGCATATGTTTCATTTCATATGGTAGTACGTCAGACCCAGTACGTCGTGGATACTTGTCGAATAAGGGGTGACCCGTAAGTCCCCCTTAGTCAACAAGTAGATACAAGGGAAAGGCAGAGCGTGTAAAGAACTGTCAAAAGCAGTACAACTAAATCCCAAAGCACCTTAAAAAGTTCAATTTATTCACATCACTTTAATTAAAAGTACCTACCTAGAAGACATACCCTGTCCTTCAGATTAAGATTAGTCCCCTATTTCTCAGTGAAAACTGGGAGGATCGTGAGCGTATGTTGCCCAGTCAGGAATTATTCCTCCTTCAAAATCAAAGGGAAGGAAGTAGTGCATCACTGTTGTTGGAAAGGCACCTTCAAGGTCTGGAAGTGTGCACTGTAGAGGTTCCAACTCATCGAAATGATCCACTATCTTCTCCTTTAGCTCCTCCAGTACATCAGGATGGGTCTTACTCAGATTATTTGTCTCAAATGGATCCGCGGTGATGTTGAAAAGTCGGGTGACATTCCAATTGATGCTATTTTCCCCAAAGGTATACCGGTAATCTGTTTGGCATGTTGTTTGCGAAGAGAGCGATTGTAGGCCAAACATTGCTTTGTAATCGCCTTTGATATACGCTGCGTTCTGGTTCACTGGATTTATGTGGACTAGGAACTCGTTCCGTAGGCAGCTTGTCTCGTTACCGGTAAACAAAAAGTCCGATTGATCAATGCTGTCCAGGGTGTAGATCTGAGATTTTCTGACCTTAGAAATCTCTGCAAAGGCCTCCCAGCCTCCTGTCCATCGAACGAGACTGGAGAACCAGTCAGTGACGTGAATATAGCAGGAAGTGGAACCACGGGGCACCAGGATGTCCGGGTTGGGGCTGTACAGAAATGCAGGAACTCTCACAGCACCCTCAAAAAGCGTGTTTTTCCACCCTCTCAGCGGGAGGCTGGAGGCAAAACGAGATTGCTGAGCTCCGTTATCACTTGCCACAATTAGTAGCGTGTTATTCCATATACCCGCCTCTTTATAGCTCTCGATAATTTCACTAAGAGCATCCTGGGCAGCGTTCAACATAGCCTGTCGTACACAACTCTTGTTCGCTTTATCGAGGCAGTCTTCGCTAAAGTAGGCATCAGGAGCAAAGAAGGGATAGTGGACATTTTGCATGTTGTACATTATATAGAGAGGCTGGGATGTGTTGTGGCTCTCAACTATGCTCTTAGTCCGGGCTGTGTAGAGGTTTTCACTGTATACTTGGGTCGAGTTTGGTAGGATGGACCAGTTTATTTCATCACCATCCTCCTCGCAGAAGTAGAAATCGTTATACTGTTCGCCCGGGACATACAGATGTGACATGTAGTCTAACTGGCCTTGGGTGTACCCGTAAGCAGTTTGGAATCCTCGAGTACACGGCATGCAATCCCACCGAGCATAGCCAAGGTGCCATTTGCCCAACATATGTGTTGCGTAACCATTGGCACGAAGGACCTCCGGAAGTAAGATCTGGTCTCTATCCAGACACTCCTTTGTCCACGGCTGGAAAACATCGTCAGTAATTCCCAAGGCAATGGCATACCTACCAGTGTAGAGAGAACCCCGTGCAGGGGTACACAAAAACTGGGAGTAGTATCTGTCCAGGATGAGACCCTCACTTGCAAGCTTATCAAACAGGGGTGTGGTGATATTCTTTTTAATTTCCGGGTAAGTGTAACCCATATCTCCGTATCCCATGTCGTCAATCAGCACAAACAGGATGTTCGGTTTATCGACAACTGATCCCCCAACTATTGGAGCTCCAAGGAATAGGAGGAGGGAGAGAAGGACGGAAACCATAATTTCAACACGATCAGGGTCGAGGGTATTATTCTTATGTTCTATCTCCAAAAAGGGCAATGAACGTAGGTGTCGCAACAATGAAAGGTTATTTGTGTTACTTTTATCTGTTATTAAATTGCGTGGGCAGAGGGACAGTTGAGATCACAAAATCCCATACAATCAGATGATCATAAAGGACGCTCGTTACGCATAACAATTGAGGGGCGGCCTCACTATTCCTCAACAAGCCCTATACAACTCCTCAGCCAAGGAGGCTGGTGTAACTTTATCCTAATCGGAGATATGCGATACCGGGATACTGATATATCGAGATTGGATGCCTGAATATGAATGGGGCAAATCTTCAAGGTACCGTGTGGGGCAATAAAAATGCCCCCCCCCCCCCCCAAGTCTACCATAGTTCCAGATATCGTGGAGACAGAAGTTATATTTGTGTTATATCATGACATTACCAAAAACTAACAGAAATAATTAGTTGGCCTGGAAAGGTGACCACTTTTGTTGTCAAACTGACACCTTTGCCCTCTCCAGCTTTTTTCATCTATAGGTGAAAAAACCGGAGAGGGCAAAGGTGTCAGTATAGGTTATACTACCCTCACCTACCAGCGCACATGTGGTGGTTTCTCGTAGCACTCGAGTTCGTGTTTAAATGTCACCAAGCACGCCGTGGGTAGGTTGGCTAGAGCGGTTGGTGCAGCCGGCTGCCGGTCTATTATTATACCGGTGTCTATTATTATTATTATTATTATACCGTGTGTAATGATACGCTTTCAAATAGGACGAGAGACGTTGAGGAGACTCGTCAGAACTTGGATTTACAGGAGAAACTGAAGGCGAGACGGAGGAAAAGACGGCAACAGATGAAACAAAATCTAGAGGAACAGGTTAGTGTTCCATATTGTTTCTTATTGTCCCATAGTGTTCCATCTTGATCTAGTGTTCCATATTGTTCCATTTTAGTGGGATTTTAGTCTTCCATAGATAGTGTTCCATATTGTTCCATAGTGTTCCATAGCATTCCATATTATTCCAGAGACTCTGGACCAGAGTGTTCCGGAGAAGATTTGACCCATGACTCAATATGGGTCGAGATGTTTCTCTCTTCGGGCCCTAAAATATTTCAGCGTTCAGCCATATTTGATATTCTAACAGATCACTTTTCAGAGATTGATAGCACAGAACTCAAACATTGGTGAAACTAAAGAGGAATGAACAAGCAAACAAACACCCGTGAAGTTGCATGACGTAGCCAGCTGATCCAGGCTCTTAAATTGGGCAGTTACCTGCAGTACAGCGATGGACACTCGAATAGAACGTCTCTCAAGTTTAAATTGTGATTTGGGATCGGATTTTTGATCTTATATTATTGACTATGAGTATGAAAAACTTTCTAGTTTACCTTCAAGTATGTAAATAGTTAGAAGGGTGAGACAAACTTATTTTTTGTAGATTTGTGTTAAAAGTGATATTGATGTTAACAGTGTTGTATTGTTATTAGAAATATAAACTTTCTGACAAATTCAACAAAACAAAACATGAAACATTTTATTTGTTAACCGGGATGTAGATATCTAGATTATTTTGAAATTGGATTATCTACATCTGATTTACCTGGGTAAATTGGGTTCATGATATATATCTTAGTTCGTATCATTGTTTGTATCAGGGGATACCAATATCATTATCATATTATGATATCACTGCACTGGCAAGTGCCCCGGGGCCCATCCACCCCCCGGCCCCCCTTTCCTAGAAAGAAAGAAAAATGCGAGGGGCCGACAGGCCCCGAAGCTAGAGAGAGAGAATGAGTGTGTTTGAAGTACACTAGGGGAAAGAAGCCTCTAAAGTGCACACTCTCCCTTTCACTTCTACAGTGCAGTACCATACGAACGCGACGAGACCGGATTTCAGGATCAAATTACACAAGCATGCAGTTGAACTAGAGTTATGAAACTTGGTATCCAGCTGTCCTTTTACTATCACTGCTGGAATCCAAGTTTATAGACTGATTGAAGCTAAGATGCTGAAACGGTAGGGGTGTCAAGTTCGGCTATAAAAGTGTCGTCTATATATACACGACCCAAATCCCGGGAGCTTAGCTCTTGAAAACGGTAAAAGCTTCGAAGTTGAAATTTTGTGGAGTCATAGTTCTTGATAGGGTGCGTGTAGTAGGATATTTTTCGAGTCATAAAACCTTAATTAAGACCTAATTATGCCCTAATTAAATATGCATTTCCCACCTATCTCCGGACTGGGTGGTCGGAGAGACTTCTTTTATAGCTTATCCGAACCGGAAACGTCGATTTATGGGGGGTCGTTCCCCGAACAAAAAGTCGTATCTCGCACCCTTCTGGATTTATTCACATATTTATGATTTTATGCATATCTTGAATATCTTTTAACTGGTTGATGTTAGGGACATGAAACATGTCTAATTCGACGTAGAATGGTCGATTTATGGGGGGTCGTTCCCCGAACAAAAATCCGTATCTCGCACCCTTCTTAAGTTATGCACATATTTATGATTTAATACAATCATTCGCTGAATGGCTGATACTAGAAACTTTGAATTGGTGTTTGACGTAAAAAGATCGAAGTATATGCAGCAGATTTACCAAAAAAGAGAAACATCATACCAAAAAGAAGAGAAACTACAGTCGGACCCCGATTTAGGGGCCCCCGATTTAGGGACACCCCGATTTAGGGACAGGATTTTTTTCCCCCAAAAATTTTTTGAATTTTTTTTGTGAAATTTTTTGTGAAATTTTTTTGAAAATTTTTCAAAAAGATACCAGCCACGTCCGAATCGTGTTTCGAATCAGTGAATCTTATCGTATGTCCTGCTGCTAATTAGACGGTTCGGAACGAACTGATACGTGATCCCCATGGGGCCATTGAATCACAAGTTCACCAAGCGTCAAAATTTCGATTCGATGGGGATCACGTTTCGATTCGTTCCGAACCGTCTAATTAGCAGCAGGACATGCGATAAGATGCACCGATTCGAAACACGATTCGGATGTGGCTGGCATACCTTTAAAAATTTTAAAACATTTTTGCAAAATTTTACAGTACGATTGTCAATGCTTTGATCGGTGCTCCCCATAAATTTTAAGAGAAAAAGTTATTTTGAAATTTTGATACTTCCTCAACCGCTTAGGGTGCCCCGATTCGGCATGGTATCACGTATCGGTTCGTTTGGAATCCACTAATTAGACAGGACATCCAGTAAGCTGCACCGATTCGAAACACAAATCGGACGGGCTGGTATAACTTAGAAAATTTTTCACACTTTTTTGAGGAAAAAAAACTATTTTATATTTTTCTATTTCTAATCAGAAATGATGATGTCATCAATACATGAATATTGCTTATAACAGTTAGAGGTGTCTTTAGTCTTAATAATATAGCATTTTGGGCATAAAATAGGTTTTTATGGGCCAAATATGGCTCACCCCGATTTAGTGGACACCCCGATTTAGTGGACAAGACCCTTTCCCCCGAGGGTGTCCCTAAATCGGGGTCCGACTGTAGTACCAAAAACCAATCAAATTGGTTTGGATGACCCGGGGCCCAAAGGCGTCGGGATGCAAAATGTTGGTAGGATAAAACATTACTTTTGTAGGAAAATCTAAAAATGCGTCAAGAAAAACACTATTGTAGCTGGTGAAGGTCGCATCTCGACGCCTTTGGGCCCCGGGTCATCCAAACCAATTTGATTGGTTTTTGGTACTAGTTCCAATACCATATACATATTACCAAAATTGTCCAGGCCAGAGAGAGAAAGAGAGAAAGAGAGAAAAAGAGAGACTGAGAGTTAAGCAAGGCAAGAGTATATAACACACATACCAACACATTGTGGTACGCCATTTATCCACGATCCATCCTTCTGACAATTTGCCCTTCTATAGAAGTCAGATGCTAAACCTGATTTGCTAAACCTGATCTGCTCCACAACATCACCACCCCACCGTTTAGTTTAACACAGTCGCTACTTGAACTATCTATGAACAGGTAGTTCAGCACCTCAACACCATTACATGTGATAATGAAGGCGGTCTCTGTTTTGGTGATCGTCCAGATCTTATCCACCTCCACCGGGGGTTGTACTGGCAGGTCCGTCCAGCTGCTCGTGCAGGAGTATATCTGATACTGCATTCGGGAGATGAACCCCACATACACAGTTCCGATAGTGCTGCTGTCCTTGGATCCATCGCATCCTATTCTCGCTCCGCGAATAATAGGATCCCGGCCCGTTGAGAGCAAGAACTCACGTGCGCGCGATATAAAGCACGTTTTCAGCAGATCGCGCGTGATAGACCGTTTTTGGAGACCATTTTAGCTGACCTAGCACTACTCAAAGGTCAATTATGGCCTCATTTCGCATCGTGATGAATCGGCGGGTATTTTCCCATACTCACAAGGCCATGACGATTCCCCCAGTACCCGCAGATTGTTCCAGGACCGAGTACGAGCTTGCAGCCAGGTCTTTAAAGAATTGCTCATGTTTAGCGTCAATTTTGACCCACTATTCCTCAAATGCTGATACTCGCGGGTATTTTCCGTAAAACTAGAGACAATTATCTGCCAGGAGCAACAAACGAGATGTAAATCGGTTCAGTAGTTCCTTGCAGCCAGGTCTTTGAAAAAGTTTGCTCTAAAATCAATAACGGACCGGAGGCCTAGATATGTAAGATCGATCTCGGTCGCTGCGCGACCTCGATCTCACTCAGGCATCAATGTGGCCAACTGCTGTCCTTGTCTTTCATATTCACAACGATGGTCTGACCACTGCCCAGTGTAGAGTCCGTCTTTATCTGGAGAGGTGTTGCCTCCAGGTCCCAGAGTATGTACAAATCCTTCTCTACAGCTGTCCACTCTGAAATACAATGGATTTCAGTTTTTTGCTTATATTTTTTGGGTGTAATCTAACAAAAACAAAATAGCTTGTGGACCTGAAAACATACACAGTTTCAGGCGGTTCAATCATTAAATTGTTTTGTTCTAATAAAAGTTTCCCGTGAAACAGTTAACAGGGTAGAACAAGGCAATCATGTGTCATGTTAATAAAATTTATTTTGTGACTAACCTGTGAGAACAGCTGTCCCGCATAATGCAGCTGTGAAGAGAAGGAGACGTATCATCGTAACACACATGTATACTACTGCTGCAGGGGTGGGAAAAAATGTCCGCCCTAGATTGGCGTTGGGATTAGACGGGGTTGCTCTATGGGACAAGTGAATGGGTTGACCGGGATTTCGGATTTTTGTTGGCTGCGGAGCAGCCCCTCCGAAGGGTTTCGCGAAAAATCGCGCGCGAAAAAAGAGGGCGCGACGTGCCCAAGGATTTTTGGCTCGGAGTTAATTTTTTTGGTCGGAGTGAACGTTGTCATTTGATTTTAAACTAACTATTCCAGGGAGCAAAAATTTTCGGTCTGGAGGTCGAGCGGTTGTCTAGTCTTTGGCTGCCGAATCGAATTTCTTTCGGGTCACTGACTGGTTAAAGGCGGGCGCGGTGATCATGTTTTTTACCGGTACGGGTCGTGGACTACTTTCTGGGTTGCTGGTCGGGTTTTTTGGGGAAGAGTCACGTATTACAGCCGCTAATGAGGGATGAGTATCGAAAAAGCGACATGTGCCGATTCGGAGGACGGAGCACTGGGATTAAGAGGCCACTTGTTAAATGCTAACGAGCTTCGGATCTCATGACCAATCATCATCGTCATCCCTTGCCATGCTATACGCAGTCTGTCTGTTCGGCACTTTAAGCGCCTGCACTTTAAGCGCACTTTAAGCGCCTCGGCACTTTAAGCGCCTCGCTTACGCTCGCCCTTCGGGCTTGCGTAAGCTCACACCGGGCCTTCGGCCCGGTGTGAGAGCTGACAGGCAAGGAACATGTCAAGTCATCCCTCATTAGCGGCTGTGATACGTGGTTCTCCACAACTAATCCTAATTAGCAATTCAGAATGGTCCACGATTCGATGGGGATCACATGACTTGACTAACTGTCAGCGGTATCGCCTTTGTGTGTCTTGTGGTTGTCCGTTTTTTATTTTCCTGGTCGCATTCTGAGGAGGTTCGATGGCCGGAGACAATTTTTTTGACTTCTGGACCGAGGATTTGTGTTTTTTGGAATGAGTGACGCGGACTGTGTTCGTTCCGATCGGCTGTCAGAGCATTGGCCTGACCCTATTCTCATTTCTCTCACGCGGAGCGCGCGAGAACTGTGGTCAGAGCATTGGCCTGACAGCCGATCGGAGGAATGGGCTTCGAGCTGAAGGTTTTGGTCAGCCTGTTTGTGTTTAAATAAGTAGTATATTTGGTGACATTGACACCTAGTGCGTGCGAGATCGAGGTCGCGCAGCGACCGAGAACGAGCTCGCACATAGGTGTCCGCTCCGCCCCCTAAAAAGGGGTCGTGTCTTTCAAGCCAAATTGCACGTGATCCACTGGACCGATTTGCATCCGGTTTGTCGCAAAAGACTACAAATTGGTCCTAGTTTACTGGAAAATACCCGAGAAGTTTGTCTTTCAACAGGAAGTGGGTCAAAATTGACACTGAAGTCAAATCTATAATCTGGCTTCCGAGCCTTTTTGCACCACTCCCAGACGGTGTAGAATGAATCTGAGGGTATCAGAAGATAGGTTGAACTCTTGTGAGTACTGGAAAATACCCGGCATTAATAGCTGATACTAATTGCATCAACATATCTCCCAATATCTTCTAAATCGCATGGGCGTAGTGCAGAAACTCTCGGAAGCCAGATTATAGGTTTGACTTCAGTGTCAATTTTGACCCACTTCCTGTTGACAGACAAACTTCCCGGGTATTTTCCAGTATATTAGGATCATTTGTAGTCTTTTGCGACAAACCGGATGCAAATCGGTCCAGTGGATCGCGTGCAACATCCCTTGAAAGAAACGACCCTTTTTGAGGCGGAGCAGACACCTGTGTGTGAGCTCAATCTTGGTCGCGCACGGTGTCTATGTCACCAAGTAGTATATAGGGTGACTCTGCTGGATTTTAGCGCTCTGCGGTGTCAGGAGCCGTACTGCAACTGGTCTAGGGCGGACATTTTTTTGCCCACCCCTGTACTTAAGTTAATGAAGGGGCGGAAAGGAGTAAAGTAAATGGTGAAATTGTTTATTATCGAAATGAAAAAATTCAAGAATCTAACCAATCGGTTTATTTTTTCTCTGGTTTCAAGGTAGCAAACGTAAGTGGTGGCGGATAAAAGAAAATGATCTGATCCCTATCTATCTATCTCTCTCTCTCTCTCTCTCTCTCTCTCTCTCTCTCTCTCTCTCTCTCTCTCTCTCTCTTTTTCTCTCTGTCTCTCTTTTTCTCTCAGTCTCTCTCTCCCCATCTATCTTTAAATCTTACATATCTCAACCAAGCTCCTATGCAAAGTTAATGTCCTTGTCTTAGATCCACGGACTCCTCTGGTTGAGTGTTAGAGAGTTATACGTGTTCTCTCCTTTTTTTAATAGTCGTCTCTATGTCTCTTACTCGCGTAGCTAACCTGTGTCTCTGCACCTGAAAATTCTTTATCTCTATAAAAGTTTCAATCGTTCAAAGATTGAGAGACGAGGGAGAGAGGCAGGGAGAGGGAGGAAAAGTTGTGAGTCTTCTAAAATTGAAATGGACTGGGATCAAGACGGGTCCGGGAAGGGGATTCCATGTGTCAAGATAGTGATACGTGGCAGGCACCCGGCTGCCGGCACCGCCAGACAATCTAGACTGGTGTAGACTACTAATACTAATACTACTAGTCTGCCACCGGGTTTGAACAATTTATTAATGAGAAATTCGGTTAACATTCTTACCTCAGCCTGATTCAGAGTTTCGAAGGACTGTTTGTGTGGAGGGTGACCGTTTGGCGTTTTCCATAGTCCCAAGTACTCAAGGGTAGATTGTAAGTCACCTACACGTGGGAAATGAAAATGTGGTAATAAGGTGGAATTTTTTGTTTAGTTTGAAATAACTCGCTCGACTGCAGCAAAAGGACTGAAAGGTCCATTACGGTGGCAGATTCCGGCCAAGTGTTTTTTCAATCAAGTGAAATGTTTTTGTTTGAAATTTTATAAAAATTTTATTTCAAAATGAAAATAAACATGTTGTTAAAATTATTGGCCGGAATCTGCCACGCGGGTGGCAGATTCCGGCCAAGATTCTCAAAAAACCTTGGCCAGAATCTGCCACACACGTGGCAGATTCTGGCCAACCAACTAAAACGTGTTTATATCAAAGCGAAAACCACTGTACCCGACTAATTTTGATACGCTGAATCACGTAAGATACTTTTCCAATCGCTCAGAGGTCGGGAAAGTGTCATAGTTGACCATAATAGGGTCTAATTGACCCCACTTACAACTTTTCACCTTAAACGATAGACGCTTATGTGAAGGCACTTTTCCGACTAATTTTGATACGCTGAATCACGTAAGCAACTTTTCCAAGTACTCAGAGATCGGCAAAGTGCCCTAATTGAGCAATTAAGGCTAATTAGACCCAATTATACCCAATTAAGGCACTTTCCCGACCTCGGAGGACTTGGAAAAGTTGCTTACGTGATTCAGCGTATCAAAAATAGTCGGAAAAGTGCCTTCACATAAGCGTCTATCGTTTTAAGGTAAAAAGTTGTAAGTGGGGTCAATTAGACCCTATTATGGTCAATTATGACACTTTCCCGACCTCTGAGGGATTGGAAAAGTATCTTACGTGATTCAGCGTATCAAAATTAGTCGGGTACAGTGGTTTTCGCTTTGATATAAACACGTTTTAGTTGGTTGGCCAGAATCTGCCACGTGTGTGGCAGATTCTGGCCAAGGTTTTTTTGAGAATCTTGGCCGGAATCTGCCACCCGCGTGGCAGATTCCGGCCAATAATTTTAACGACATGTTTATTTTCATTTTTAAATACAATTTTTATTAAACTTCAAACAAAAACATTTCACTTGATTGAAAAAACACTTGGCCGGAATCTGCCACCGTAGTCCATGTTTGTTTATTAGGCTTCCGCGGTATCTATTAAACGAACAGTTTCTTACCCATTTGTTGTGACGTTGTAGAGATTGGGAGTAAAAGTAGAACTAGAAGACTGCTGCAGGTAACGGAGAGCATTGTGTGGCTGCACGCTGTCAGAGCATTGGCCTGGACAGTTATTATAATGCATAGTGTTTCTAAACAGGGCAACCAACACACCGAGAAACAGCATGGCAAACGCTTTTAAAAGTGGGACTGGGAAATGAAGGACTGAAGGCGAATTATTATAGTGAGCCAAACAAAAAGGGACCACCGCGGCGTATATATTATAAATAGTATTCTCTTCGTCTCGTCGACCGCGGGGCGCCCGGTGCGGGGCTGGAGACAGTGGTACAGAACGAGAAACATCATGGTAAAAGCGGGGAATAACTTATACAGTGTATATATATTGGGGGAAACCAGTTGTGCCTGAACCTCAGGTCAAGTGCCCCTTTTTTACGACTGTTTACGACTGAAATCTGAAATTTCAGAGTTCAGTTATGACGGCTATTCCCTGAAATCACGCGCTCTGGGTGTCCTCCACGAAACTAAATTCAGTTTAGTGTTGAAATTTAGAAGTCAAGTTAGTGAGCGACTAATATCTCGCTAAACTTTAGATAACCGTCCACGAACAACATGTTTCGAGGCTTGGTCCGACCCATGTGATACTGAGGTGTTATACATGTGATAGAATGCGACACCCAATGGGCACTCTCTCTTTTCCATCACGTGAAGATATCAGCGTGACATACAATAACGTGGAACGTAATGTGTGAATTGAGATAGAGATCCACTGGCCAATCAGGACACTTGATTCTCAATGTGCGATAATTAATAGCCAGTGCCACACCTGAGAGGGGGATAACGAGAGGGGCAATGGGCATAATGAAAGGGGGAACCGGGAATGAGAGACTGGGAGATAGGAGGGAAAGAGATGGAGAATGAGATATGAGAATGAGTTTGGGAAAGAGAGGAGAATGAGAGGGGGAATTAGAGGGGAATAGAGGGGGAAATAGCGGGTTGTTTAAAGTTTTGAGAGGGGGGAAAGAGAGGGGGTAGGTTTTGGGTAGAGGGGGATAGTGAAGGGGAGGAAGATTGGGAAGAGATAAAAAGGGAATAAGGGGGGTTTGGGGGGTTTTGGATCTCTCTCTTTCCTTCCGCTCTCTCTCCCCTCTCTCTCTCTCTCTCTCTCTCTCTCTCTCCCCTCTTTTCTCTCTCTCTCCTCTCTCTCTCCCCGCTCTCTCCTCTCTCCTCTCTCTCTCTCTCTCTCTCTCTCTCTCTCTCCCCCCTCTCCTCTCTCCTCTCTCTCTCCTCTTCCTCTCTCTCCTCTCCTCTTCTCGCTCTCTTCTCTCTACCGCTTCTCTCTCTCTCTCTCTCTTCCCTCCCCTCTCTTCTCCCTCCTCTCTCCTCTCTCCTCTTCTCTCTCTCTCTTCCGCTCTCTCTCTCTCTCTCCCCTCTCTCCTCTCTCTCTGGGTCTCTCTCTCTCTCTCTCCTCTCTCCCCTCTCTCGCTCCCTCTCTTCTCCTCTCTTCTCTCTCTCTTCTCCTCTCTCCTCTCCTTCTCTCATCTCTCTCTCTCTCTCTCCCTTTTTCTCTCTCTCTCCTCTCTCTCTCTTCTCGCCCTCTCTCCCCCTCTCTCTCTCTCCCCTCTCTCTCTCTTCTCCTCTCTCTTCTCTGCTCTCTCTCTCTCCTTCCTCCCCTCCTCTCTCTCTCTCTCTCTCTCCTCTCTCCTCTCTCTCCGCTCTTCTTCCTCTCTCTCTCCCTCCTCCCCTCTCTCTCCCCCTCTCTCCCTCTCTCTCTCTCTCCTCCTCTCTCTCTCTCTCCCCTCGCTCTCTTCATTCTCTCTTTTCTCTCTCTCTCTCTGCTTTTCTTCTTCTTCCTTCTCTCCTCTCTCTCTTCTCTCTCTCTCTTCCTCTTCGCTCTCCCTCTCTCTTCTCGCTCTCTCTCTCTTCTCTCTCTCTCTCCTCTCTCTCGGCTCCTCTGGCCTCCCTTTACCGCTCTCTGTCTTCCTTTTGAATTTTGCTATTTTTTGCTATTAAACTAATCTCAATTCTCCGTTCATATTTCATTTTTCCCCCTTTAACATTCTTGGGCTGTCTATTTTCTTTTTCCTCCCCTTTTCTGTTCTTGGAATTCTCTCTCTCCCTCTTATCTCGTTCCTAAATGTTTTTTCAATTTAAACTTTCTTCTCATTCCCCATGTGCCTGTTTTCAAAACCCTTCGTGGCCATTTTGCTTTTTTGGTCCATTTTGGGTTCTTTTGGGAACGCATTCCACAATGAAATTTGTTCAATTTAACGCCTTTGGGTTGGCTAAATTCTCAGCCTGTTTTTCTAAATTTAGTGTTATTTAGTGGGGTTATATGGGTTCAGTGTGAAATGGGGCTGAATCACGTGACTTGTACCACGTGGAGAGGGTTTTAGTATGGAACTAATCCCTCTCTAAAACCCTAGTCAAAGCACAAAAACAAACACTAATTCTGTAGTTCGGTGGCGAAATCGATAGAAACTCTCCCCTTTTCACACTCAAAAGCCTAATTATCGAGATCTAAAAGTTTTTGTACGGGTTTGTGGAGGACAAACCCCGAGAAATCAGGCTTCGAATTTTTAACCCCCCATCAATCCTGAGATAACAAGGGGCCTCAGATTTCGCCTTAAAGTCTGAATCTCATTGGTGACGTCATTATTTCCCCCGTTCTCCCTCACACAGGTAGCCAAACTCTTCGCCCTGATTGGTCCTTTCTTAAGGCACACCCTGGCGTTTTTTCAATCATCATGTTCCCAACCAAATGACTTCACCAGGGTTTAAGGCTAACAAAATGGACCTCAAATATGCATTTTAGCCTAATCAATTCATTTTTTGCTACAGCTTTTTCAAATTTTTGGCGTTTTTTTCAATTTTTTGTTGAAATTTTTTTACCTCAGGACACTTTTTTTGATGAAACATTAAATTCTTGGAATTTGAAGAGAATATAAGAGTGAATAAGCCCAAAGAAGGATTTTTGAAATGGAGTTATTTCTGGGCCCGAAACGGTTTTTCTTTTTTTTGCTTCTTTTACACGCTGGGCTGAGAGTTTTCCCATCTTTTCCATTAAGTGAAAATCGGAAAAAGTTGCTCAAAAAACGTTAAACTATTGGGGGGGCGGGGGGGGGGGGGCCCCCAAAAAATTTTTTGGAACTTTTTTCCCGCCAAAAATGTGGTGTACGAGCTTTTTTTTTTTTTTTAAAAACCCTGTCTTTTTGAAAAAGAGGGAAATTCCCCGTATTCAAAAAAACGGGTGATCGAAGGAAAATGGACCAACTTAAACGATTCAGAAGGTCCGTTTTGGGGGGGGCTTTAGGTTTGTCCTACTTTTTTTCCCTCAACCGTTTTTGCTTATTGCGAAAAAGGACGCAAGTGGGTGGAAAACCCACGGCTCGGAAGAGGGGTTTTCCCCCCCAAGAAAAAGTTTTTTTAATCGCAAAACGGTTGGTGGAAGCAAATGTCCCCAAAACCCCCCAAAACCTTTGAATATTTAAGGGCCCCGCCCTTATGATCACCCCGGTTTTGGAAAAGGGTTTCCCTTTTCAAAAAAAGTTTTTTACAAAAAAAACACCCCCTTTGGGGAAGCCAAATTTGGGGCCCCCCAAAATCGTTTTGAAACTTTTCCGTTTTCATCTTTGAACGGGAAATTTCCCCCTTTTTTAAAAGAAGCAAAAAAGTCCGTTTTTCCCCCAAAAATCCTTTCAAAAATCCTTTTGGCACATTTTATCTTTCCAAAAACCAGAATTTTGTTCTCTAAAAAAAGTGGTCCCCAGGGTTAAAACAAAAAAGAAAAAAACCCCTTTTTGAAAAAAGGGGTTCCCCAAAAAAAATTTCCTTTTTGGGGCGAAGAGAAATTAGGGCTAGATATTGGGTTTGTAATTGTTTAGGTATGACCAGATGTTATCTGTCGTTGCCTGCCGAAGCAGCATAGCCTGCATAAGCAGCATTAGCCTGCAGAATTGCAGCAAAGCGGGGAGTAGTAAACTACTACTCCGGTAACACCCTAGTAACACCCTATAACACCATATTTACACCCTAGTAACACCCTAGTAACACCTAGTACACCCTAGTAACAACCTCAGTAACACCCTAATAACACACCTAGTAACACTTCCTAGGTAACACCTATTTACACCCTATTTACACGCTATACATGATACACCCAAGTACTAATAAAACAATAACATTGAAACCCTCTAGGCTCTAGTAACACCCTAGTTACACCCTAGTAACACCCTAGTAACACCCTATAGTTACACCCTATAATAACACCCTAGTAAAACCCTAGTAACACCCTAGTTACACCCTATAATAACAACCCTAAGTAAACAAACCAAGTAAACACCCATAAGTTCAATACACCCAATCACTAAAAAAACCAATAACATTGAAAAATGACCAATAGAAGTTTTACACCTCATGATTAACACCCTGGTAACCACCATGGTAACACCATAGTAAACACCCTAGAACAACATAGTAAACACCCTCAGTAACACCCTAGTAAAACCCTATAACCACCCTGGTTTACACCCTCAAAAACACCTAGTAACACCCTGGTTACACCCTATAGTTCCATACACCCAATCACTAAAACAATAACATTGAAACCGACCAATTAGAGTTTTACACCTCATGATAACACCCTGGTAACACCATGGTAACACCATAGTAACACCCTATAACACCCTAGTAACACCCTAGTAACACCCTAGTAACACCCTATAACACCCTATTTACACCCTAGTAACACTCTAGTAACGTACCCTATAACACCCTAGTAAAACCTACAACACCCTATTTACACCCTAGTAACATTCTAGTAATACCCTATAACACCATATTTACACCCTAGTAACACCCTAGTAACACCCTAGTAACACCCTATTAACACCCTAGTAACACCCTATAACACCCTATTTACACCCTAGTAACACTCTAGTAACGTACCCTATAACACCCTAGTAAAACCTACAACACCCTATTTACACCCTAGTAACATTCTAGTAATACCCTATAACACCATATTTACACCCTAGTAACACCCTAGTAACACCCTATTAACACCCTAGTAACACCCTATAGTTACACCCTATAATAACACCCTAGTAAAACCCTAGTAACACCCTATAGTTCCATACACCCAATCACTAAAACAATTACATTGAAACCGACCAATTAGAGTTTTACACTTCATATGACGTCATGATTAGGTAACCTTCGAGACGGACTTGAACCCGGGAAAAATCCACTGTATTGACCTTGCAACTGATGGTGAGGACTGGTGGTGGCCAAGGACGCTCACAATCCAGGTAGGTCACTTACTAAGTGGTAACCTGATAACACCCTAGTTACACCCTATAATAACAGTCGTGCCTGAACCTCAGGTCAAGTGCACGGCTATTTTCCACTGAGACCTGAGATCTCAGGTTTCAGTGACGGCTATTCCCTGAAATTTAAGGCATTGCCTCGATTGAGTCATAATTTTTACAGTTTTGGTCATTACTCATCCATTTCTTTATGTCCAAATCAGAGCAACATTTACCGCTTACCCATAATCCGTCAATATCCAGGTCAATAATGCAGACCCGGTCTACTTCTACAACACCTTCAACCAGAAACTATCAAACAATGATAAAGGTAAGATATAAAGATAGGGTGGCAAAGCTGTTCGTACGTTAATATCTTGTGTACTGTGCATGGGTCAATTAGCTATCACGCTGCTTCTGTAAAGCACTCTCTCTCTCTCTCTCTCTCTCTCTCTCTCTCTCTCTCTCTCTCTCTCTCTCTCTCTCTCTCTCTCTCTCTCTCTCTCTCTCTCTCTCTCTCTCTCTCTCTCTCTCTCTCTCTCTCTCTCTCTCTCTCTCTCTCTCTCTCTCTTCAGATTCCGTTCCTCTGATGTGGATGTGTCAACAGGGATCCACGACCTGTGCCATTACCGCCGAGACCTCCGAGCGCACCTATGCTGGATCAAACAATGTCGTGATCATGGCAACTATCTATGGGAAAAAGGGAGCAACCATGACTGGTATCTTTGACAATCATAACACAAGCGACTTGAGTCCGGTAATTTTAAACTATCTAATCAACAGGGTCGTTTGACCATGGTTAGTGAGTCCTGCTTGTAGCTCCTTCCCCCATTAAAAGTTTGACCCGCCAATTCTTGATTGACGTCGCTATTAACGTCGCTAAAAAAGGTCATTCGCACGTGGCGAATACCCGAATTAGCGACGCTATTCTTGTCGCGAATGAGCTTTTTTAGCGACGTTAACAGTTAATAGCGACGCCAATCAAGAATTAGCGGGTCAAACTTTTGATGGGGGTTACTACTAACATAAGCTGCTACGACACCATATAATAGCTAGTTATCTTAAATATTTTTCAGGGACAGACAGAGAACTTTGAGTTCCAAAATTTGAGAGACGTTGGAACCATCAGGTGCATTGCCCTTCGAGCGTTGGTCGGTTGGGATGCATGGCTGTTCGATACCATGACGGTAACGTGTGGAACCAAGCCTCCCAAGACCTTCGAAAACTCTAATAGTGTATGGCTCGAGGCTGTGGGCGATGGGGAACCATACCTGAAATTATGCGATTAGAATGTGTAGCAATCTACTTGAATTGATGGTAAATTTTGTGCAAAGGAATGAAATGTTGTAGAATGTAGATGAAGGCATGTAAAGCTATGGAAATTTCCCCCAAAATCAGTTTGGTTTGTGTTGCTCATCGGAGACTGTAAACAATCACACAGCCAAGTCTTGCTGACCGGACGAGACAGCTCATGGTGCCAGATCATCCTTTCAGAATCACCATATATTTGTTCAATGTTCGAGAAAGTAGAAATCTAATTTATTTATTTAATTCAACATATCAACTCACCATCTTCAAAGGCATGTATTGATTGCCTTGATCCCTCTCGACCAGTTCATTTGACAGCTTATCTATCGGATCCCGTTGCAACAACGCGACGCACCCTATAGGAACAAACAAATGTAGTAAAATGTGTGGGTCAGTAAGCACCAAACAAGTAAATCACAAGATGAATCAAGCAAAAACCCAAAACTGCCCTAAACTTACTGTTTACATCCGGTTTGCTGAAAGTTTTCATTTTTAGTAGTTCCGTCCTTTTCCCATCTGACGCAGGGGCCTCCCTCCTCTGAATCATCCTCAGCCACATAGGAGTCCATCACTTTACCTTGACATGTTCCTTGTCTGTCAGCTCTCACACCGGGCCGAAGGCCCGGTGCGAGCTTACGCGAGCCCGAAGGGCGAGCGTAAGCGCTTAAGTGCCGCTTAAGTGCCGATAGACAGACTGCGTAGCATGGCAAAGTAATAAGTGCTGCAGCTGACTCTGTTGGATCTTGTGGGTGGTTCACACACAAGATCCAAGGCACCCTTCAGAGTTCAGAAGAAGAAGACTTAATTCCAGTGCGAGCCAATAAAGTTTCGAATCACCTTGCTGAGAATCTGTCAGTGTCTGGCGCCGCCGACCCCATTTGAGCGCACTCAGAATCAAAATCAAATGTGGTATGGCCCCACCATACAGATGAGAATTGAGGTTAGAAACTAGAAAGAGAAATGCAACTTATACATTTGAGAGTACACTATAAGCTCTCAATTGGCATATCGGACTTAAAATGCCAAACTAAAAGCAAAAAGAGTGAAGAAATATTAGTATAATATTCGACTACTTACGTCCATGAAAACCAAAGAACTAGGATACAGCTCTGGGGTGATTTACCGATATCTGAGCCGGTTGGGTTGCTGTGCAGCAAGCAATCCCTGAGTTTTGTATTTGTCCCAACCACCTATATATTACCGATATCTTTTGTTGGGTAAGTAATTAGTAGTTTTTAGTTTTAAGTGATAAAATGGGCGTGTGACTGAAGTTATGCTTATTATGAAATATATACGTGTGACAGCTGTGACTGTGATTAAAGTCTGCAAGGCTTTGTCAATGCCATATACTAGTTATGATATAGCGTCGGTCAATGTCGTTAGTCAAGTAATGAAAGGTAACCTGCATACTCTAAATTCTATAAACTATTGACGAATGAATACATAACTGAACGATAAAGCATAACAAACTTACCAACTTTGATACACTGTGGTGCATCACTTGACCAAGATCCACCCGCCTGACAAGTCAGAGTTGGACTTCCCACAAGGATTTGGTTGGCAGCACATTCGATTGTTGCAGTTGTCCCTGTTGGTGAGGCAGACCAGCTCCCTTGCGTTGATCCCTCAACAGCAAAGGCAGGACACATCGTGCTTACTAGAAGAGTAATGTGCATGGGATGTGTATGGTTTTATTCTATACACGTCTAGTTCTGAGTTCACTATAATTAGTTATTGAATCATCATAATTTAGACCTAACCTGCTTTGTAGAAATCAGATGCTGTATCATACCCTGAGGTCCAAATGACTTTCAGATCCGCAACACCACCACCCCACCTTACATCATCACTACATCTACTATCGTATGAACTATCCGTGAACACCAAGTTCAGCACCTCAACATCATTACATGTGATGATAAAGACAGTGTCCGTTATGGTGATAGTCCATATCTTATCCACCTCCTCCGGGGGTTGTACTGGCAGGTCAGCGAGGGTAATCACACAGTACTGAAGCTTATACTGCATTGAATTAGTGCCGAATATAATATGCAGGTACAGATGAGAAGTGAACGAAACATAAAGATAATCTCCACTGCCTGATACAGAGTCTGTCTTTATCTGGAGAGCGGTTGTCTCCCAGTCCCAGTCTATCCAGTTACCATACTCTACTGGCGACCATTCTGAAACATGCATATAATAATACTCTCGGTTGAAAGTCAACAGGCGCGGCCAATATCATTGTTTTTTTATAAATTGTGGGAAAACAGTCGTGACTGCAGACCTCATGATTCAGGTTACGGCTAATTAGTCTCATAGTATCAGGGCTACATTTAATTCTAACCTGTGAGACGAACCGTCCCCCATAGTGCAGCTATGAAGAGCAGGAATCGTATCATGTCAAACCAACCATAGTTTCACATCACTAAATAAACGAGGGTGTTTGTCAGGAACCGTCCGAATCAGGAAATACTAGTCCCTGATTGGCTGATAACCAGTCACGTGACATAAATAACGAGTTCAATTATATATAGATTATAGAGTAGATGTACTATAGTATAAACTGGGGTTTATTGGGCAATTTTGCATTTGCGGGCATCGCACTATAGACGCAGTACCCACGTACTATAGACGCATTATAAACGCATTATAAACGCATTATAGACGCATTATAGACACACGCAATATAGACGCAATTTCGTAAGCAGCACTATAGACGCAATATAGACGCATTATAACAGCAATATAAACGCATTTTTATAGACGCGACGCAGTATAGCCGCATTATAGGCGCACTACCCACCCCAAAATCACCTTATAGACGCACTATAGACGCATTATAGACTGACTATAGCAGCACCATAAACGCTACATAGACCCATATAGACGCATGATAGAAGCATTATAGACGCAAATCGCTTTTTATAGACGCCGCGTCTATAAAAAACATGCTTTTTAAAGAAGCACTATAGACGTACTCCAGGTTACAGTGTGATATTTGAGGCGCAGTTGGGCGTTTTATATACCCTGCTAACTTAAATAATGCGCCAGTGGCGAGAAGTCCCACTAGCGCGCTCTCGATAACCAGCCAGTCCAGCGGCAGATTATTTCCCTCTGGCAGGTTATTTATTTTTAACTCCTATGTTACATTCAAAGTGTGTGTAAATGATCAGTTCTTACTGAAATACAGAGGGAACACTGTTTGGAAGAGTTACACACTAAATTGAAGAGAAAGAAACAACACATTCCGTCAATTACTCTCTCTTTATCTTCCCTTTTGTTTCACTATCTCAATTCCTCTGTGTTATGTCTGGCATGCCCCATATCTTGTTCTTTCTTTCTCTCTCTCCTTAGTAACTGTTACCAAACAGTGTACACTCAATTGAGAGATGTTTTTGACTGTTTCTCAGTTCTCTTTGTGTGTTTTGATTAGTGTTCTCTCTCTTGTTAGTGTGTAATACTTGTAACAAACAACTAAAGCAGGGTATATAACCCATAAACTCTTGCCACAGACGCGTTATAGGTTTAAACCCCTCCGCCTCTCCCTCGGCTACGCCTCGGGATCGTCGTCGTGATTTAAACCAGTTTATCCGCCAGTGGCGGATAAACTACAGCTACCTTCTCCCAGCGGCGCGCTGGGAGAAAGGTATCTGAAATAACGCGCCACTGGCAAGAGTTTATGCCTCATATAAACGCATTTTTGTCGCATATAAAAGGAAGCAGTATAGACGCATTATAGACGCATTATAGCCGCATGTGTGCGAAATCGATAAAGATGCAATATAGACGCAAAATAAAAAGGAGAGGGAGAGAGAGGGAGGGAGAGCGAGGGTAAGGGAAGGAGAGGGAGGGACTGAGGGAGAGATACAGGGACAGAAACAGAGACAGACGGATAAAGACCTGAGACAGAAGGTCAGAGTAAGATGGAAAGAGAGTAAGATGGAAAGAGAGTGATATAGGGACGGAGTGAGACAGAAAAAGACAGAGATGGAAACAAACGGACGTCGGACAGAGACAGACGGACGGACAAACACGCGCTTACTATCTCCCTCTCTGTCTCACTCTCTCTCTCTCTCTCTCTCTCTCTCTCTCTCTCTCCATCTTAATCTCTCTCCATCTTACTCTGTCCGTCTGTCTCAGATCTGTGTCCATCTGTCTCTGTCTCAGTGTCTCATGATATGTCTCTGTATCGCTCACATATCGCTTATTCACTTCTCACATATCGCTT
Organism: Hormiphora californensis; assembly: GCA_020137815.1. NCBI lineage: Eukaryota > Metazoa > Ctenophora > Tentaculata > Cydippida > Pleurobrachiidae > Hormiphora > Hormiphora californensis. The sequence continues at coordinate 2,205,657 of CM035359.1, forward strand.
CACTTCTCACATATCGCTTATCAGTTTCGTGTTGATCTAGCTTGCTGCTGATCACACACTTTGTGAAATCGTTGTTGCTGCAGTACTCAGTACATTTCTGAACAAGTTGTCTCCTACTAATGGATCGCACGTTCTCTTCTTGGGAGCACGGGGCACCAGATGATGAGGTTGATGTTGCAGACTACAGAAAGCTTGAGACCTCTATCATGGGCACGTTGAGATTGGTAGGTGGATATCCCGATCCTAACAAGGAAGGTGGAATATTTGAAGATAAGAGGATGGTTCACAGCTACCTGGCCAAAGTTGACACCATAAAGAAGACCAAGTTCATTGCTGAAATGGCTGGACTGCTTTGGTACAGAGCACTTCCCCTGATCAAACATGCCCGTAGTTTCATTGAGAAACAGTCTAGTTCAGAGCAGTTGTTTGAGCAGCTAGAAGAAGATCTGAGTTCAGCTAAAGTGCAGTTAGACAATGCACGAGAGGAGCTACTACAGGGACACCGCAAGATCAGTGCCCTGCAAGACGAGGTGAGCTCACTGAAGGACACTGTTATCTCTCTGAAAGATGACATGCTGGAGAAAAGTGTGAATGCTGTCCAAGCAGTTGTTAAGAATGAGATCCAGAGTTACTCAACAGTACTTGAATCAGCTGCTACCGCTGTGAACCAGGCGTGTACTACTGCCCTTGCCCCCAGTAAAATCCGTTCAGCGATTGCACGTGCATCTACAGACCGCAGCAGTAACTTGATTGTGTATGGCTTGTGTGAGGACAATAGGAGCAGTGACAGTGATAAGGTGAAGGAGCTGTTCGAGCATCTTGTGGAAGCACCGGTTCTTCTGAAGGTTGAGAGGATTGGGAGGAGCAGAGAGGAACGGGTACGGCCGGTGAAAGTGGTTTTGAGGAGCAGTGAGAGTGTCAGGGCTATCCTGGGCAAGGCAGCACGGCTGAAAGAGTCAGAGACTTTCCGCTCAGTGTATGTGGCTCCTGATAGAACTTTAGAGGAGAGAGTAGAGAGGAGAACATTAGTAGCTAATTTGAGAGAGAGGAGAGAATCAGAGCCAGAGAAAGTGTGGGCTATTAGACAGGGGTCGGTTGTGGGAACTGAAAAAACTGAGAGTGGTTGAGTTTCTGATGTGTGAGAGGTCCGAGTCGAGTTGAGAGAGTGAGATATAATCAGAGAATAGAGATTTAATTATTCTTCATTGTACTGCCTATTTATATCATAGCGCTGGCAAGCGCCCGGGGCCCAATCCTCCCTCCCCCCAACCATCCTTCCCTTAAAAATGTCCATTTTCCAAGCATTCTTGCTTCCATTGAATGGAAAATCGAAATTGCGAAAAAAAAATCTTTTGAATTTTTTGAAAATTTTTGAAAATTTTGACAGCGCTACTATACTTATTGTCTGAAATCGGCGATTTCAACTTAGTTTTAGACAACCTTCTCGTTGTCCTACGAACATGCCGCTTGGTAGTTCGTGTTGCCTTGACACCTAGAGCACACGTTTAAAATTTCATGCAAATCGGAGTTACGGTTTTTGCGCTACAGATGGTCGTATTTTAGACAAAATGTCCGTTTTTAGCGTGACGAACCACCGTAAAGTAACGACTTTTTTGCGTACACGATGGAGGTCACAGTTTTAAAGCTATCATCATGAAACTTTGGGAGTCGGTAGGTTTAGTGGTGTACCTTGTATTAAAGCTTGGACAGAGAAAACGGACAGTCATAACAAAAGTTATGACTGTCTTAAGTTTTCTTTGGCGTCTAAGACAGCCTTCCCGTCGTTCTACGAACACGCCGCTTGGTACGTTGTGTTGCCTTGACATCTCAAACACACGTTCAAAATTTCAAGCAAATCCGACTTACGGTTCTTCAGTTACGTGCATCTGACTGTATTAAGATTTAAGACGATTTTCAAAAAAACCTAGAAAAGAGCAAATTAAACTTTAAATCATGATTTTATCACATATATTTTGCCAACGTAGGTCAACTGCTGTATTTTCAGATATAATTGGAAGTCATATCTAGATTTATGACTGTCTTAAATTTAAGACGATTTTAAAAACGCCTAGAAAGAAGCGTTTCAGAGTCTAGATTAACATTGAATCAGATTTATTTTATAAAATAAGGTTTACTGCCGCATTTTCAGTTATAATGGGTAGTCATATCTAGAGTTATGACTGTCTTAAATATAAGACGATTTGAAAAAACCGAGAAAAGAGCGAATTAGCATCTAGAACCTGATTGTATCAGATATATTTGATTATCAATGCTTATCCTTGATCGTTATCAGTAACTAATAATCAAAATCAGAGAATAATCGTGGAGAACTGCAATCACGGATAACTAATAAATAATAGTAATCGCGGATAACTACTTAACCACGACAACTCATCGCGAATGAGTAATATGATAGTTACCAATCGCGGATAGCTAATCGCAAATATAGCTAATCGCGATAGCTAATCGCGATAATTAATCGCAGATAACTTATAACGGATTCGTGATCAGTTATCCGCGATAGGTTGTCCGCGATTACTATCATATTCGTTATTCGCAATTGATATCCGAGATTGGATATCTGCGATTGAAAAAGTCCGTGAATCCCCAATCCACATTTATTAAACTCAGCTAAGTAGTATAACAAAATGCCTGATACTAGATCCAAAAACCAAACAAGTTTGGTGGATAGCCGGGGCCGCAGAAATTTAAAAACTTGCGAAAGTTTTGATACATGAACTTTCGGGGCCTGGGGTGCTGTTAAATTCGCGTTTCCATGATAGTCAGCCGTTCTTTCAAAACACACTATTATTCTGTAAAACAGACTCTGAAACGACCCACTGTGTGCAGTATATTATACGTGATATGTGTGGAGCTGTATGTATGATAATGTGGAATCAAAAATAATGATAACTTGCAATCATTGCGATAGTTTTCCTGGCATATAGTTCGAAAATGTTGCTGGTTATAGTCATGGAAACGCGAATTTAACAGCACCCCAGGCCCCGAAAGTTCATGTATCAAAACTTTCGCAAGTTTTTAAATTTCTGCGGCCCCGGCTATCCACCAAACTTGTTTGGTTTTTGGATCTAGTTTCTTCACAATCCATGTTTCACAATTCATATCCTATTGATTTTGAAACCGTTTCTTGTAAGGACACGGTGGGGGCCAGGGTGGGGTAACGGGGTCAACGCACACAAAAGTCCTTACACGACTTCGTGTAATTGGCCTCGTTACGCCACTCTGAACCCTCGCCCAGTTTGGTCCGTGTGGTTCAGCTTTCATGATATTATATATGTATAATTGCGGCTCAGTGCCACTACCCGCCGTGGTAGTTTTGATTGATTGATTGATTGATTGATCCCTCCCTCCCTCCCTCCCTCCCTCTAGTCTCTCTCCCTCTCCTTCTTATTTTGCGTCTATATTGCATCTTTATCGATTTCGCACACATGCGGCTATAATGCGTCTATAATGCGTCTATACTGCTTCCTTTTATATGCGAAAAAAATGCGTTTATAGTTCGCCCAACTGCGCCTCAAATATCGCAGCGTGCGTCTGAATACGTCTATAGTGCTTCTTTAAAAAGCACGTTTTTTATAGACGCGGCGTCTATAAAAAGCGATTTGCGTCTATAATGCTTCTATCATGCGTCTATATGGGTCTATGTAGCGTTTATGGTGCTGCTATAGTCAGTCTATAATGCGTCTATAGTGCGTCTATAAGGTGATTTTGGGGTGGGTAGTGCGCCTATAATGCGGCTATACTGCGTCGCGTCTATAAAAATGCGTTTATATTGCTGTTATAATGCGTCTATATTGCGTCTATAGTGCTGCTTACGAAATTGCGTCTATATTGCGTGTGTCTATAATGCGTCTATAATGCGTTTATAATATAGATAACCCCGGCTAGTAGAGGGATGAAATCTGATATACCACCCTTTCAGGGTGGTATATCAATACGATATCCACGAGGAGCAACGCGACGAGGGGAATATCGTGTGATAATCCCCGTTAGGGGATTATCAAATTTCATCACTTTACTAGTAGTGTCTGACGGTTTATAAGGTCCAAATGAGGCACGGAGCTTTTCTGAATCAGCTTTTGAAGACGAATCCAACGCAACCGGAATTAGCTTTCTATCTTATCGGGAAGGTTCGGTTCACAAACACTCATTTTTAGTCATTTTTGCCGCGCGAGCCAATCAGAGGCCAGAATTTTGAAATCCAGCCCTCTGATTGGCTCGCGCGGCTAAAAATGAAAAAAGTGAACCACCTTCCCGATAAGATAGAAAGCTAATTCCGGTTGCGTTGGATTCGTCTTCAAAAGCTGATGCAGAAAAGCTCCGTGCCTCATTTGGACCTTATACACCGTCAGACACTATTTACTAGCCGTGGTTATTTCTTATAAAACGACCCCGGGAATTATGAAAGGTGTGAAAACAGAGGGAGGGAATTATTTGATATACCACAGTAGACTGCGGGAAATATCAGCAGGGGGGGTGGTTTATAATATAGATAACCCCGGCTAGTAGAGGGATGAAATCTGATATACCACCCTGTCAGGGTGGTATATCAATACGATATCCACGAGGAGCAACGCGACGAGGGGAATATCGTGTGATAATCCCCGTTAGGGGATTATCAAATTTCATCACTTTACTAGCCGTGGTTATTTCTTATAAAACGACCCCGGGAATTATGAAAGGTGTGAAAACAGAGGGAGGGAATTATTTGATATACCACAGTAGACTGCGGGAAATATCAGCAGGGGGGGTGGTTTATAATGCGTTTATAATGCGTCTATAGTACGTGGGTACTGCGTCTATATAAGTGCGATGCCCGCAAATGCAAAATTGCCGGTTTATTGTTTATTCATATCAAATTACACGAGGGTCACTGGGTATGAAAAATTATAGCTTGGGCGGTGAGTATCTAACCGCGTGATGGTCACGCGAGCTCGCGGTTGAGCTCAACCGAGCTCGCGCGACCATGCAGTTAGATAATCACCGGACGTAGTAGAAGGGAGAGAGCTCTCCCCCTCTTCTTCGAGGTGTTTTTCTCACAGCGCTGCGGTTTTGATGCACGGCTGATCTAAAAGAGATGATCTTTTAGACTCAAGATGGTATACTTTGGTCACCCGAGGCAGGTCACGTCCTATCTGTTTTATCCTTTATATTTATCCTCTCTTCCTTGGTATATAAGGTCCTTCTCTCTCCGCGCCGTTTATGATAAACGGCGAGAGAAGGAGCTTACATAAACTTTATGTCTAACATATTTGAAATGATCTTATATTGAGAGGCTACTACCCACTTAGACATAACTTGGGATAACCGTTGGGATAATAGTTCACTAACTGGTCACGCTCGTGCAAAGCAAGTATAGTACGAGTTTACAAAGTCAATCCAATGTCCAACTAGATGAAGATCATTCGGTATTTCATCATAATAATAAACAAATGAGCATTGCGAAATTAAATGCAATACCTGACGCAATTGTTGCAAAAACGGTATGACACCTCAAACACATGGATTTCATTATTGGAATTGTCTGATCAATCTGATAATTATATCAGCATGGTACTTGTACTTTGTAGTGGAGATACGGTAATGCTGCCGCGTGTAGTCGCATTACCGTAATGGAATTACAGAAATGGGACGCAGACTTAGCGTAACGCGCGAGCGCTTTTGTCAAAAAGCTGTTAAAAGTGCATTTAGTCAGCACTGAGCACGTCATAGCGCCCTGATTGGTCACGGTTGCGCGTCGTCTTACTATATCTCCGTTTTCCATTTACACCGTTTTCCCACTACAAGCGACCGTGTGAGTGTTGAACTGTTACCGTATTCTCACTACAAGCATCCATGTAACGAGCCCTCACTTCCCTTCACCATTAGAGCCACCCAAGAATACCAGCAAATTGGAAAACGTAGACGTATTCTGTATGGCGGCGCCATACCCCATTTGACAGTGCGCTCAGATGGGTCGCGGCGCCAGACAGGACGTATTAGAACTGAGACGGATGGTGGTGAAAATGGAGAGCAGCTGATCTGACTTATGGAATTGAGGCAAGCGCGTTGTGCTGTGCGTTGTGCTGTGCGTGGTGTCCTGCGTTGTGCGTGATGCTGTGCGTGGTGTCCTGCGTTGTGCGTGATGCTGTGCGTGGTGTCCTGCATGGCAGCTCTCGAGAACTTGATGTGTTGTAGCATGTAATCCCATGTAACTCACCGCGGCATGCTAACAGAGATCACCAACAACAGTCAACACCATTAAGCTCTCAGATAATGGGTGCTATTGGATTCCAACTGCCCATTATCTAAGAAGAGACAACTATATAGCTCTCCACTATATGTGGTATGTATCTCACCTCTCTCTCTGACTCTCTCCAGTATTTGGTATGTATCTCACCTCTCTATATTTCACTCAGGTTGAACTGCTGCAGTTATATTGCTTCCCCTCTCCAACGGAGATTGGAGAGTCTCCATTCTTAGTTCAACATGATCTAAGCTGATAATGGACAGAAGGAAAACAATTCCTCTCCCTCAGAATCTTGTTGTTACTCAACAATCAGAATCAGAATGCAGCTACGAGAAGGGTTACAAAGAAGAAAGAATTGTTTATACTTTATTTTTACGGAAACAGTGTCAAGCGACTCAAATTAATACATACGCCATACATAACATCATTTATATTTATTGAGAATAAAATCGGTTTTTGAGCTTCTGCACTATTTAGTTAAAAGGTTATGCGATGAAAAAACGGAAAAGATCAGGGGGAGCTGCGGGCTCATGGAGTCCCATTCAAATCCAAAACCAACAAAGCTAACCTAGTCTGGGGTCTGACGTACTTCCTATTTACCGAAATGGATAGTGAATTCTAATTCTATAGCCATGTGGATATCCATATTTTGACTGCGGCGGTGAATGCTGCGGTGGTGAATGCTGTTCTAAAATGAGATAGCCTAAGATGACACAATTCTTTCTTTTCTAATGGAAAAAAGCACACCTCTGCTTCAATTGTACCAAAATTACAATGGGATGGTACTTTTTAAAAAGAATTTTAGCACCACGTCAGCAGGGGTTCAGCAGGGGTTCAGCAGGGGATTCAGCAGCGTTTGGCAAATTTAACATCTCTAAAAGCTTCTAACGTGTAAATGCTTGAGATAAGGCAGCGTTGGCAGCACATTACTTCAAAGATGTTTTTGGTTTCGTTGATTTGTCTCGCGGCCACAACTCATTCCCTTGAAGGTGATATATTGTGTCCTATAACGGTTCAGCGCGGCTTTTTAGTTCTCCAATGTGCCTCTCACCGTTTGGAGGGTGTGGCAAACATGTCCTGTGTGACATCTCCAACAGCAGCCTACGACATGATACTGAACCAAAACTTTGTGACCCGGACTCGTGAAACCTACGTAACACGAATCTGTCCAAATGATCCAGCGCAGTACCAAGCGTGTACCAGGGACCTTAATGATGGTAAAGAATATGAGTTGTTTTCCAGCCCACCTGTATGCGGTGTATTGTGCTACGAACAAAAGTTTGGTCTCTATCGGGTCCATGATCGGCTTCAAAAGTGTCCAAGTGCACAGGCCCAGGTCGGACATAAAATTCCTACGGTGGATGGAGGTGTTGTGGAGGTGTGGATGAAGGAGGGAGCACTCTGTGATGGGGTGTGTGACAATATTGCGCTGACGAACAGCGTTTTATCATTGAATGCAGATTTTTTGATGTGTGTTGATGAACGAGATTGCGGTGGATACAGTTATGGTGGAGTTATAAGTGCTAAGGGCCGTCAGTACTATTTTGTTCCCTTTAACAATGGTCAAATCTTCTCAACAGCTGAAGATGAGAAAAATACCGATATAATTGGACCAGAATTCACAGTCGGATCAAGATACGATAACAGTTTTTGTGAGTACAGGTCGAAAATGGCCCAGTTGTTCCCATTGAATAACAGGACCCGATGCTTTCGGCCACTCCCCTCATTCACCCATATAGTCCGTCTAGCGTTACCCTGGAGATCGTACTGCAGCAACTCCCGGGACCAGACAAACTGCACTGACCCAGGGAAGGTGGGTGGATCATGTCGAGTCGGGGGGATATCTTTCCACAGTCTCTACCTACACCCTTTGTGTCCCGTTCCAGGAGTTGTGTGATGATGGATTCGAGGCGGAGTGTGTGGTGGTAAGCCGTCAATGCACTGTCCACAAACACCGGCAGTGTGATGGAGTGGAGGACTGCTCCCTGGGAGGGGATGAAAGGGGCGAGATGTGCTCAAAACTGATAACCCATCGGTTGTGTGTTCGAAGTTTCAGTCAGAACCAGGGGCTTCTCCCCATACCTGTTGAGTGGATCAGGGATGGGGTGGTGGACTGTTTAGAGGACAAGACGAACAGGATGACTGGGAACGTGCGGGAAGAAAACAACAAAAACGTATCAAATACTTGGCTAACAAATGTTAGATGTGTTCCTGTGCAGGCAGATAGGGCACGGTTTTTGGAGTCACCACTTTTGTGCTCTTTCCCTAAAAAGTGCGACGAGAGTGTATGTCGGGCGGCTCGAGCGAGGTCAATAGTTTTTCCGAATCTCATCAGAAGTCAGGCACCCCAGGGCCATATTTTGAAAAGTCCCTCTGCAATAAAGGCTTAGAGCACCTACTTCTACGGCAAATGGGCCAAAAATGCCCATCCACGATTTTCTACCATCCGATACACTCGTTCTTCGGGAAGAACTTTACCACGGAGGTGGTGTTACCGCGACAGCAAAGCGTGATTGTAGATACATGTACGGGAGGTATATGTGTACCACAGTTGTCTCGGGCTTTGTTTAAATGCTACATGCCCCTCGTGAGACCGATTCTTCAAACGGCTTGCGCCAACCTGAAAAACACGATTTTCTCTCTGAACCGCGAGTTAAACTCTATCACCGTGACAACAACGTCCCGGGGTAGGTACCACAACAAATTTTTTTGTTTGTAAAAACACTTATTGCATCCTGTTTGAGAAGGTGTGTGATTTAGTTGATGACTGTGGGGACCGGTCGGATGAAGAGGGCTGTGATAACAACTTCCAGTGTGCGGACAATTCCAGTATCCTGACCGTGGATCGGCAATGCGATGGTAAGATTGACTGTGCCGACCTATCTGATGAATGTAACGATGAATGTAGGAGGAAAGTCGTCATGACCGATGGGGTATTGGTCATATCGACCATCATGGGGGTAGTAGGTGCATTACTCAGTTTAGCCAGTGCATACAAAGCCTTCTGGGAGATACGTGACTCAAAAAAGACTGGAAAATACGTGAATAATGTCATGGTCCTCGCCATATCTTGCGGAGATCTCCTAACATCAATCTATCTCCTGACCCTTACCTCCATACACTGGACGGAAGGTTCGCAGTTTTGTGAAAGGCAAATTGAGTGGATGAGTGGACGTACGTGCGAAATGATTGGTGTTCTCAATACCACTGGAGGTACTATTTCCTCCCTCGTCATGGCTTTAATCAGCTGTTTTAGACTTCAAGGTACCTTGCAAGCACTACGATACCGGCGGTCTGAGGAAGTTACTATGAAACTTAAACTAAAGCTAGGGTCGATGTTAGGAGGAGTTGTAGTATTTTCCGTTGGTGTGGCTGTCCTACCTCTGATCGATGGTTTGGATGACTGGTTTGTCAATGGGTTGGTATACCCAAAGGACATTCCACTATTTCTTGGAGCAATGGGCAAAAATCGGCTTTTTAAAATCATTCTTGGTTATCACGGGAATCATGATCGGGCTCGCGAGTCAACCGGTGCTTCCGTCTCCTGGAATGGACTTCAAGACATGGTTTCTGAGATGTTTTCTCACGATTACAACGGATCAACCAGTGGCACAAAACTCTCTTTCTATGGCAATGACCCAGTGTGCATGTTCAAGGCGTTTGTACTCCCTGATGACCCACAGGCAGGCTACGTGTGGCTTTACCTTAGCTTCCATTCTCTATGTTTTGTAGCTGTAGCTATATGCCATATGCTGATATCGATCCTATCCGATAAAAATATGGTCCAGAACTCAAATGCATCATCGTCACTTGGCCGTAAAGTTACATTGATCTGTCTAACCGATTTCTGCTGCGGGATGCCCTTCCTGATTTGTTGTACCCTCCACACGACCGAGGTGGTGGATATGTCACCGTGGTACCAGGTCTTCTCCCTAAACATCCTACCTCTCAACTCTGTGCTGAATCCTTTGCTATACAGCGACCTATTCGCGGCAACGGTAGGAAAGTTGCAGAAAAAGATAAGTCCTTTCAACCCAGAACATGCTCACCAGGAAAGACCTGCGACCTCCAGCCCCGAGGAACAGGAAAGACCTGCGACCTCCAGCCCAGAGGAACAGGAAAGACCTGTGACCTCCAGCCCAGAGGAACAGGAAAGACCTGCGACCTCCAGCCCAGAGGAACAGAAAAGACCTGCGACCTCCAGCCCCGAGGAACAGAAAAGACCTGCGACCTCCAGCCCAGAGGAACAGGAAAGACCTGCGACCTCCAGCCCCGAGGAACAGGAAAGACCTGCGACCTCCAGCCCAGAGGAACAGGAAAGACCTGCGACCTCCAGCCCAGAGGAACAGAAAAGACCTGCGACCTCCAGCCCCGAGGAACAGGAAAGACCTGCGACCTCCAGCCTAGAGGAACAGGAAAGACCTGCGACCTCCAGCCCAAAGGAACAGGAACGACCTGCGACCTCCAGCCCCGAGGAACATGGAAAATCAGCGGAAATTGTATAAACTTCAAAGTTGAGTGATGTGATATCAATATCCAGCCTCTGATCGACGGTTTGGACGAAATGTGGTGAAACGAAATGCGCAGATGAATCTTTTGGGCGATCTATTCGAGCACTCCTTTCGTCTTTCGACCCCCCGTAATCTCCCGTGTTAATGTGTATGCCATGATATTGTATTGCTGTCCTTATTTTTTGAAAACCGAAAATTGAGTTTATTGCGTGGGGGGAGCCGGGAGAGGAATTCCCATATGATTCTCATACCGATTTACCAAAATTACAAAATATGTTTACACCCACCACACAGCATGAATCTGCCAAGGCACATGAACCAGCCACTGAACCTGAATCTACCAAGGCACCTGAACCAGCCACTGAACCTGAATCTACCAAGGCACCTGAACCAGCCACTGAACCTGAATCTACCAAGGCATCTGAACCAGCTTCTAAACCTGAATCTACCAAGGCACCTGAACCAGCTACTAAACCTGAATCTACCAAGGCACCTGAACCAGCTACTGAACCTGAATCTATCAAGGCACCTGAACCAGCCAATGAACCTGAATCTACCAAGGCACCTGAACCAGCTACTGAACCTGAATCTACCAAGGCACCTGAACCAGCTACTGAACCTGAATCTACCAAGGCACCTGAACCAGCTACTGAACCTGAATCTACCAAGGCACCTGAACCAGCCACTGAACCTGAGTCTACCAAGGCACCTGAACCAGCCACTGAACCTGAATCTACCAAGGCACCTGAACCAGCTACTAAACCTGAATCTACCAAGGCACCTGAACCAGCTACTAAACCTGAATCTACCAAGGCACATGAACCAGCTACTAAACCTGAATCTACCAAGGCACGTGAACCAGCTACTAAACCTGAATCTACCAAGGCACCTGAACCAGCCACTGAACCTGAATCTACCAAGGCACCTGAACCAGCTACTGAACCTGAATCTACCAAGGCACCTGAACCAGCTACTGAACCTGAATCTACCAAGACACCTGAACCAGCTACTGAACCTGAATCTACCAAGGCACCTGAACCAGCTACTGAACCTGAATCTACCAAGGCACCTGAACCAGCCACTGAACCTGAATTTACCAAGGCACCTGAACCAGCTACTGAACCTGAATCTACCAAGGCACCTGAACCAGCTACTGAACCTGAATCTACCAAGGCACCTGAACCAGCTACTGAACCTGAATCTACCAAGGCACCTGAACCAGCTACTGAACCTGAATCTACCAAGGCACCTGAACCAGCTACTAACCTGAATCTACCAAGGCACCTGAACCAGCTACTGAACCTGAATCTACCAAGGCACCTGAACCAGCTACTGAACCTGAATCTACCAAGGCACCTGAACCAGCTACTGAACCTGAATCTACCAAGGACACCTGAACCAGCTACTGAACCTGAATCTACCAAGGCACCTGAACCAGCTACTGAACCTGAATCTACCAAGGCACCTGAACCAGCTACTGAACCTGAATCTACCAAGGCACCTGAACCAGCTACTGAACCTGAATCTACCAAGGCACCTGAACCAGCTACTGAACCTGAATCTACCAAGGCACCTGAACCAGCTACTGAACCTGAATCTACCAAGGCACCTGAACCAGCTACTGAACCTGAATCTACCAAGACACCTGAACCAGCCACTGAACCTGAATCTACCAAGGCACCTGAACCAGCTACTGAACCTGAATCTACCAAGGCACCTGAACCAGCTACTGAACCTGAATCTACCAAGGCACCTGAACCAGCTACTGAACCTGAATCTACCAAGGCACCTGAACCAGCTACTGAACCTGAATCTACCAAGGCACCTGAACCAGCCACTGAACCTGAATCTACCAAGGCACCTGAACCAGCTACTGAACCTGAATCTACCAAGGCACCTGAACCAGCTACTGAACCTGAATCTACCAAGGCACCTGAACCAGCTACTGAACCTGAATCTACCAAGGCACCTGAACCAGCTACTGAACCTGAATCTACCAAGGCACCTGAACCAGCCTACTGAACCTGAATCTACCAAGGCACCTGAACCAGCCACTGAACCTGAATCTACCAAGGCACCTGAACCAGCTACTGAACCTGAATCTACCAAGGCACCTGAACCAGCTACTGAACCTGAATCTACCAAGACACCTGAACCAGCTACTAAACCTGAATCTACCAAGGCACCTGAAACAGCTTCTGAACCTGAATCTACCAAGGCACCTGAACCAGCTACTGAACCTGAAATCTACCAAGGCACCTGAACCAGCTACTGAACCTGAATCTACCAAGGCACCTGAACCAGCTTCTGAACCTGAATCTACCAAGGCACCTGAACCAGCTTCTGAACCTGAATCTACCAAGACACCTGAACCAGCTACTAAACCTGATTCTACCAAGGCACCTAAACCAGCCACTGGACCTGAATCTATCAAGGCACCTGAACCAGCTACTGAACCTGAAGCAATCTTTCTGTCTCTCCCTCTTCTCTCCCCCCTCTCACCCGGTAGCCCCTTTCTATCACTCCTCTCTCTTTATCTCTTCCTCTCTATCTCTCTCTCTCTCTCTCTCTCTTTCTCTCTCTCTCTCTCTCTCTCTCTCTCTCTCTCTCTCTCTCTCTCTCTCTCTCTCTCTCTCTCTCTCTCTCTCTCTCTCACCCGGTAGCCCATTTCTATCACTCCTCTCTCTTTATCTCTTCCTCTCTCTATCTCTATCTCTCTCGGTCCACTACACGCACCACTCCCGCATGGGGCCGTAAGGTCCCATGCGTGAGCAGGGTTAAATCCCCCGAGCCCGGATCCTGTTGGATCTGAGGGCCCGGAGGGCCTGCGGAGTAAAGGTAGGTAGAACAATGTACATAGGGGTAAGTTGAACAATGTACATATGGGTTAAAGTTTGTTTGTTTGTTTGTTTGTTAAAGACGTCTTAGGAACCTGGGATACTGAGTTCTCCCCCTCATCTTGGTCTACTCTGATAGTATTTTCATGCTAGCCTTGATGGAAAATATAGGGGAGACCCCAGTAACTCAGTCTTACTCCAACCGACATACACGATACCCAGTGGTACCCTTGTTGGTACCGAACACAGAGTCTGATGCGGGGGACATCGCTGTCCTGGGTATCGTGCCGGATCTTGAAGTGTCTCCGACGTGGAGGGATTTTGGAAGAAGTGGGAATCGGGAAGAATAGAAGAGAGAGGTTGAGGAGCACATTTCTGATCTGAGAGGTCCCCATGATGACTCGAGGACAGTCGGGGAGATCAGAATGGCTATAATGGAGGGTGGATTTATGAAGGATTATCGTCCGTTGTAGTTAAGTCAAGACATAGTTCCTGTAACAGTTGGAGGGTAAGGTATATGGGAAAGGGAAGTGAACGGAGTGGATATAGTTTCATGAATATATTAAATGGATGGAAGCTGTGTGTGCTTGGCTGATCGTGGTAGAGGGATATGGCTGTCATTCCAGTTAACACTGCATTACAGAACCACCAGGAGATTTTGGGCTGTGGGAACCATAACCTGGGTGGTAGGAAAGGTGGCGGGCGTGGAGATAGCAGCCAGGATGCGATGGATCTTATCATGGCTTCTATTTCCTTGTGAGTTGGGATGCAAGAACAGATATACGAGTACAGGACAGGAGAAAGACCTTATAATATAACATCGAGATGTATTTAGGTGCCGGCAGGCACCTCCGACCCGAAGAAAACAGCAAAAAACGAAAAAAAGAAAAAAAAATTTTTTGCCCTTGCACAAAAACCCAAAAATATATATATGCCTAAGGGGGGGAGGGAGTAAGGTAGGGTAGGAGAGGATGGGAAGGAAGGGTGTGTTGGGGTAGAACCAAAGAAAATAACAAGATAAGTAGGTGAAGTGTAAAAGTAAAAAGTACAGTCGAGTCAGTAATAGAGTCACAAAAATTAGAGTGCGTGGAAGTCAATGGTGTGAAGGAACTTGAGAATGGGTCTGGCATCGAACTTGTGAGGAATGGGAATGAAGAAGTGGAAAAAGTGTTTGTTACGTTCTCTCCAAAGGGCTTCACAGTGACAGAGAATGTGATGGTATGACTCCGAGTCTAAATTACAGTATCTGCAAGTGATGTCCGATATGGCCCCTATATTGAAAAGGAAAGATTAGAGGGGGTAACGGTTAGAGATCCGGCTGGCTCCTACTGAATTACAGTAGCGAGAGTGAATGAAATGAAGTAATGGACGGACTAAATCTAGTAATGGGGATGGTAGTCTGGAACTGGGATACAGAAGATAAGAATTAGAAAGTGGGATGGTAGGGAGCCTAATAGGGTTAAGCGGTGGATACCAGAAGGGGTAGAGAAAGAGATAACAGACTGGGGCAAGAAAGGGAGATGAAGAGAAAGAAGAGAGAGTAAGAACTAAAACAGGAGAGAGAAAGAGGTGAAAAAGGAGAAAGGGACGGAAATAGGCTGGAGCTGGAAGAGATGAAGAAGAGAAAGAGAGAAACTGCTAGAAGAAAGTGGCGGGAAAGAAAAATGCCGCCTAACGAGGAGAAAGGGGAAAGAGAGGGAGATAAAGAAAGGAAAGAGAAGAGAAGAGAGAAAAAGAAAGAAGAAACTCTTCCCTATACGTGGTCAGACCAAATCTACATATGAAATCAATGTATATTATTTATATAGTATAGTTTATATTATTATATATAGTGTAAGTATAAGGAGAAAAGGTCGTGGGCCAGACTTTATAAAAGAGGATATGTGTTATATGTTAGTCCCTCACAAGTCGTGAGTCAGACTATATAAAAGAGGATATGTGTTGTATGGTAATCTCCCACAGGTCGTGGGCCAGACTTTATAAAAGAGGATATGTGTTATATGTTAGTCCCTCACAAGTCGTGAGTCAGACTATATAAAAGAGGATATGTGTTGTATGGTAGTCCCTCACAGGTCGTGAGTCGGACTATATAAAAGAGGATATGTGTTAATGTACGGGCGACTGGTACGGGCGATTGGTACGGGCGTCTCATCAGGGCCCCCGTAATCCGCTGCCTAATATATATTATATGGTAGTCCCTCACAAGTCGTGAGTCAGACTTTATAAAAGAGGATATGTTATATGGTAGTCCCTCACAAGTCGTGAGTCAGACTATATAAAAGAGGAATATGTGTTATATGCTAGTCTCTCACAGGTCGTGAGTCAGACTATATACTAATACAAACATATTGAAGAACATATAAGAGAAGATAAATGGCCTAACACACGCACAGAGAGAGAGAGAGAGAGAGAGAGAGAGAGAGAGAGAGAGAGAGAGAGAGAGAGAGAGAGAGAGAGAGAGAGAGGGAGAGAGAGAGAGAGAGAGAGAGAGAGAGAGAGAGAGAGAGAGAGAGAGAGAGAGGAGAGAGAGAGAGAGAGAGAGAGAGAGAGAGAGAGAGAGAGAGAGAGAGAGAGGGAGAGAGAGAGAGAGAAAGAGAGAGAGAGAGAGAGAGAAAGAAGAAAGAGAAAGAAAGAAAGAGAGATACATACAATAGAGTGGGAGAGAGGGAGAGGGAGGGAGAGAGGAAAGAGGAGAAACGAGGAAGAGAACCGAGGCAACCCCGAGGCAAACGCAAGAAACGGGATAGTGAAAAGAGATAAACGAAACGAGGAAAAAGAGAGAAGCAAAACGACGGACAGACAGACACAAGACAGACCGACAGACAGGTTCTTATCTGATATAGATCCTTGATAGTTGTTGTAGGTAGTTGTTGGTGGTTGAGATGAGTTGGGATGTATTCTGTTGAACGATGGCAGGTTGGAGCATGGTAGAGGCCTCAGAATTAGAGGGCAAATTTACAAAGATAAGAGAAGGGCAGAATTTAACGGTCGCAACCTAGAGCGCACCTACGATTCCCTTTATATGTAAGGTAAAAACAATTACAGGGGAGTTAAAGCTCTCCTCTCTCTCTCTCTCGGTCCACTACAACGCACCACTCCCACATTTGGCCGTGATTCCCCCTGCGAAGCAGGGGTTAAAATCCCCCCGTGAACCCGGATCCTGTTGATCGGAGGCCCGGATGGCCTGCGGAGTAAAGGTAGGGTGTAGACAATGTAACATAGCGGGGTACATTTAACAATGGTAACATATGGGGGTTAGAAAGGGGGATTTAAAGGGCTCATGGTGACGGAGCACAAGCCTCCTAAAACTATCGCAAAGAAGCCCATCCTGCTACAAGTGAATTGACGAAGAGACAAACTTACATGAACTGTGGAAGAAGCAAACCTCCGGAATCTAAGGGGGCAGCCTAAAGCAAGCAGGAACTGGTTCGAGCGAAAAATAAATACAATAACACAAATTGATTATTTTACAAGTCGAGCCAGCGAGACGCCAGCCCGTCCAGAGAAGCCAGCGACGCCCGTCCAGAGGCCAGACATCGAGCGCCGACCCCCGTTCCAAGAAGCAGCTGACCCGTTCCAGAGAAGCCCAGCTGACCCCAGCTCCAGAAAAGTCAGCTGACCCCGTTCCAGAGAAGCCCAGCTGACCCCGCGTCCAGAGAATACAAGTGAAAGGCAACAAGCCACCGGCCCCGTGTCCAGAGAAACCTCTGACGCCCTTCCGTAAGGACATCTGACCCCGCTCCAGTAAAGACAGCTGACCTGACCCCTTCCAGTAAAAGACAGCTGACGACCCCGTTCCAGAGAGGACAAGCCCCCCCCGCCGTTCCAGAGAGGACAGCTGACCCCGTCCAGTAAGGACAGCTTCCCCGTTCCCATTTAAATACGCTGGCCCCCGGGCTCCAGTAAGTGGACACAGCTGACCCCGTTCCAGATAAGACAGCGGCACGGGGGGCCCGGCCGCTCATAGAATACAAGCGACCCCGGTCCCGGGGCCCATTAAGGAACAGGAGGAGCATGACCCCCCGTTCCGTAAAGACAGCTGACCGGTCCCGCTTACCGAGGGGGAGAGTAGCGAGCCCAAGATCCAGAGAAGAACGCCGACCGCTCCTAAGACAGCTGACCCCGTTCCAGTAAAGACAGCTGACCCCGCTCCAGAGAGGACAGCCACCCCGTTCCAAAAAAACATCTCCGATGTAGAACCCTATCAAAAATGGAAGAAGTGGGTTAGGGGGGCTAGTAGAACAAAAACAGTATTGGTTAGCGGATAAAGGGGCGTTGGGGGTCCACAGTTGGCTGGAAGATGCCTGTTCCACTGGTAACCCTGAGCCGGAGAAGGCGGGGTAGGAACATAATAGTTGGCGATAATACACTGTGGGCCGCCTTGCCAAGATGTTTTTGTTTTTTTGTATTTTCTGATTTTTTTCCGTATTTCTGATACACAGCCACGCTCAGCCGCGGCCACACGGACCTGGAAATCGAACAGGGGGAAAAGGGGATGGGGAAAAAGGTACTCCGTGTGACCCCGTTGCCCGGGGGAAACCGATTGGAGGTGGTGGCAGGTGGAGCCAACTCCCCCCTCTCTCTCGCTCTCTCTCTCCTCTCTCTCTCCTCTCTCTCGCTCTCGCTCTCGCTCTCTCCGTCTCTCATCTCTCCCTCTCTCTCTCTCTCTATCTCTCTCTCTCTCTCACCGCCATTGAACACGTGACTCACTGAGAGATATGGTCAGGCTAACAGTGTAATGACCAGGAAACTCCAACCCAAAGCCGCTTTGAGCTTCATATGTCCTTTTCTCTCTCCCTCTCTCTCCCTCTCTCCATCTCTCCCTTCCTGTCTGGTCCTGACGGGATCTGGAAAAGGGCCAGATGAGGGGAGAGAGAGAGAGAGAGAGAGAGAGAGAGAGAGAGAGAGAGAGAGAGAGAGAGAGAGAGAGAGAGAGAGAGAGAGAGAGAGAGAGAGAGAGAGAGAGAGAGAGAGAGAGAGAACAATCATAACAAGAGGAAGCCTAATTGGGCGAGATATGGGAGGGGCTTTATAGGCTACATTCCACACACGAACACGGATGCATCGAAGGGACACGTCATCGTGGGAGAGAGAGCGGGTCCCAGCTCCCTTCCTACTCATTACAACTACTCGAGTAGGTTCGACACAGCCTGCAATAAGCAAATGGTACTACTTCAGCGATCCGATTATTATCGGTAAACCTCACAATATAATGGGTCCCAACTCTCAAGTAAGTAATAGTATTCCGGCCCCGACATATTGTATCATATCGGTTGAATGCACCACCTGCCCTAACGAGAGATATATATTTAGATTGTCAGGGACTGACTGTACATCGGTGCGAATTGAGGACGGTCTTATAATGAGATAGATATATTTAGCCATGTGGCAGGGTATAACTACTTCACCTTGCAAGATAATAACAAGACCTCATTACGCCTCAGTTCAGCCTTCCCGCTTGGTGACATAGACACGTGTGTGAGCTCAATCTCGGTCGCGCCAGGTATCTATGTCACCAACCTTCCCACCAGACGATGTAACAAATTTCATGAAGTGGGTTGCAGTGTTGGTTAAGAAAATAGTGTGTCGCATACATTACAAAGAGTGTAAAATATTAAAAACTGAGTTCCACCCCCATTATTTCAGATTCTTTATATCAAATTCAGCTCATCTATATATTCATTTCTCTAGCAATTCCTCTTAAAAACCTTTAATTTAATTACTACGGGCAAGATAAGATATAGGCTGGTGTTACAAAACACATGTCACATATAATGAACATATTATAATCGTGTTACAAATGAACTGTCTCTGCTGTGTAACAAAATAAATAAATCTCCAATTATTGTCCCATTATTGTCCAATTATTGTCCAATTATTGTCCCATTATTGTCCAATTATTGTCCAAGTTTTCAGAACCTGCTTCCCCTCTGCCTATAATAGGATTCATCGTTACTTCGCCTGTTGTGATCCCTGTACCCAGATCCCTTAGACCGGGAATCGGAGTATCTGTCATTGTAGAATGATCTGAAGGAGATATTAATTAATTAGACAATCTAGTAAGAAATATTACCAAAGATCAAATATACCCCAGACAATAAATAATAGAGCACTCTGCAAGGTCTAATTCTTTCTACCCCCAAACTATCCTCATCTCTAACCTGTCATCCCGGTGTGACCGTCCCCCGGTAGACGGAGCGGGAGAGTGCTCATACGACCTCCTACTATGTTGGTGATCTTGATAAGGGTGGTGGCGGGGTGGTGGTGGTGTCTGATGTTGTTGCTGCTGGTGATGATACATCGGGTTAGATCGATCCTCGTATTGCATGTTTCGAGATTTAACTTGTTCCAGCTCTTCAAACACACCTAAAACATGACAAAGGGGGTGTTAGAAAATATTTCCCCAAAAAACATACTTTCACTCAATAGACTCAAATTGAATGGCAACCGCTCTATATCAAATCAAATCAAAAAGTAAAACTAGACCTCCCAGCCCTCTCCTTGGGTACCTGCGTATTTCTTAGGGTTTTCCACAGCCAGGCGATCCAATAGTTTCTCGTACAACTCATGATACTGGTCCTGATCGAACTTGCTCGTCCCCTTATACCTCACTCGGATTGTTTTTTCAAACAGTTGGATACCGTTGAATAACCGCTCTGCGTACGGACCTGTGCAGTGATTTAGAGGTTAGTATGGATATCTAAAGTTAGATATGGATCTAGGGTGACAATTTGGGTTAGAATTTAGATATATCTAGATCCATATATAATGGATCTAGGTTCTAGGATGACAATTTGGGGTTTATATCCCATCATGTACCTAATGATGTACTAACAGACCTGATACAGTGTGTTTAAAGGCAATGAAAGCAAAGTTTCTTGGTTCCCCCGTTTCCTTGTCTTTGGGTAGTCTTACATCCGCCAATGGGCCAGCCTGAAGGGGGAGGGGTTAGAATATGTATAAACACACAGACACATATTGAGCAATTTAGCTATTCTCCGGCTGGGTATTATAGTAGAGGGGGTTGGAGCAAAGATTAGAAAGGTAGTTAGAACTTAGAGGGAGGGGGATTAGAAATGTAATTGTGTGAAATTGTCTAACTTGCATCTTTTCAATTTTTCACGATGATAAAACAGATCTGAATGAAACCAATCACAAATTTGACGGGGGGTTGACGTTTCGATATAATGTGAAGGATTATAGCTTTATACCTGTACAAATAGTTCCCAGAGTATTTCCGTAGTAACTTTGGGGTCCAGTCCACCTACCCAGACAGTCAGATCTTCATCATTTGTTGCCATTGTTATTGAGCTAGATATATATCAAGGGAGGTTTATAAATGGGAGATATTGAGTGACTCACAATCATTGTGAGTCACTCAATATCACATTATGTGAGCGGGGGTAACCATGGGATTACCATGGCGGGTTACCATGGGGGGGTAACCATGGGATTACCAAGGGAAATTTTGGTTAAAAGCGGTAAAAAGAAAGGGTTTTATATGAAAGAAAAGCTACATGATTGTGCAGGAAAAAAGAGTACAAAAACTCAATTAAATGCATTTTTATCATTTTTTTAAATAATAAGATTATGATAAGTTAAGAGATTTTTCTAGATCAAATGTCTGTTCAATGATACTATTGGGTCGGGTTAGGGACAGAAAAAGTAATTAAAAAACATATTTTTCCGAAATATTTGCTCACTTAACGGGTTTATTTAACATCATCGATCATTCACAGTTGTTAAGTTGTCATGTGGGTGTGACACAAATCGTCACAAAACTTTCACCTTAATAATTATCACCTTAGTTTTCTTATAATATTTTAATAATATTTATATCACTTTATTATCACGCCACTTAGTTAATCATATTCATACATAACTTGTATTTATATTAGTCGAGGTAAATTAAAAATGCTGCAAATGTAACAAATTAAGGAGAGATTTTTCAGTCAGAAAATGTAGGATACGATAATCGTTTTACATATTGACTAGCGTAATTAACCAATTATCATGTATCATATGTAAATCGGTATACCTTAATCATTGCTCTAATTGGTTTATGTATTTCGATTGGAAAAGGCTAAAAATAATTAAAAGTACATAGGTACTCACGCATGCAGAAAACAACAAAAAATGTCAGACCTAATAATCAGAGAGGTTTTTAGTCAATACTTAGTTAGGGTATCAGTATTAATTATAGGGTTTATATAATGTTATACATAATATAGTATGTAGCACAATACACTAAACTTATTGGAAACCGTTCACGCACACACACACAAACAAACAAACAGCTAATGTATGTAATATAAACCAGGCAATAACAAAATTTGCGATAAAATAACTTTGCAACTAAACTATTACAGCTGTACGAAACAATTGGGTTATATTTCTTACTGATCTCTAGATTTTGGGGGAGATGTCGGGTTGAGACCGGAAAGTAAGGGACCAACTTACAAAAAGTACCCGGGTATGTGTTTGTAAGTTGCTCTGTAAGCACCAATTGGTTTTGTACACAGCTGCAAATGCTGAATACGATTTGACGTAAAATTGCGATCTTGACTTGCTCTCAGAACCAAGCTGTAAGCGGAGAGAGAGTCAAGAAAGGTAAAGATCTTGAATGTACGGATCAAATCTAAATACTCAGCCATTCGAAACACACCCGAAACACACGGATACATACCACATACTGTCTCCTAACTCACTTGGTAGCAGGAACCGACCGAAACAAGTAAACAACCAATCAGAACTCGTTATTTAGGTCACGTGACTGGTTATCAGCCAATCAGGGACCAGTATTTCCTGATTCGGTCGGTTCCTGCTTGGTAGATAAGAAAACCATTGATAGTTCATGGGTTTTATGGGTTATACATAGCATCTACACTTGCTAGTCGGGCATAATACATATCTCGAATATTCCATACATTTGGGAGTGAAAACACGAGCTGACCATATAAACAGCTGACCTCTAAACGATACAATTTCTAGAGACAGCTATACAATAGTCACATACACACACATACAAATATTATTTTGTGTTAAAGCAAGCCAATATATGGCTTTCACACTGGGCAAGATTAATCAGTTTCATATATATTCAGAATAGCAGGTGTTTAGAGTATTCAACCAGTGATTTCCACTTTTTAAAAATCTGTCAGGTGACCCCGTTTTGAACTGAACGCAACAGTCATATCGAGGGCCCCACCAGACAGTGTGGAAATCTAGGTTGATGGTGTTTAGGGGTGGGGGGGGGGGTACGATGTCCCCTCTCTTTTTTCCCTGAGTAAACGAAGCGCACATGACATAATCGTGATCAGAGAGGACAGCGCAGGAGGGGGATAAAAGAGGGGATATCATATACCCAAAGCGGGGGTAGGGAAACACAAGAGGCGGGTCAGAAAAGGGCTACTCATCGCTCGGTCCAAGCTGACACTACCATAACAACAATCGGGTTGCCAGCCTGGTATATGTGAGAGAGAGAGAGAGAGAGAGAGAGAGAGAGAGAGAGAGAGAGAGAGAGAGGGAGAGAGAGAGAGAGAGAAGAGATAGCAGAGAGATAGCAGAGAGATAGAGAGAGATAGAGATAGATAAAGAGAGAGATAGATAAAGAGAGAGAGAGAGAGAGAGAGAGGAGAGAGAGAGAGAGAGAGAGAGGAGAGAGAGAGAGAGAGAGAGAGAGAGAGAGAGAGAGAGAGAGGAGAGAGAGAGAGAGAGGAGAGAGAGAGAGAGAGAGAGAGAGAGAGAGAGAGAGAGAGAGAGAGAGAGAGAGAGGAAGAGAGATCTCACACACCAGGTCTGTGGGACAGTGTCAAGATTTGAACCAAGTGGTACAGCGCCTATTATGTTCTCTTCCGACACCCGACCTCCTCCGAACATGATGAAGGCGAGAGGGTGAAACGGGTTTTTGGGCCGTCACAAAAACACACGCAAACCCGCAAACCCGTCACCCACCACCAGCTTCCAGCTGCGGCATAGAAAGATAATGGTGTGTGTATGTGATATATATTCTCTGTCTCTTTCTTAGTCTCTCTCTCTCTCTCTTTCTATCTGTCTCCGGGTGTCTCTTTCTTAGTCTCTCTCTGTCTTTCTCTCTGTCTCCGGGTGTCTCTTTCTTAGTCTCTCTCTCTTTCTATCTATCTCCAAGGTCGAACTATCGATGGGAATCTACTCTCTCGTCTACACTCTACAGTCTACACACACCATATGTTCCAGGAACTGACCGAAACAAGTAAACAACCAATCAGAACTCGTTATTTAGGTCACCTGACTGGTTATCAGCCAATCAGGGACCAGTATTTCCTGATTCGGTCGGTTCCTGCACACCATATATCTGTTCTTTGCCGCACATCTGCCCGTCATGTCGGACATATAGTTTCCCTGATTTCTATACCTTTTTATTGCCAAAGGTTTTGTGTGAAACGTTGCCAGCAGTGAAAACTGTATAGCAACGGTTTGGACGGGGGGATTGTTTAGGGGCAAAATAATCTGAAGGTTGTACGGTTTTCACTCAAGTTAATATATTAAACTAACGTAAATCACGGTACTCTAATTGAGAAAAAAGAACTGTTTGGTAAAAGATCAAGGGCACGCCGCCAAATAAAATAGTTTTTTTAGTTAACACACACACAGAGATAACTTTAGTATACTAGAATGAAGCAACACACACATTTTATATTAAAATTCAAAAAACTCAAAAATAACAACCCGAATAAAAAAGAGAATACAATATCCGGATTCTGTAACTTAAACACTGACAAATAAGAAAAAAAAGAGAACTCTAGCTCTCTCCCTCTCTTTCTGAAACCGCTCATACTTTTTTCAAATAAGGTTTTTCCCCAAAAAGTTATAGAAAAGGAGCATGTTAGAGAAAGAGAGGGGGCGGCGGCGTAGATGGGATATAGCAATAGCAAATATAATAAATGTGTGCGTGTACACGATTCCCAATACAAATATATATATCCTACTAATAATATAATAATACATGTAAACCTGAATAGTAATAATAACAATTTAACAACTCACTGCGTACTTAAATAACTATAGTTTTATCCCAAGAAGATGGTCGATTATAATTTCACGTTTTGGAGTTGATCGTGTTATCATGTTAACACCTAATGTACGCAATGGTTTGTTTTTCGTTTTCGTTCACCGTGTATGTTCCTAAACGCGGCGACACCAAACCAAAAGTGTGAGTGAAGCAGGGATATATATATTCCTAATTCTCATTTTGCAGGTTTTGGTTCAGCGTGCCGGTAAGGACGGTGAGAATTGTTGACCTGTCTGAGTAGCTAACTGGCAGAGCTGGTTGAGTGACGTCATTACAAACAATGACGTCATCACGTGTAATGATTAGGAACCGACCGAAACAAGTAAGCAACCAATCAGAGCTCGTTATTTAGGTCACGTGACTGGTTATCAGCCAATCAGGGACCAGTATTTCCTGATTCGGTCGGTTCCTGGTCATTACATCGTGATTACGTCACCTGTAATGATTCACCACAGTTCTATCAGCTTACTAACACGTCAAGGAAAGAGAGAGCCCAGCTCATAATAACTGATCATTAAAAAAACACACACACGACTGGATTTTCTCTCTCTCTCCTCGCTCTTACCATTGCTAGTCTCATATATCAGATGGAATATAACACAGAGCCGCAAGATGATCAGAGAAGGGAGAGAGAGATAGTAAACAGGTGATACACACACCACCTTGCCCTTTGTATCTCTTTTTCTGTAGCTAAATTATCTTAATATAGTATGGACGCTAAACTGGTACTAAAAATCACGGCACACATTTCAGCTTACTTCACTGCTGGTTAAAATTCAAATAAGCTCCCAGCTCCCAGCTGAGTAATTATCATAACATATCAGGGTCTCTCTCTCTTTTTCTGTCTCGAATAGTTTATCTCTCTGGGAACATACATAACCACCCACAGGGGGGGGGGGCAGCTCCCTTTCTAATCACTCCGAGTGATAGTTGCCATGGGACTAATCGTTGCCATGGGAGCAAGGCTGGGTGGTAGACTGGCCAGGGGTTCCAGGGGTGGCTCTGGTTTACTCTCCACTAAACCCACCAGTGACTCAGCCTTGTTTGGGAAGCTAATCATGGCATGAGCACGGCTGATATGAGACTTGAGGTTGTACTTGAGCCCGAACAACATTCCACAGACATTACATCGGAACGGTTTTAACTTTAAGTGCACGTTGTTAAAGTGCCGTTTGAGATTTTGGGCCCGGGAACTCCCTCGGAAGACCTTGCCGCACACATAGCAGCCCACGTGTTCCATATGGGAGGCTTGCCGGTGGTTGTTGTGGGATCCAATTAGGACGTTGAACCGGTCGTCTGGTGGGTGTTGTTGTTTGTGAAAATATCAAATATATATTGCGGCAGGAACCGACCGAAACAAGTAAACAACCAATCAGAACTCTTTATTAAGGTCACGTGACTGGTTATCAGCCAATCAGGGACCAGTATTTCCTGATTCGGCCGGTTCCTGATATTGCGGACAGGAATAGACTGCTGGGTATAACGAGGGAGAGAGAAAAACGAACAAAACACAGTTTGACAGACTTATTAAATGTGTAGACAGGGCAAAACAGAGGAATTTGAATGATTTATTATATGAATCGGCAGAGAAAAAGGGGGGGGGGAGGTTGAAGGGGAAATGGGGTATTAACTTATTAAATGACTCAATTTATTTGTTAAATGAAGTTTTATCATCAGCTTAATAAATGAATTCAATGACGTCACAAAACGACGTCACATATTGTGATATAACCAACCATGAAATCAGTACTGCAGAGCTGTACTGTGTTGAATCTCGCTCATCATTTCAAGAACATACTCGCAGAGAAAATATCGACTTCCTCTCGCTCTCTTTGGTTGTTGTATATAAATAATTTACTTTGAATATAATTATATAGATCTGAATATTACAATAACAAACACGAGTGTTTTAGAAAACAATTGTTTCACTACCAGTGGCCTGGTAGATCGTCAGTTCCGATAATGAAATATCAACAAGCAAACAAATTTTTTTTTTGGGGGGAAAAATTATTAAAAAGGAATAACAATCAAATTTATGTCTTCTTCCTCTACAGATAGAGCAGGTTATAGTCCACACTGTCATCAACTCGACAAGGACGCCTTCCTCGGTATCCTCTAAGACTGATGATGGTCGTCTTCAACAGGCAAAATGCTAGCCTTTGTCTGATGTATCGAATAGTATCAGCATAGGTGTTTTTGTTTCGGGTACTGAGACTTTTTGCAATTTGTTTGTACAGTCTATCCGCGTCATCACCCATTGCACCAGAAGTGGAGAATACTACAGGTGTGAAGGTGGCCTTCTCAACCTGAATTACCCGGTCCATATAGTTCCTCTTCTTTTCCTCCTCGTGTCTCCTCAACGTTTTCTCCACTGGTTTTGACCTGTTCGATGGAGCTCTTGAATTGAACACTCTGATGTCAAGGAAACATTTTTCTAAGGGATTGTCCCATATTCCAAGTGCAGCCACATCCAACCTGGCATCATTTGCTGTAATTGCTGTCTTGTGGTCGAATTCTTCTCCGGTGATAGGCAGAAGTCGGGGCTCTGTTGTTACATCCTTGCAACCTGCTTCCTCAAGCAAGTTTGCAGTCAAATCACGGATCTGATTGTGCCTCATGTGGACATATCCACCTTTAGGACAAGTAAGGCAGTGTTCGATCCCATTAATCTGCCCACAGGCACATCTGTTTGGGACACCTGGGATTGGGAAACTGTATCGGAGAGCAAGAGAGTCTCTAAACTCCTGCTTATTTAAGGTGAATCCGTGCTCTGACAAGGGAAGGGAAGTTAGCCATGTAGATGCTCCTCTCTTACAGTGTTCCTCATGTAGTCTCAGTTGATTTGGTGTCATCTGTTTCCTCAACTCCTCCATCACTTCTGTGGATGCAGTACGTTTTTGGGATGTTATTTTCTCTCGTGCCTTTCGCAACTCAGCTTCAACTTGTTCGCCTCTTGAACTATCAATACTTATTTTCTGTTCTGTGATCAGTTGTGTGAGGGGAAAAGTAGCAATGCGGGATCTTTCGTATTCAGCATCAGCCTGAATTGTGGGATTATCGATACCCAAACCACCGTTCCTCGCCGGGAGTCTGAACACATCCCTGAGAAACTCAGAAAAATGGGTACCAATCAACACAGGAAGGAGTTTGGTACGGATTGCATCCTCCAGCGGGCAAACAAATCAATCCCTGCTCCTTTAGAAACATTTTAATAGCATGAACTTCCGGTCCTGCAACTGTAGAAGAACAGCTGAATGTCCCCTGCAACAAAAGTGTCTACAAAAAGGTGTGATCTACGAGGCCAGTGTAACAACACAAACTGGAACATCCAGCTACGTTGGTCTTACGGAAAATCAATTCAAGACCAGATACAATGCACACCAGAGCAGCTTCAGGAGGGAAAATGCGAGGAAGTCAACTGAACTGTCGAAACATGTATGGGAATTGAAGGACAGTAACACCGACTTCACCATACAGTGGAAGGTTATTGACAGAGGGCACCCACCCAATGGACCCACACAATCGTGCGACCTCTGCACCACGGAGAAAGTACAAATACTGGAAAACTCCAAGAGGACGGATATAACCCCCCTGAACAAGCGCTCGGAAGTTGTGGGAAAATGCAGACACACCCGGAAGTTCATGCTATTAAAATGTTTCTAAAGGAGCAGGGATTGATTTGTTTGCTTGTTGATATTTCATTATCGGAAGTGACGATCTACCAGGCCACTGGTAGTGAAACAATTGTTTTCTAAAACACTCGTGTTTGTTATTGTACAGTACTCCAGGAAAATTTCATTGCCCTGTCGAGTTCTCCTGAGGACGCAATCCCCACAAATCACAGTGATAGATCTGAATATTATATATTATCAGGAACCGACCGAAACAAGTAAACACCCAATCAGAACTCGTTATTTAGGTCACGTGACTGGTTATCAGCCAATCAGGGACCAGTATTTCCTGATTCGGTCGGTTCCTAATATATTATATATATAGCCGCTCTAAAACACAGAATTAAATTAATTAATTGACACACGTCCTGTACGCTAGTTGCATCACTAGGCTAACTTAACACACTTCTTTACTTCTTGCAACAACTATTTAATATCTGTTCACGACAGATTTGTATATATATCTATCTGAGCTAGAAATTAAGGTAGATGGGACTATTATAATTCTCACTCTGCTTTCTCTTTCTCTCTCTCTCTCTGTCTGACCAAGTTTGGTTTGGGATTATCAATTTTCTCTCTTTTAGTTTTGAGCTTTTCTTCTCTCTGCTGCTATATACATGCAGCCAACTAGAACATTATATCAGTCTTCTTTACTATATTCCCTCTCTATGCCTCTCACCCTCTCTCTCTGTCCCACTCCCTCTGTATCTCTTTCTCTCACCCTCTCTCTCTGTATCTCTTTCTCTTTCTCTCTGTCTCTCTTTTCCTTTTCCTTTTACCACATCCACAAGTCTCCATATATCTGGAATATACTCCACACACACAACACACACATAACATCTGGTACAATCTGGTCTATACTCTATATATAATTCTGTATATATATAACAATATATATAACAGAAGCTCTATCATTTTCATAAGAATCAATGTTTGAAGATTCAAGAATGAGTAAGGAGATGCGACTTCAGATAAGCATTAAGTCCAAATCTCTTGCCGCATATGAAGCACTGATAAGGTTTCAGCTTCAGGTGAACCAAGTTTATATGACGTTGGAGGTTCCGTTTGTTTCCTCCCAGGAATTTTCTCCCGCACACTGGACAGGCGTATGTCGCTAGAAGGTGTTGTTTGATTCAGTTTTTATTTGTAACGGTGGCGATATTTGTTGTGGATTGTTCATACTCTCTGTATAATCATCAGAGTCATTGTAATCTCCAGAGAGTGAACAATACGACCCGGTACTACCGGTACCACCAAGTAGACGCTTTCTGAGTCTGCAGCGCTGCTGTGCCTCTCTGTTCAGCCTGCGCCGTCGATCTTTCCTGTCTTCCAGCTGCTGTTGCGTTGGCGCGGCGGCAGAGGGGGGTAGAGCGGCGTTGGCGGCGGCATTGAGGGGTTGAGGAGGATTTCACCTGAGTAGAGAGTCTCTCAGCGGTGCATTGGTATATTGTGGTACACGGAATAAGAGTAGGGAGAGAGGGTTGGTTGGTGATATGGCAGCATGCAGCATGCGACAGTATAGAAGTTGTGCGCGCGGGCAGAGAGCCGCGCACACGAGAAGAGATAATAACACTTTCAACAGATCCAAGACACTTTTCTGCTAGTTGTGAGGTGATGTTGCAGTTTTGTCCCAATTCTCTCGAGTGACCCCACTCCTGTTTCTTAGTCGCTTACAGCTGTAGTAGTAGTAAAGGGAAAGGAGAGCAGGCGAAAATTGAGAGTGAGAGCACGGGAATGAGATCCACAATTGTAGACGTGTAGGGAAAGAGGGAAGGAATGAGAAAGAGACAAGTGAGCGAGAGAGAGAGAGAGAGGAGAGAGAGAGAGAGAGAGAGAGAGAGAAGAGAGTAGAGTTAGTCGTTAGCCGAGAGAAGAGTAAACTCTACGATCAGATAGATCTAGCTCCTCGTCACTTTCCTAGAGGGGCCTCGCGAACTCTACGTCTCAGCGTCTCTGTTTGGCGGCTCTCTCTCCTTTGATACGGAGTCTCGTCGCCGACGCCTCGATCTATCTCTTTCATACCCCCCCCCCCCTTACCTACCCCTCTGTCGCGCCTAAAGAAAAGCTTGTAACTGAAACGTACAGTTCCCCTCTTCCCTCCTCTCAATTCTCAATACCAACACAACCGCCCCTATTTTGTAGAAGATGAAACAGCAGATGCAAAGGATATAAGTAAAGTGTATGAGAGAGGAAATAGAGTATGAGAAAGATATTGAGAGAGAAGAGGAGAAGAGAGATAAAGAATAGATGTGAGACAACACACAGAAAGGATAGAGCACTGGAAAGTCACTGTGTACACGTGAGAGGTAATGGTACACATGGTCCTGTGAATCTCTACTTCTCTCTCTCTCCGCTCAGTTTCCATCTCTTCTCTCTCTCTCATTATCAGTGAGGTATCTTTCTACCACTCATCTCTCTCTCTCTCTTTTTCTCTTTTTCTTTCTCTATCCATTTCTCCCTGGAGTAGTCTCTGAACTGGAACTATCTTTATCTAATCTCTCTCTTCGTTAACCCGCTAATCACCTTTCCCTCCTTATCTTAGATCATGGTCAATGTGAAGTGACATGTGTGAAGAAAGAAGGGAAAAAAAAGTAGAACTAAATTCTTTACTCTGTAAAGATAAAGTAAACTCTTTCTCTGACTCTCTCTTTTTCCTCATTTATTCTTCCTCCCTTTTTCTCTTCTAGTGCCACTTACTCGCCTGGAGTCATAAATCTCTGAACTGGAACTAGGTCTTTTATCTAATCTCTCTGCTTCGTTAGTACCCGCGAAGCAGCACTTTCCCTCCTTATGCTTTGAGATAATGGTCAACATGTGAAGGTGGCATGTGTGAAAGAAGAAAGGGGGGAGCAGAGAAGAGATAGAAACTAAATTCTTGTAAACTCTGGAAAAAGATAAATGTACTAACTTATAATAGCAACGTCATTAAAATCAAAAAAAAAATAAAAAAAAAAAAGCTAGTAAACTATCCACATAGACCGATCTATGATTTAAGATTTGTTTGATTTGAGTGTAAAAGAGATATCACCTAAACGCTATTTCGCGCTCATATGTATACTTTTCGCGACGTTGTTCCACACTGGATGTTGTTTGTTGGCCTTGCCTACTAGCAGGGTACGATGAAAAGGAAATTGGGGTCAGAAATGCTTGAGGTCGGCAAAATGAGAAAAACAAAAAAAGTTTACCAACTGGACCGGAGGGAGGGTAGGAAAATATGAATCTGTAGAATTATTCTATGGATTTTCCATTAAGAACTAGAAAAGTCCAATACATTCTAACCCGTTCGCTTCTCCCCTTTCTAAGAACGCAGTGTCAACGCTTTCTCTCCCTTTCTAAACCCAGTGTCAACCTCCTCCTTTCTCCAGATTAATGACGACATCTGATCACCATTATGACGTCATAATTAGGAGCTGATAAGCTGAACCAAGACGTCATTGTGCCGGGTGCTCATGTGATGTTTCAACTGCTTCTTCTGCCCAAATGCCGCTCCACACAGCGCACAGTTATACCTCCTCAGCCCCAAGTGAATGACGGAAATGTGCCTGTCGAGAGATGACTTGAAGCTGAAACTCTTGAGACAGTGGGCACATTGGAAGGGTCGGGCACGGATCGGTGTCCCTCTTCTTCCCCTCTGCTGCTGCTCCTCCTGGTCACCTGTTAGTTGGTCTGTGTTTATCTGTCTCTCAAATATTGAGAGGGAGTAATCACCTGGATATCAGATCTCTGGACATTTCATCAGGATCACCATTATATTGGAACACGGAGCATTTCGTAGAACATAGAGAATCGTTTTGGAGCATTTCGTAGAACATAGAGAATCGTTTTGGAGGAATTCGTAGAACATAGAGAATCGTTTTGGAGCATTTGGTAGAACATAGAGAATCGTTTTGGAGGAATTCGTAGAACATAGAGAATCGTTTTGGTCTTTCATTGGGAAACGGAAACTTAAAATTTGGAGATATGGAACACTGAAGATCTTTTTGAATTCGATCAAAAACATAAATAATTGATTATTTTGTATTTCTTCCTCTCAAAAAAGATGACACTAATAAAATCAGATTAGTTTTTTAGTTGATTCATCACATGAAGTAACTCTTTTGTAAGGAGGTCACGAGTTTTTATGATGCAAGAATCATTTCGCAATAGTTGTAACGTCATTTCATGAATACCTACAATGAAGGAGTGAAGATATCGTGAATGACGAGGTGCGGTAGAGAGAGAGAGAGATGAAGAAGGGGGAAAGAAGGAGAAGAAAAAGGGGGCGGAGAAAAGGGGAAAGAATGGGGCCCTTTTGGGGGGCAAGCACCGGGGGTTTAAAAAAAAGAGAGGGAAGAAGAACCCAAAAGGGGGGAAAAGATTAAAAAGGAAAGGGGGGGGAAAAAGGGGAGGGGAAAATTTTAATTAAATTCTGGGTTCCTGGCCATCCCCCCAAAGGGGGTTCAAGGATTACACACACAAACTAGGGGGTTCATCTTTTTTCCAGGTTTTTCCCAAACTCTGTTTCATCTATCTATCTTTCTCTCTATCTCTCTCTTTATCTCTCTCTCAGTATCTCTCTCAGTATCTCTCTCTATCTCTCTCTATCCTCCTCTCTCTTCTAAGTTCTCCAGTATCTCTCTCAGATCTCTATCTTCTGGTTTTTCCTTATCTCTCATTCCCTATTTGGACAAATGTCCTAAAATGCGGGGGAATGATCATGCTTCATGAAGAAAACCCCCATCTCTCGTGCCCCTTTTTTCCCCCCTAAAACCCTCTTGCACTTCTTTCACACAAAAACTTTTACTGGATAAAAAATGATTTGAATCATTGTGCTCCACCCCTTTTCTTTCTCTTCCCCTCTTTGGGCAGTGATGTAATGCACTTCATTCTAAACCCTGCAGATATCATCTCAACCACGGTCTTCTAATTTCCAAAATAAATCCCAACTATCGTTCTATATTAACCCTTCCCTTTAACTCCGGGATAAACTCATCAACGAATTACCGCCTGTGAAATTGTGTGTAGGAACCTGAGAGTGTAAATTTGGGCTAATTGGGTACCGCACACCCTTTATATCATTGTCACATATCTCGCTCTCCTTCTCTCTCCTTCTCTCTTGATGAAACAACACCAGTCACGTGAGTCATTAGATCATGTACTCCTTCATAAAGATATCTATCACGTGAATGTTGCCACAGTACTCCCTTCCGCAAACACACCACTCCCCCGCTCGAGAGAAGAAGAGATACCGAGAGATGAGAATATGTGAAAGAGATGATAGAGCGACGAGCGAGCGCTCGATCTAAGAGGTAGTAGAAGTACATATATATATAATCTCTCTCTCTCTCTCGCTCTCTGCTCTGCTATTTTCGATCTCTATTCTCTTCCCCCTCTTGGACTCCCTGGTCCCTTCTTTTTACCCTCAATTAATGAAGTGGAAAATGGTCTCTCTCTGATCAGGTTCACACACACACACCCACAGGCGAAAAGGGGGGCATCACCACTAAGCTGCACACAAAGCAAACCTAGGTTTATGGCAGCTACCCCCTCTCTCCTCCTTCTATCTATGATATATCAACTCAAAAAGGAAAAGGAACCAATCATATTTCCATTGCTTCTTTTAAAATTCTTACTGTTTTCACTTAGCAATCAGGTTCGATGAGATAGGTATCGGAAAAGTTCAAACTTTTCAACATAATTTTAAACAAATTAATTTGAGGCTGAATGCTGATAAAGATGTAGTTATAACATCGAAACTGTTCCTGAACAATAAAATCACCTCGTTTTTCTTTTTGCCACCTCAATTGAAACCGGAAGGAGATATCATTTCCGTCGATTGATAAACAATAATAATTACTGAGCTACTATCTACTCCGAAGTGGCAGTCCTAATTCCTTTTTTACAACTTTAAAACACGTGTCTCTCTGTATTACAATCCTTCATTCTCTCCCCCTCTCTCCCTCTCTTTCCCCTTCTATCTCTTTCTCTCTCTGAATGCCTCAATAGTGACACGAGGCAGCATAATCAGTAAAGGAGAGGCAGAGAGAGAGAGGCAGAGAAAGGGAGAGAGAGAGAGAGAGGGAGATAGACTGTGAGATGGAGAAAGAGAAAGAGAGATGGAGAAATAGAGAAAGAGTAACTGCTACGTGTCACTCGCACACGATGCACCACAAATCCCACAATTCTAGAAGAAGGAGGAAGGGCTTATACATTCTTTTAAGAAGGACTGAGAGTTTATAAATGTTGGACCAGGGAAATTATTAAAGATTCTTGTTATTTGAGAAAAAGGAGTTACTATTTTAGAGTAAGAAGATATATCCCAAAAGTAAGCATTACTGAATGTTTTAGTATACTAACCAAAAGTTAACCAAAAGTTAGTCAATTTTTGCTTTTTTTAAAATGGTAACCCACATTAAAATCGGCCTATTACTACTTTATATAATTCATATTTAACCCATTTAATCCCTCAACCTTCACAGCTACTACATCCTGTCCCGCCCGTTTCCCTACCTAACCCATCTGGCATCCGCTCTGTTTGTTTTGTGGTTACTCAATTCAACTCTGTATTTAGGGGTTACTCAATTTAACTCTGTATTTTGGGGTTACTCAATAACTCTTTGTTTAGGGGTTACTCAATTCAACTCTGTATTTTGGGGTTACTCAATTTAACTCTGTATTTTGGGGTTACTCAATAACTCTGTATTTTGGGGTTACTCAATTTAGGGGTTACTAAATTTTGGGGTTTCTAAATAACTCTGTATTTTGGGGTTACTCAATTCAACTCTGTATTTTGGGGTTACTTAATTCAACTCTGTATTTAGGGGTTACTCAATTCAACTCTGTACCATGGCTGCACCTTATCTATCACACGGGGGGAGTTGAATCGAGTTCACTCCCTGGTATTTAGTGAACAAATTAAGCCGACTGAAGATATATTATAGAGAGCTATGAGCTCTCAAAAGTTTAAATTTCCTAATGAAATTTGCGATTAGCTCTCTCACCTCCCCATTTCTGAGTCGCCTCTCCCTCTATCTTCTCTATCTAATACACAACACCCAACCTCCCCCTCTCTCTCTTTGATTCACTCTAAAAGGTAGTAAAACGAACACATAACTCCCATTTTCTTATCTCGATTGAAGAGTGTTGTGGGTTGTGACCAATGGGAACTCTCCGCTCCGGTCACGTGACCCTAACTCAAAGCTCGGTATGTGGTCACGTGACTACAATAGAGCACCTCCATTGGTCAAAAGGTGTGTCACGTGACCTGCCCAACATAGTGTTTCTCTTATCACTAACTAATTACTCTCTCTCTCTCCCTCCTTTGGGCTATGAATCACTGCCCAAAGAAATAGAGAACCAAGGTAGCACACTGTTTTATTCGACCCGAGAGAGGGAGAGAGGGGAGTTATAGGAACATCACGAGCATAGTAATATTAGAGTCTGGTACGAAATAGTCCCATGATCACGGTCTGGACCGTATCTGGGGTATATATAATGACAGTAAACTCTAGCTCAAACATAATGATTTGCATCGAATATATAATACAGGGTGTTTTTTATATGATCGAGTCACATCCAAAAACGCCATAATTCTCTCCAAAAACTATGTGTCGTCTAGATGTGTCATGATTATCTTCTCATTTTCCCATCATGTACCCGGATATCGCGGTTTGCGGGGCACTGTGAGAGGTGCATGCTCGGTTTCACAGTGGTTTGTGGTCCCACAGTCCCTCACATACGGGTAAATGAGGCTCTCTTTTTTCTCTCTCGTTATCTTGCTACCCAATTCCAGTCGAAGGGGTAAATAAATTTTGAAACGTTAACCATCCCCCGGTTCGTTATTACCCACAAAAATACCTACCATCTAGCATAAAATATAATAGTGCCGCATTTTTCGGTTTGTACAGGAAATGAGGATATTAAATGCGACAAAGCGAGAGATAAAGGAGGGGAGCTAGAGAGAGAAGGACCGTTATAACAGAGATAGAAATAAAAAGCGGCATGGACTGAAGAAAATAGTGGGTGAGAGCGGTGAGCGGTGAGAGGACGGGAAATAGAGAGAAAAATTGTTTATTGTGTACAAGTTTGCAGGTAAAGAGAACTCTGATATAATGTCAATATCACCGGGACAGGAAAATAGTGCTACGTGTAAACGATGCTATATAACTTGACTAATATAACATGATAGTTGTTACAGAGTCGAAAGTGCATTTTATATTATTCTTGAAATTGAACAACATGAATATTAATTTCTTAATTTCCGAACTCACTCCCCCGATATTCATTTCAGCACTCAATTCGCTCAATTCTTCATAATTTTGTCCTAAAAGCCACCTTCCCTTACTCT
Organism: Hormiphora californensis; assembly: GCA_020137815.1. NCBI lineage: Eukaryota > Metazoa > Ctenophora > Tentaculata > Cydippida > Pleurobrachiidae > Hormiphora > Hormiphora californensis. The sequence goes on from CM035359.1 coordinate 2,242,302, forward strand.
CGTCTCTTCAAGTGTGCGATAGGAAAAAGACCATGTAGCCCATCCGCAAGGAGAGCTAGAGGGGGGGAAGATCTTAGCGAGAGAGACATCGCGCGAGTATCTCATAGCTCAGGCGCGCGTCGAAGAGCAGCGACGTAGATCCTAATCTCGCTCTCTACTCTTGTCATCTCCCGGATCTCTGCTACGCAGCTCTCGAGCTTCGCGCTTTTTCCATCTTTCATCTCTCCTCTCTCCTCTCTCTCTACTCTCTTGCGTCGTCTCTCTCTCTAGCGCTCTCTGCGGCTCGTCGCTCTCGCATCTCTCCCTCTCTCGCGCGCGCTCTCTCTCTCTCTCTCTCTCTCCTCTCTCCTCCCGCTTTAGCCCAAGAGAGCTGTAAAGATTCGGGGTTCATAAAATGGACAAGGGAACGATTTAACTGATACATGTAATATAGAAAAAGAAAACATCTGAAAAGCCCCTACTTTTTGAAGCTGGTAACGGAAACGACCTCCTTAATGTTTGTGAACGATTCTATAGCCAAGTACGTGACTCAGACCAAGTACGTGACTAAGATCACATGTACGTGACTCAAATCATGTACGTGACTCAAATCATGTACGTGACCTCATGACTCATGAGGCAGCTGCGGATTCTGATTGTGACGTCATGAGGAGGAGACAATGAAATTGTGAAAGCAGTTGTGAAAGCATGCAAGGATTTGTAAGAGAGTTTTGGAAGATGAAAGAAGAGTGTATATTGACATAAAAGAATACAAAAGCATTGGCAGCACGAGAAGTAGTACACAAATATATATATTCCTTCCCGTCTGAATCTTCTAGCCCCCCTCAGGGATAATCCAGGGGACGAGAGAGAACGATGAAGAGAGAGAGAGATAGAGAGGGGAAGGAAGTTATCGACACACATACAAACATACAGACACGTAATGTATTTAACGACTTACTGTTAGGGCTGGATTTGCTGTTGTTTAAATTGGGCGTGCTATTGGTTGAACTGCACTCTGTCTTTGTTGGGCCATCCGGCCTGAAAGGGATCGAGGGATTAGGACTGGTACAGGGTTAGGGCAGGGTTAGGACTGGGACGGGGTTAGGGCAGGATTAGGACTGGGACAGGGTTAGGGCAGGATAAGGACTCGGACGGGGTTAGGGCAGGATTAGGACAGGGACAGGGTTAGGACTGGGGCAGGTTTAGGGCAGGGTTAGGGCAGGATTAGGACAGGGACAGGGTTAGGGCTGGGTTAGGACTGGAACAGGGTTAGGGAAACAGTTATAGTGTGGAATAAGAAACATCCATTGCATTTGATTCCGACCGGTCCTAAGATTTCAGAAAGGATCATATCCAGTGTTTTCTTTACTAACTGACGTGACACAAATTCCTAATGAGGTTCAACATTTCTCAACTTGACACATGTACTCCTTAATGAGGTGTCCACCTAATTAGTTCGTTCACCCAAATAATTGCATTCGAAAATGTACAGAAGGGAACACGAAGGATTATATGGTGTGAGAGAGAGAGAGAGAGAGAGAGAGAGAGAGAGAGAAAAGAGAGAGCGAAAAGAGAGAGAAAAGAGAGAGTTGAAAGCTGTTTCTTCTCAAATTTCTAAGTTCATGAAACCTAACTACACCTGCCAGTGTGTGTACCCTCCTTCTGTCGCAATGATGCAATGCGGTGACCTTTTTGTTCCCCCGCAAGTGTGTACAACTTCACATCATGTTAGCTTACAGGAAAGAGAGGGAGAGAGAGAGAGAAGGGGGGAGAGAGAGAGAGAGAGAGAGAGAGAGAGAGAGAGAGAGAGAGAGAGAGAGAGAGAGGAGAGAGAGAGAGAGAGAGAGAGAGAGAGTGAGAGAGGAGAGAGAGAGAGAGAAAGAGAGAGAGAGAAAGAGAGAGATAAAGGAGGAAATAAGAGAGCATTATATCTTGCGGGTGCTCACGTACATTTGTGAAAATAGAACAATAAGATAGTATCTCATAGGGTGCGGCCGGAATGAATCTATAGGTCTGACGTCATCTTAGCGGTTCTATCGACAGAGGACAGACAACAATAATTGGCCCTCATTTTATCGGGCGAGATTTGGTCGCTGATGGTATGAAGAATTTCTTTTTTTTTTTTCTACACAGTTCTACACGGGTACATTGGTAGCTGTGCAGCTCAACACCTAGAAACAGTACCATTAGGTCATCTCTCACAGACACACACACACAGGATCACCACATACAACTATTCCCTTTCTCTCCACAATCCCTCATTCTAACGAACGGACTCTCTTTACTCTCATTCTCAGGAACCAACTCTCTTCACTCTCATTCTAGTCGTTTTCTCCCTCTCTCTAAAATTCTCCCATTTGCTCTCGATTCTCTCATTGAAGCCTTTTTCTCAAATAGAAACACAAGTACACAATGTCCTCACTACACCGTCATTTCCCCCCCCCCCCCCCCCATGCATGGCCTGCCGGCCATATATTCCATGAAAAAATGAACTTACGATGATTGAGCGTTTCTATCGCACAGGGCGCTGAAAAGAGAGTTCTGTTCGAGGGACGATTGGCTAAGATGAAGCATTGAGAGAGGGTTCTTCTTCAACAGAGGGAGGTTGTTGAGGGAGGCAGCCGCTCCCCCCGACGCGGCCAGTGAGGAAACTAACTGTTGTAACCGTTGTTCACTCTCTCCAACGCCATTAACAATTGCTGCAGCGTCGAGGGGTTCAGTTTTAACATCAGTTAGACCAGCTTTATAATCGATTGTTTTGTTGTAGAGAAGCGATTCTTGGAGCTGTTTGATGATGTCCAGTTGAGCGTCTTTACCACCGAGCAAATTTGTAATCAGACCCGGGTCTTTGTTGGGTAACACAGGAGGAGAATCGGACGTCCGGCCTAGAAAGGACCCAAAATCGTTTGATCGTGTTGGACCACCACCTCCTCCTGAACTTGTTGTGGTGACGGTAGCAGGTGAAGTTCGGCTGATCTCAAGGGCTTGTGATACGGTGTCCAGTTCCCGTTGTAGCTGGGAGATAGTTTTATTGATGTCTGTTAGGTTGGCGGGTGGAGCTGTTTCTGAAGAGGACGAAGAGCATTCTGATGTACGGTGGTGCATGGCTGCCAGGCTGAAGCTAGGGATGTTAGCTGGCATGCTTGTGGAGGTGGGCATGGTAGCCGCTAGTTGGGAGAGTACCACTTTTGGGGAGAAACTGGATCCAACTGTTGGTAAAGGTGAGGACGTCGTGGGTAATCTGAAAGAAATAACAAAAATTAAAACAAATAATATATATTTGAGTGGGTACTGAACAATTTAAAAAAAAAACAATTTAAAAAAGAAATCAAAAATCACACTTACTCTGGTTGAACTTCATTAGTCTCCATATCAAGAATCTCCTCCTCTTCCTCGTCCGGATGTTGTCGAGGAGATGAGGAGGTTTCTACTGATGTCTTGGTTGGGCCTGCTGATACAACCTCAAACACTGGCGTCAGCTGTTCCACTGTAAGAGAAAATGGAAGGTTAGTAATATAGTTGATTTATGATGGAATATTACATATCCTAGTGAGTAGTGCCGGCTCTGCGATATTCCCATGTGGGTTTGCCCAGCCACTCTGTAGATAGATAGATAGATGGAATATTACTATGACGACTTGAAGATTAATTGTAGGAATATTAATTGCACTGGTTTGGGTAGTTGGCAGCCTACTTGGAGGATTCTCTAGTTCAAACAAATTGGCGGTTAGTGCTTTTAACACCAGGGTGACAACAAATAAAGCTGCAGCGTGCCGACTTCTGAGTGGTTTCATAAAGGCTCACCTATTGATATGACACGCATTGTGGTGTCGAGTAGAAAGTATAAAAAGTCATTGTCGCTCTTCTGTTGGAACCGAAACTCAAGTTTTTGTTTGTGATACAAGGAAAGTACGCTGGGATCATCTGCTTTTATCGTCAAAACTTCTGCCATCTTTCTAACGTTTCCTAACGATCAGTTAAAATAAAATTAGTAATCAATTTAAAACTGAAAAATATTTTCCATGCGTATTGCGTGTGGTCTCTCCTGGTTAATAATAATAATAAGTTTCTGGATAGTGGATGGGGTGCACCCCTGGTCCCGGCCGGTGCGATCTTGAACTTTATTATGGTTCACTATGACTTATGAGCATTCTCGGAAATTTTCAGGTCGGGCACATTCAGGTCAAACCCACAAATCACAGCTAATAACGTGCGGGTCACATGTGCGCGATGGAGCTGTTCTGCGCTGTGATTGGTTGAAACTGTTCACGCTGTGCCTGACATGAACACGAGAATGTTCATTAGCATCAATTTTTAGCAGCGGCCAACGGGTAGCGAAGAAGAAGCTGCCGAAGAGCGAAAACTCAAAACCGAAAGCCGAAAGGGTGGTTACTGGTTTTGAATTTTGACGCTTAACTTTTTCGAGTTTCGCGACTTGAAATTCACAGTTTTTAACGACGCGACGCGCACCCGAGTCCTGCAGCGCATACTAGGAAGAAATTGCGCTACGCGAAAATAAACGTGACACGCGGATGATTGCCGATACGCAGTGCGGCGCGGCGCATAGCTTGGATGGTGCAGATTCACCATTTTTCCAGGTGCGATCTTTTTCTTTCTTTCTTATTTTTTAGCAAAAATTGCAATTTTGGGGGCCCTTTCACCATCAAACCGGTCTCTGGCTGCACCGAAAATCACAACAATCCTTGGAAAAGACATTCAGATCATCGAAAATGGATATCAACCTCAGCAACAGAAGTTTATCACATTTATCCTACACGGATCTCATGGCATCAGTGAAACACTTGGACTTGTCGAGAAACCAAATCTCTGAAATTGACAGTGTTTTTCGGAAATTGAAGCGGCTTGAACGGTTAGACTTGTCAGATAATCAGATCGGGTTTTTGTCATCAGAATTAAAATGCCTGCGGTTTTTAAAGACAGTAATCATTAAAAAGAATCGAATAAAATCAGTTGCTATTGACTTTGGTGTGTCACAGTCGATCGAGAAGCTCAATTTGGCAGGTATATTTGTACATTTAACGCATTCATCAAGCAAATCCAAATTTCAATTACTTTTAGGTAATCAACTGTTGGAGATGCCGATTCAGTTCACTATGTTAACTCGATTGGTTCATCTTAATCTGGGAGCCAACAAAGTAACAGCCATCCCCCATACAATATCACAACTTATGAGGTATATAATTAAGTGGTATATATTGGCTTTATCTGGTAGCAGGTTTCATTGCACCAACTTGTCTTGTAATATCTTATTTGGCTGACTTTATATTCTTCAAACAACTGTCAACTACTCGTTCATCGTCTCACACATCTGTTTCACTTTTTCAGTTTGGAGTATTTGTATTTGGGTGGAAATAGAATTATCTGTCTCCCTATTGAAATGGGTTATCTACCTCGTTTATCAGCGCTATATCTTCACAATAACCGGATACAGCATGTTCCACCTTCTTTCAGGTATAACACATTAAATTACACAATTCCTTGGAGTTGAAAAATTTGAATTTTGATAATTCAATTCCGCAGGTTTTTGAGGAGCCTGAGGACTCTCACACTCCACAACAACAATCTAAAGTCCCTTCCTCATGGTCTAATGGCTCTTAAAAACTTGGAATCCCTAACAATACGGTAAAAAAACGAGTTCCTAAAGTCATATCTCACCACCCCTGATACATATTTGTCTTTTTGACAAAACGAGGGTTTTGCGCTTGAATTGACAGTGAATATTGATTTACATATACAGTGACCAAGAACCGACCGAATCAGGAAATACTGGTCACGTGACCTAAATAACGAGTTCTGATTGGTTGCTTACTTGTTTCGGTCGGTTTCTGACAGTGACCGTCCAATATTCCAGGCAAAATCCTCTGGTTCAAGACTTCGTTCGAACGTTACCCTCAGGACCACCTACACTGCAGGAAGTGGCCGGTAGACTCATTAAAAATCTGGGTACATATAATCATAATGTGGTTTGTTACTGTGTTAGTAAATAGGGAGTCGATCCCAATGGGAGAACTTTACAGAGAACTCGAGTTTTGTTTTGGATAATGTGCATTGTGTATTCAGTATTGTGTGTTGCACCCGTCACATCTTCTTGGTTACGAAGTTACCCCTTGCCAGCGTGCACAGAGTGTGAGGTGTCTTCGATACCAACGCATCTCCGCCCCGTGATGACATTGTTGTAGTTATCTTGTGAATAGGCAGCATGACAACTTAGGGGCAAAGCTTGGGTGGCTGTGTAGGTAGGCCTGTTCGTTTGTTTGTTACGACGACGGTCCGTGGAGTGGACACAAGCTTGTCTGTCTGTTTTGTTTGTCCGCTTCGGTTCCAGTTTATACACAAATGATAAAACATTTAGTCTTCTCTTTATCTAATAACGAACGTTGAAAGTAAAACCGCACAACAAACAACAACAAAACAATAAATTAATTCATCCTCGGATCAATTCATCTTCGGATCCTCAAGTTCTTCTCATTCCTCTCTTCCTTCCTTCCTTCCTCTCTTTATCTAATATCTGATCTTGTATTCCTTTTTTTTCTCAGTTTTATATTTCTCTCTTTCTTTCTCTCTTTGTTTCGACTGTAATTACTTTCAGAGAAATATATGATAGTAATTCTAAACACATCAAACCACGTCACAATTTACAGACGACGTGTTGATTGTAATAACAAACGTTAAACTCAGCTAATAGTAGGGACGAATCTTAATTTTTTGACACACTATTTGGTGAAAAGCAAATTCCGGTTGTAACCCACCTATTTTGACCCGCTGAACAAGATCCCATTCATAGGTAAGGTCGAAAAATTGGAGAACATGCCCAAATCGGCCACGCCCTTTTACCTGTATTTTTAGCCTGTAGCCAAAAACATAAATCCTCTTAGAATAGGAGAAGAGACAAATCTGAAGGCACTAAAGTGATCAGCGCCCTCGCATTAGTGGGGGTAGGTCCCGGAATTAAGTCTCTATCTCATCTGGTTTTCGATGAGCGAAAAACGGTAAAAAGCCCGATTTTGAGCATCGTTTAAGCCAAATAACGGCTAAACGGTTGGAGATAGAGCTTAAAAGTCCGACGTCGACCCCCCATAACTTGGCTATTGCCTACAAAATGGCGCCAGTGAAAAGCCTCTAAACCATTCCTAAGTGGCTATAGCCATATAGCCAAAAAGCGGTTATGCGCAAACCTAATTATCCAATTATCTAATTAACCAGATGAGATAGAGACTTAATTCCGGCACCTACCCCCACTAATGCGAGGGCGCTGATCACTTTAGTGCCCTCAGATTTGTCTCTACTCCTATTCTAAGAGGATTTATGTTTTTGGCTACAGGCTAAAAATACAGGTAAAAGGTCGTGGCTGATTTGGGCGTGTTCTCCAATTTTGCGACCTTACCTATGAACGGGATCTTGTTCAGCGGGTCAAAATAGGTGGGTTACAACCGGAATTTGCTTTTCACCAAATAGTGTGTCAACCACTTCTTTTTATAAAATCTAAAAATTAGATACAAATCTCAAACAAACGAAAGTATTAAACAATCAATTACATACAAAGTACAGAAAACACGTACACGCAGTGTTCATTTCTCATTCCTAGTTCTCTCTCTCTGTATCTACAATTCCAGATATATTCACACAAACACACACACACACAAACAAACACACAAACACTCAGTCCTCAGACACACACACCTGCCACTATCTGACGTCACAAAACACCTGTGTTTTCATATTACAATTTTGTGGGTGTGTCGGTGTGTGTACGTGTAAATGTGAAGTCCAAGTTTTTAACCTTTTTCATGATACAGCATGTTAAATAACTACACAATGCAGTCTTTTGTGAGACAAGTTCATCTTGTATTCGTTTGTGTCGTTCACATGCATTGATTACATACCGCGTGGCCCAAATTAAAGGGAGGGTACGTTGGCCTTCTTTTCACCCAGAAGTTTAATTTCAATCACTCTGATATTTTGACACAATGTCTGCATGGTTACTCATTCGAGGAATCCGAAGTTTCAGCCCTCTGGATAAAAGTTCATTTTTTTCGACCGAATGAACATTGTATGAACACCAATGTGGGACCATATTTCGGTACCAAAGTTTCACAAATTTGTTTGGCTATCGATTTCCTTTCGAATGGGACCAGATTGAGCTTAATTGGATCACCACAAGAATCACAGTGATCCATTTTCTAAGCCTAGGGTAAGTCATGTGATCCCCATCAAATTATGACGTGTTAGCAAGAGAGCTTACATTTTAACGGATGCTGTATCGGTACACCATCCTCATTAGCAGACGTGATACGTGATACTCGTCCGTTACACCTGCTTATTGGCACTTAGTAATGACGCTATCGTCTCATTAGGTATCAGATGACCAAACCTAGGGTTAGATAACTAGACACGGTGTCTCTTGTGGTGGTCCAATTGAGCTCAAATTAGTCGCGTTTGAAAGGAAATCGATACCCGAAGGCGACTGTGAAATTCCGGTTCCAAAAAGCATTCCTGTTTTCAAGTTCATTCAGGATTCATTCCGGTCGGAAAAATGAATTTCAAGATAGAGAGCTTAAATTCCGGCTAACATCGACATTGATCAAGTGTAGTGGCCGTACAGATTTTTAGCGCCTGAATTTACCGATTTCTGGTCAAAACAGGTCAAAATCGATGTTTGGTAAAAAATATGATTTTTAAATAACTTATTTCACCCACTAAACTTGATTCAATTTTAATAAAAATTCAGATTGCCATTTGTTGATACTTGCTCTATTGTATGGCGGTTTTTAAAATAATAAAATCGAATTTAATCGAGAGAAAACCTCAAAAAACCCGAAAAACGAAAAATTGAGTTCATTAATGAACTTTCAACTTTTATGATTTGAAACTTCGGATTCCTCGAATGAGTACCCATGCAGACATTGTGTCAAAATATCAGAGTGATTGAAATTAAACTTCTGGGTGAAAAGAAGGCCAACGTACCCTCCCTTTAATTTGGGCCATGCGGTATATCACGAATTAACCCATTGTTAGCAAGCATTATTTTCTGTCCTATGTAATTCTAAGAATCGTACATACTGCATAATTAAACAAAGGCATTGTTAAAGGCATTCTAATTTAGGCTACAAGTAATGTAGGTACGCGGTTTCTCTCTCTCTCTCTCTCTCTCTCTCCCCCTCTCTCTCCCCCTCTCTCTCTCTCTTTCTAAATATGTTTGTTGATTTAAGACCTATTATCTCCCAACACCACCCATTCCGCAGAAATCCCCTACTCGAAAGAAACACTACCCACTCCACTTGTTGACTACTTAGACTCTGCGAAACGATGTGTTAATCCGGAATGTGAGTGTGTCTACTTCGACACGCGAATAGAACATGTTGAGTTTGTGGATTTCTGTGGGCTTTACCGGATACCACTCCATCACGTAAGTTTATGAGTTTATCCTCATCCCACTTACAAAACAACAAGCTTGGGCTGACCCTATTCTCGGAGCACGCGAGAACTGTGGTCAGAGCACTAGCCTGACCGAGCTTTACCGTGTTTCAGTTGCACACTGCCCTTTTCGGTTCGGAGAGGGACGTATTTTTGCCCAAAATATCGAGCCAGTTAACTTTTTACTTTTTTAGTGTGTGGGATTCCATTTAGTGGTATCCCAGCTAACACTGAAATTAGAGTTCTTTGCACATAAGGTATCATATAAGCGAGCGAGATGTTTCAGTCATTGCCTGACAACGAGAGATTTAAGTAATATAACTATTGCGTGTGTGTGAGTTTAAATTCTTGGAAATGCCGCTGCAAAAGTCACACCACGTACGCTGCAAAAACACAGTGGAAGTTCAACTGGCGACTTAGTATTTGAATATGTCTGAATAGAAAGAGAGTGGAAGTGTAAAAGTCGCAGTGTCGTGACAGGAGAGCTGGTTTTGCTGATGCGGAGCGCGCGAGGTCTAGAGGGTAAAGTTCTGTGCGCGAGGAGTGGCGCGCAAGGAGTAAACAAACTGTGAAGTGTGTGTAAAAATAAAATTTTTGTACACATTTCTTTTTGTAAATCTAAACAAAACACACACTATAATTAGTACACATAAACTACAACCGTTACCCGATCTAACCCCATTTCTTATCCCTCAGTATCTATGTTGCGACCACTCTGTTGACAACGACTCAGGACCAACCTGCTCTTATACCAATGCCGACCGAATGAGAAGAGTATTACTTGGGTAAACAGGGTTTTTGGCAACACGGCCTGTATGAGCGAGAATGGGATCCAAGATTCCAAGGACTATGTGGGAAAACTAACAGTAAAATGCTATGGGAGAGTAATTCAGGGTGGAACATCCTTTATAAATCACTGTCTGACGCTGCTTGTCTGGCGCCGCGGCCCATCTGAGCGCACTGGGGTATAGCTCCGCCATACAGGGCGCTGCCAGACCCCAATTTGATTCTCAGTGCGCTTATAGATCGGGTTGGCGGCGCCAGACAGGTTTGTACGAATTGCATACATGTGAGCATTCGTCTGATTTTAAAATCATACAATTACTTATGTGTGTGCATGTTAGCAAACATTGATAATTTGTAACCAGACATTATTCCCTGGTTACGGATGGGTAATTTCAAATTATTGCCCTCCAATTGTGTCCTCTCAGAGAGAGTATTTTTATTGGTTACGCGAAGTCACCCCTAATATTTCATTGGGGCGCTCGCACCAAGTATTTTTAAGGGACCCCCATTGGTTTGTCAATATCTCAACTGATTTGCCTGCAAAATAAAAAACTGTGTTTTTAAAGTGTTTAAATTGATTGTCCATATATATTATAAATACAATCTAGGGCACACAATCTAAAAGAAGCGATATACTGAGCAATAAACATATCGTAAACTCACTATCTCTCTCTCTCTCTCTCACTCTCTCACTCTCTCTCTCTCTCTCTCTCTCTCTCTCTCTCTCTCTCTCTCTCTCTCTCTCTCTCTATCTCTATCTCTATCTTGCTCTCGCAATCTCTATCTATACACCGTACCCGTTAATCAAGCTACCTCGAAAAGCTACTGAAGGATTCTCAGCACCAAGATCTATTTACAATAAGACCACAGCGATGCATTGATAAACTGTACATCTAACGAGAACTGTATGGCGGCGCCATACCCCCCATTCGACAGTGCGCTCAGATGGGGTCGGCGGCGCCAGACAGAACGAGAAGGGAATATTACTCGAGGAAAATCATTCCTATTTTCTCTCCAATCCTCAGCTTATTTTAACTAACACATTACAACTACACAATATCACGGTCATGTGTGGCTCAATCATCCTTGAAACGCATAACGGAGCTTGAAAACAAAATTCTAATGTACTAAATATCAGGAACCGACCGGACCAAGTAAACAAGCAATCCAAACTCGTTATTTTGGTCACGTGACTGGTTATCAGCCAATCAGGGACCAGTATTTCCTGATTCGGTCGGTTCCTGGCACTAAATATCTAACTCTGCAAGTTATAGGAGAGAGACACAATACTATTAATTTCTTTACATACATATCAGACAATTACTATATTACACCTCGCATCATGCTCATAAACTCAGCCGTATATTTTCAACAAGAGAAACACAAAAATCATCAAAACTTTAAACTCGGGTAAATCTTCTCAAATTTCTCTTCAAAATATCGCAAAATAAAACAATTTTTGATTTCTATAGGTATGTACGAACAGCATATATACTTATATATATTAGTTATTGCCCACTGCACAGTGACTTGTGTGTTCTAATATGTATTTTGTACTCCCTGACCCCTGAAGGAAGGGGGGTGTGACTCAGGGTCTTCGGAGCTCCCGGTGTACAATAGCAGGGGACACTAGCGTGGTACACACAAAAGAGGAACAGTGTTTCTCGAGTACATCCCTACTAGTATATTATGCACTAATTACATGCATAATTAAATTCACACTATCACAAATAAAAACAACATGCAAATAAAAAGAGGGGAACAGAGAGAGAGAGGTCCGAAAAAGCTTAAGGAGACCCCCCCCCCTCTTTCAAAAATTACCCATCTTTTTCAAGACAATCTCTCTTTGTCTCTCTTAGTCTCTCTCTTTGTCTCTCTCCTTTTCACACAGTCTCTAACTCTAATATACATTATACATCTCTATAATATTAGCACCTCAAAAACATTTTAGGTTCAAAAATGAATGCATAATATTAGGTAATCAACAAAATATGGATCAAATTCCCTCCTCCAATTTCTTTTCCAGTCTACTGCAGCTCACACACATTCATTACCATGTTCGATTCAAAGGTGACTACGCATTCAGTTAAACTCGAGCCCAGTACTGTATGTCATACGATATATTATAGTCAAATATTATAACTGGATTCAGCTTTCAATATATCCAATTTCCTGAATTTCGTTTTCGAGCCGCTCGATCTCCTGCTTGGGTATCTTCATCAAGAGCCTTCAGTCGCTGGAGAAAGTGAGGAAAAGCTGTTAGATTAAGGGCTTTATAGATTGTGAGAACTGGTTATCAATGGTCTGTAAAATTACATAGTTATTTGATTTTGGGCAATATACGCCATATAATTGGGAGATTATTTGAAATAACGGGCTCAGGAAGCTTGTAGTTGTCGAAGAAGAAGAAGAAGAAGATATGGGCTAGAGCTGTCTAGCGCCGCCGACCCCATCTGAGCGCACTGTCAATTTGAGAATCGAATGGGGGTATGGCGCCGCCATGTAACAGGGCTAGAGTAGATGGTGGAGCTGGACTATGGCAGATCTCCCCTGAAACCAAGAACCGACCGAATCAGGAAATACTGGTCCCTGATTGGCTGATAACCAGTCACGTGACCTAAATAGCGAGTTCTAATTGGTTGTTTACTTGTTTCGGTCGGTTCCTGCTGGAATGTTAGGTGGAGATCTGCCAGGTAGCGGGGACGAGAATGTATTATAGGGAAGAAAGGGGAAATTAGATTTGCTCAATCTTTTATTATTACTGATCGCCCCTTATATAGCTTTAAATTAAATTAATAATTGTATGTAAACGCATGGTGTTTTAATACAATATAAATGTTATGTGCTATTGAGTTAGTTAAATATAAATCAGATGAACTTGTTACCATTTTACAGACACACCAATATAATACACACTGGAAATAAACAGGGAAACTTCAAAATTGGACAATAAAGATTCGTGAGAAATTCGTATAAAATGTTCAAACAGCTTACAGCACTACTAAAATGGTGAAATAAGAGTATTAAAATATACCTTGAAGTAGGATTGATCCGCTAGTTTAATTTGCTCCTTGTGCTCTGCCACAACTTGCTCTCGCCTGATCTCTTGGTTTCGTTTCAACTGTTCAGAGAGGGAAGTTGTTGAGTAAAAATTGTCGGGAAACTAGAGCAGAGAAATTAAAGGGAAGCAATTTTTGCTCTGACAGTAACGGAGGAGCTAGTTCCAGTACCTTAACAATGTCTCCATCAAGTTTCTTGTCGGCCTTCTCATCGACCTCCTTTCTCTTCGCTTCTAGCTCTGACTTGTCCTTAATCTCCAGACTGTACTTGGCCATTGAATCAACCTGAAAGCGAGAGGTTGTTCAAACACATGTGCATGGGTATTGAATTTATTTGGGCATTTAGCCCAGGAAACAAACGGGCGGTTCAAAATCAATTTGAGATAGTGCGTGACATATAAACTTTTAACATGATAATTCTAAGTACTTTGAAAAACAGAGAAGAATTGATTCCCGGTTGATAAGAGATGACATTTTATTTATTGAGGAACTGACCTTTTCTCTTTTCCTCAGATTCCAGCTTACTCGTTTTGTTCTAAGACGGTGCGTTTCAATTTCAGCGGGACCTGTATTCTTCGTGTAACTATAAGAGGCAATTTGTTCTGATAACAGTCAGTTAACTTAACAATTCCTCATCAATTGCTCTTCGGTTCTAACCACCCCTCTCTACCCCCTTCCAGCTCTACTCCCTTAATCTCCAACTGTACTGCCCTTGAATCAACTGAAAGCGAACGAGTTGTTCAAACAACAATATTCCTATCTCCAACAAGCCATTTCTAAACTAATAGAACCTCCTTCTTCTTTTCTAACGAGTCTGCTTAACCTCTAACACCATCGACACTTCTCGATTTCTCTACTCTTGCATCTCTGACCTGTAAAATCATCTCTAACCTTGAACTGACCTTCTTTACCCTCATTCCCAGCTTAACCATCGCTTTTTCGTTCAACTGGTCCTCGAACGATTGCCACCACCATTTACGCCTACTCATCTTTGTTTCCATACGCAAATGAATCTTAACTTCTTTAATCATCCATCTTACTCTAACCTGCCCCCATCTCTAACCACCCCATCTCTAACCTCTAACCATCCCATCTCTAACCTCTAACCATCCCATCTCTAACCTCTAACCACCCCATCTCTAATCACCCCATCTCTAACCTCTAACCATCCCATATCTAACCTCTAACCATCCCAATTTCTAACCTCATCATGATTTTCTTTGATAAGCTTCTTCTTCAATTCGAGGACTTCATTCTTGTGAATCTTTTCGAACTTTAGGCTCTGAATCTTGTGAAGATTCTCAATATTCTTAACCTGAAAGAGAGATAGATAGAGATAGAGGAATGGGGACAGAGATAAAGAGAGATAAAGATAGAGGGGTGGGACAGGGAGATAGGTAGAGAGTTAGAGTGTGAGAGAGACATATTAATGTTCATACTTTATACGAACAAGGCAAGGGGAGGGACTAGGGAGGGTTGTTTTGTTCAAACCCGGGGCGCGGGGAGGGAGGGTCGAACAAGGGGAGGGGAGGGGGGGCAAGGGGAGGGGAGGGAGGGTCGAACAAGGCGCGGGGGGGGGGGGGGCTCAATTGCTATATACCTCTTTAGCTTGTTTCTCGTCGAATTTCTTCATATACTTATCAAACTCTTCTTGGCTATCACTGAATGGAAATATATAATGTTAGTTGGCGATGGAGTGCTGTACAGCCAAACCCCGATTTACCGGAACAGCTCTGCGGTTTCCCGATTCAATTCGAGGTTTGACTGTACACAAGATTTATACTATAGTTCATATATTGCTTCACTTTACTGGTATTGCATCACCCAAACAACATGCACACACGGAAAACAAGCTAGGTTTGTACATGCTAAATCGGGTATATATATATTGATCATACAAGATTTATGAGGGGGTGCTGTGCTCTGCTGTCGTAAAAAGTGTGAGAGAGATAGGAAGAGTGAGAGAGAGAAAGAGAGAGAGAGAGAGAGAGAGAGAGAGAGAGAGAGAGAGAGAGAGAGAGAGAGAGAGAGGGGGGTTTGGGTAGGTACCTTTTCGTACTGCAGGAGAAATAATGCAGGAGTGGGTAGTTCCATGGAAAAGGGGTGAGGTGCTGCAGGGGAAAGGTCAGGATAGAGCTCCATAGAGGCCAGAGGGCAGAGGTAGGGAAATAGAGAGAGAGAGAGAGAAAGAGAGGGATGAGAATGAATTTTTCTTCTAAATGCTGGGGAATGGACGAGGAATTCTCAGAAATTCATCTTTATATGAGAGCTAACATGCAGCAACAAAGGCTGCGTTAGTTATGCAGCACGGCGTGCCTGGTGAAATTTTAACACGACCTAGCATGCGACGGGAAACCACCACTTGTACGTGGTAGCTGAGGGTCTACAGAATGGCGCTACGGTGCGGGAAAAAACATTCCATTCCCTAAAATCTTTTTTTTTACTTTTATTTGATTTGGGTCAAAATTGGCTATATTAAACGTGGTCCCGAAAAATCCATAATGACTTAGCACACGAAATATGTCACCCCCACCTATTTTTGGACGTAGAATCGATTGCCGTTGAAGTCGAATCTCTAAAATGACTGTAAAATGGTCAAAAGTTGATTTTTTAACCATTTTTTGGAGGTTTTTGGCCCCTAAACCATTGAAAACGTTGAGATAGGAATTTGAAACTAGTGCCAATCGTTAAAATGGTCATTTTTCCTACCAAGAACCAAGTTTTCGTGTATATCCGATTTATGGTTAGAATTGGGCAAATTGTTGAAATCTGCCAACTAGGAGAACCGTACCTTGATTTTTTCCTTTTTTATGTTTTGGTATTTTTGATAAACTTCTGATTGAAATGGCCAGTCGGGACCATGCTTAAGTTGTTTATTGGGATAAATTTCGACTAAAATCCAAGATTTCATACCAATCCAATAACAGATCGTTGATTTATAGAAAATTTAGGTAGGCAAAACGGTCAAAATATCAACTTTTTTTGCTTATTTTGACCGTTTTGCCTACCTAAATTTTCTATAAATCAACGATCTGTTATTGGATTGGTATGAAATCTTGGATTTTAGTCGAAATTTATCCCATAAACAACTTAAGCATGGTCCCGACTGGCCATTTCAATCAGAAGTTTATCAAAAATACCAAAACATAAAAAAGGAAAAAATCAAGGTACGGTTCTCCTAGTTGGCAGATTTCAACAATTTGCCCAATTCTAACCATAAATCGGATATACACGAAAACTTGGTTCTTGGTAGAAAAATGACCATTTTAACGATTGGCACTAGTTTCAAATTCCTATCTCAACGTTTTCAATGGTTTAGGGGCCAAAAACCTCCAAAAAATGGTAAAAAATCAACTTTTGACCATTTTACAGTCATTTTAGAGATTCGACTTCAACGGCAATCGATTCTACGTCCAAAAATAGGTGGGGGTGACATATTTCGTGTGCTAAGTCATTATGGATTTTTCGGGACCACGTTTAATATAGCCAATTTTGACCCAAATCAAATAAAAGTAAAAAAAAAGATTTTAGGGAATGGAATGTTTTTTCCCGCACCGTAGCGCCATTCTGTAGACCCTCAGCTACCACGTACAAGTGGTGGTTTCCCGTCGCATGCTAGGTCGTGTTAAAATTTCACCAGGCACGCCGTGGCAGTTCGAAGCTGTCCATGAACACCTGTGTTCTGAGCAAAATGCAATGCTTAGAAAGAATTTAATTTATACTAATTCTCCAATGAGCAAGTACCAGGAACCGACCGAAACAAGTAAACAACCAATCAGAATTCGTTGTATAGGTCACGTGACTGGTTATCAGCCAATCAGGGACCAGTATTTCCTGATTCGGTCGATTCCTGGCAAGTACCCGAATTGTATAATAGTTCTGTTATCTGTTTGTTTGTTAGTTTGCCCAAGATGGATCGGATTCGGACGACGCGGGGCCTGTCGTGCAGATCGCGCTGGCAAGTTCTCGCTCAGAATTGAGAGCGAAGAGAGCGGTCAGTATATTGCCATGTAACGCAGTCTGCTGTCAGAGCATTGGCCTGACAGGCAGTCTGAGAGCTGACAGACTAAGTCTGAGAATGTATGAGGGCTAAATACGATACACATGGCCTGAAGTTGTACTTACAAATTAGATCTGTCCAGTTTTGTGTCGCCTGTACTGTGATTTGTACACAGTACCCTGTCACGAAATCTAACAAAAATTTAGGACATTGCTTTTTACTTTAGTTATGATAACTTTAATTTTGTTCTTAGTAACCGTAACAATCTCACATCTCTCTTATATATATACGTGCAGTCGGTTAGTAGTCTAGTCTAGTCCGAGTAAGTAAAATTGTTAAGGATAAGCTAGTTTCAGACACCCCGACCCTGGGCGGGGGGTTGGGGTATCTAAAAAGCCACTTTCGGGATGTGGATGTGGTCATCGACTAAAATTGATTACCTGTCCAACTTGAGTGGTTTTGTCTTAGTTGCTAAGCCACACAATCTGCTATGAATTGTCTGTCTGTCTGTCTGTCGGTCTGTCTGTTGTACTCTGTCTTGGGATGGTATCCTTGTCAAAGTCTAAATGCCGGGGAGTTATAACTGTAGGTGGATCTGTGACATAGTCAGATCAAACCCTAAACACATTGTTTTGGTATGATTTTGGGTATTCACATAATCCAATACAATATGAGTATATCGAATTCGATTGCATATATATATCGATTGTATTTGTTTGCCCCACCTAACACCTTGATCAATCCAAAGTTAAAGAATGAGATATATAATATGCAGATTTGTATGCAGATATCGATATATTTATTTGAATTGATAGCCCAGAGATATCATCATGCGCTCCAGGGAGAGGGAGATCAGAGCACGTGCAAAAATTATAGAGAACAACACCAAGTTTAGAGAAGAGAGAGGAAGAGAGGGAGAGAGGAAGAGAGAGAGAGAGAGGGGAGAGAGAGAGAGCGCGAGAGAGAGACGGTTGGGGGGGGAAAGAGAGTGTAACTCTAGAGATATTAGAGATCTAGAGAGAGAGCGATAGATAGAGAGATGATGAGAGAGAGGAGATAGAGATCGAGAGAGAGGAAGAGAAGACTAGGAGAGATAGAGTGGTAGGAAGGCCCTTCCTGAAGGGTAAAAAAATAATGATCAAAGCATCAGAAGAAGGCAAAGGCGAGGCGCGTGTTGGTTTTCATGCGATATAACCACAGCAGAGAGGTTGATTCTGATTTACAATTAGATATCGCGAGGTATGAGGGTCATTGTTTCATTGAGATAATATCTCAGATTATATGTAAGAGCAAGATGCAAGGGATATCATTTCTTCACAGATATGATAGAGCGGAGAGGAGATTTATATAATCCTACTCGGGTGGTAGAGCAACTTCCGGCGGCAGTTTATCGAGGGCCGTTATTAACTGGGGGTCGGAACGGACACAAAATATTCGCTCCCTCCATGACCCAGGCGTGGTGTCTTGGTGGTGGGAAATACTGAAGAAGGGGACGTCAAAAGAGAGAGAAAGAGAGAGAGAGAGAGAGAGGGAGAGAGAGAATAGAGAAGAGAGAGAGCGATAGCGTAGAGATAGAGAGAGCGCGAGTAGAGAGAGAGAGAGAGAGCGAGAGCGAGAGAGAGAGAGAGATAGGAAAGTTATGGTGTTGTCCTCTTGCTAAATGGATGGTATCGTGCTGCACTAACTAAGCTACTGCCCCACATGCTAAGTTTTCTACAGATCTAATACACATCACGTACACATCACGTCACATAAACATGACGTTTGATGGAAAACATTGTAATCAGGACTGCACAGGTTCAAGAAATAGAGAACAAGAACTATATTTGGAAGTTGAGTGGGTATTATTATAGGGAAGAATTGGTCACATTGATACCTGAGTGAGATCGAAGTCGTGCGCGACTGAGATCGATCTCACATACATTATTCGCAGAGCGAGAATAGGTTGCAATGGATCCAAGGGGAAGAAGGGGTGAACAATTAGTAGAGAGAAAATGTAAACCGAATTATCAAGACTCCAAAACGGCGTGAGAGAAAAACAGGAGTTCTGTGCAGCCCCGAACCCACATGTATATCAAATTCAAACAAAAAAGGGGCAAAAAGTGTATCACAAGGAGCTGTTGTGTGTTCATACAATGTTGTCTGTTCGGCATCTTTTGACTTCTTTTTTCTGTAAAATGGAGTTAATATAACTTCTTTTTTTCTGTAAAATTGAGTTATTATAACTACTTTTATCTGGAAATATATAATCTAGCTAAACGAGACAGGGAGCTCAAAATTGGTTTATAACCCACTCGCAGCTATCCCCGGTTATCCAACAGCAAACAGAGAGAGAGAGAGAGATAAGAAAAACTAAAGCAGGAGAACCACCACACCAAATATGACGTAATAGCATGACGTCACCTATTATTAGTTACTAATTAGTTACTAATTAGTTACTAATTAGTTACTAATTAGTTACTAATTAGTTACTAATTAGTTACTAATTAGTTACTCACCCTTTCCTGCTCTTCTCCTGCTGCTTGATCTGGTTTTGCCTCTGGCATCCGTTGTCTTTCAACAACTTATCCATTGCTGCTTGATGTGATTTCTCCATATTTGCCTTTTCCTGAGCGTGGTGTGGGGGGTCAACACCGGGTTACAAATTACTAAAGTATTGTATTGCTAAATCCAACTACGATATAATCAATTAATTAACTAATTATAGTTTTTTACCTTGGCATGTTTCTTAAGAAGATCTGCTTCACGTTTCTCCTGTTTAGTGTAGAATTTGATCCATGCTTTGGTCTTCTTAACGGCCTCCTCAGTAATCTCACTCCAGTCGATTCCAGCAATGGCTGGGGGTCGGGGGAGGAAAAGTGTTATAATGATTATATTATATTGAAAAGTGTTATAATGAGTATATTATTGAAAAGTGTTATAACATTGCTGATAGTAGTAATGAGTATTATATTGAAAGCAATTTAAAAGGGAGCAACTACGGTATATGTCCTGGCCCTGAGCCAGATGGAAGCAACTGCAGTAGGTTTTTTATTTGATTTGATAGAAACGGTTGCCATTAATGGAATGAACATTTTGTACGGAGCCAAACGGAGGTCAAACTATTATAACTCATCCTGATGAATTCCTATTATATTGTTTCATTAACTATAACTACGACCGCAAGTTTTGGGTACCTAAAAAAAGATATAATAACTAAAGAAACTAAACGGCAGCATGAGGCAGCTATAATAGTATAACTTAATGATATTAAAACAGAGCGTTAATCAAACCGAGTAATTCACTGCGTCTTCCGGCGGTGCTAAGTTTTCCCTGTAACGAATATATTATATTAATTGATTAAATGATATTATATAACAAATCATCAAAGAATTTAATAAACCTGCAGCGTTGAAAAGGAAATGTGTAAAAAGCGATATTCAACATAATCAATTATAAACCGCAGCATAAACCATTTTAAACTACAGCGGATAATAATAAATAGGTACTGAAAACTAAACAAAGCATTATAACATTATATACCCTCGCTCTATAACAATGATTACGTCTTCCTGTTAGAACGTATAATGTATTGATACGAATGTTAGAAAACATTGTTGAGTAGGGGGTGAACTTGTTTTGTTCAAACGCGGGGGGGGGGGGGAAGGAGGGTCGAACAAGGCAAGGGTGCACCCGGGTGAGAGACCTTCTCCAGAGAGACCTTCTCCACTCCTTACTCAACAGAGAAAACAGGGGGAAGTTGATCTACCGAACCATGACAGAAACGAGCACGAAATAAAATGACAGTATGAGCCACACAAGGGCCGAGAAGCAACTCAATAACGAGGTGGCCAATCAGAACTCGTTATTTAGGTCACGTGACTGGTTATCATCCAATCAGTGACCAGTATTTCCTGGCCGGGAAGCAACTCAATAACGAGGTGGCCGGTTGGACTTGTCGAGTAAAGAGGTGCAGCCTTTAACAAGGTATGAATATATTTGTTGTGCAGTAAGGGCCGGTAACGCAACAAAAGTACACCCCAGCAATTCAAGTGGGTGTAATAATTCAAGGAGGTACAAACATAAAGGCAGTACCCATCGTGATTGGGATAGATCAGCCACGAGGAAATCACCTCGTTTTTTAGAGTCTAAATTTACTAAGTAGACTCACTTGTTTATTGACTTGGCTGTAACCTCCCCCCCCCCCTCACAGTACTAAGTAGACTCACTTGTTTATTGACTTGGCTGTAACCTCCCCCCCCCCCCCTCACAGTACTAAGTAGACTCACTTGGCTGCTCGCTCCCCCCCCCCCCCCTCACAGTTTATTGACTCACTTGGCTGTAACCTCTCCTCCACATCAGGTATGTCCTCAGCCTTCACATCCCATTGCGTCGTGATCCTACTCTTGTTGTTCGCCTTATCATCCGTCACCAGATTAGCCCGATCATCTCCGACGTAGAGGCCACCCACGAACTGCTCTTTTTTGATCAGATCTTGTGGTGTCTGGCCCACTTTGGGCATTGTGTTCGTGAAGCTGTCCAGGTTGTTGAGGACAATGGCCGCTTGTTGGGTTGGTTCAGGTTTGGGCGGTGGAGGGGCGGTGGAGCCATCCGGAGCAGCTCGTCCCTGGGATAGGATAACCAGCGATAAATTCAGCGGAACAACCAGCACATGATAATAATAATAATAATAAGCATGTTTATCAAGATATATATTTCAGCAACTTTTTACCTCTGTTATTCCAGATCTTTGTATTCTTACCTTGACACGCCTCTTGTGCCGGTTGTTAGTTTGTGTTGCAGGTCCACTTTTCTCGGCCTCAGCTTTAGGTTTGTTATCGTCCACCAAATCATCATCATCAACTAGAGTCTTCAGGGCATCAGATCGCATGGACATCACCTCATCCTGCGAAGAGAGGTGTCAGAAGATTCAGGGGGTTCAAATGAGAGGTCAGGTGTCAGAACTTTCAGGGGGTTCAAATGAGAGGTTGCAGGTGTCAGAACTTTCAGGGGGTTCAATTTAGAGCTTGGTTAGAAGTTAAATTATTGTGTGTCTGATATCTGTTTCACCCAAAAAACATCGCAATAGTCTTCAGACTGGTCACCGGGGTCTAGGGTTTTCTCAGTTGCAGTGGGTAGGGTTTATTGAAGTGCGTTTCGGGGCGTTAATTGGGGGTTTTAGAGGCCATCCTGTTGTCGGTGAGGTGAGGTTTAAAGGGGTAGAGGAGAAGATGGTAGCGAACGTTCAGGGTTAAGAGATTGGGAGTAAAGTAAAACCATGAAGGGGTAAGGGGGAAATCGGCAAAATTGAACAAAAAAAAAGGTTCGAACGTCCTTACTAGGTCCTACGAATCCTACCTGTTTTGTGCGCGTGGGATACCCAGGCATTAACAAGTTTAGCTCTCACGGGATGATCGCGCCTCAATTCTGGCGAAAATAAGCCATCCTGTTGGGGGGTGAGAAATTTAACGGTGTGGAAGGAGAGGGGAAAAAGGGGGAAAAAGGGGGGAGAGAGGGAAAAGAAAGAGAGGAAAAGAGGGAAAAGGGAAAAAAAAAAAAAAAATTTGGGGGGGGGGGGGCCCCGGGGGGGGGAGGGAGGGGGGGGGGAGGGAAAAAAGGGGGGAGAGAAAAAGGAAAGAGGGTTTAGGGGGGAGGGAAAAAAACTTTTTTGGGGAAAAATTTTTTTTCCCTTTTTTTTTTTAAAAAAAATTTTAAAAAACCCCCTTTTATTTGAAAATTTTTTTTCCCCCTTTTTTTTTCCCCCCCCTCCCTTTTTAAAAACTTTTCCCCTTTTTCTTGACAGTGGCTGCTTGGTTTGGGTCATGAAATCAGGCTTCAGTAGGTACCCACTTTTGTTGTTAAACTCAAACTTGCCTGGAGAAAAGGGAAGGGAGAGGGGGGTTGAGAAAATGGGGAAAGTGATGGAATTCTGATGGCAATAATAGAACAATCAACATTTAAAATTCACATTTATTGTAAATCTCAGCAAAGGTTGGCTTCAAAATAAGGCACTTGTCACAATATTTCCACCAAATCAGGCCGCGAGGAAGGGTGCAGAGTGGGAATCTTTGATCAACTCTTCCTCTCTATCTCTCTCTATATATATATATCTCTATTTATATATATCTCTCTCTCATCACGGTATCACGTACAACTCTCTCTCTCTCTCTCTCTCTCTTTCACTGGACCAGGACCAGATATTATCTTCGGACGCCATGTGGATAGTAATATATTATTCCCCAAGTCGTATGTGGTGTTTTAGGTCTAGCTCTTTCTCTTTCTTTTTCTCTCTCTCTCTCTCTCTCTCTCTCTCTCTCTCTCTCTCTCTTTTTATTTGGTTGTTAATACACCAAGAGACTGCACACGCATACACTCAGGGAGATGAGGAACTCACACGAGAGAATAAAATGGGGCCAAGAGGTTTAAAATCAGCAAAAATGGAACGAAAAAGAGCATTCCAAGAAGAAAAAACGGAGCGAAAAATAGCAAAATGGATCAAATAAGGGCTGGAGGAATTTGAGAAAACGATGCCGTGATGGGAGCAGGGAGGAGGAAAAGATTGGAATAATTTGAAAAAGAGAGGAAGAGAAGAAAAGAAAAAGTAGTCGAAAAATGATAATCCCAGATGGGACTGAGACAGCCTCGATCAACGAAGAAGTTCAGAAGAAGAAGAATGAACAAGATAGGGAAGTAGGCCGAAACTGAATTAGATACTGATAGGGACTTGAAATAAAGAGGGAGGTAGACACTAGACAGAAAATAAAGATATGGATCAGATAGACAGAATATTAAGATAGGCCTAGATAGACTTGTTGAGATAGATTTGTTGAGATAGACAGAATATAAAGATAGGCCTACATAGACAGAAAAAAAGTAAGATAGAGAGAGTGAAAAATTCACATAAAACTGCATCATCACGTCATTTCTCATTGATCAACAGTGCTAGACCCGTAATCTTTGCTCTCTCTCTCTCCATCTCTCTCTCTCCATCTCTCTCTTACCCAGCGCCAACTGCATTGGCACATCCATAACTTGGTAATTCATTGCCACCAATTGGCAGCCGAAATTCCAGAACAGTTGTGGCTGGAAGTTGTCCGACTTGTACCGACCCACTGATTATCAGGGGGTGAGGGAGGAGGGGGGTTAGAGCTGACGGTGGTGGGGGATTCTCACCTATGTTAAGCTGCATGGGGAGATCGAGTGTTTGGTAGTTTAGGGCGACCATCTGGCAGCCTGTGTTCCAAAACATTTGAGGTTGGTAATTATCCGAGGCTACCCTTGCTCCTATGATATGAGATTAGAGATGGGGGTCAAGTGATTGAACTAAGATCAAATAGAGAGCTGTTGATCCCTGGAGGGGTAATTAATTTATACAGAGCGGGAGGGAATTAATTAAGGGGAGTTTTCACCCCTAGCATATTGTATCTCGAATTAGAGAACGCTGGATATGTTGAATATGTAAATATGGAGCCTTTAAGGGTACGCTAACCAAAATTTTTTTTCGAGTGCAGGGAAATCTCTCACCGTAGGGTTGTAGGCCATGCCAAGGAGACCTCAAATATGCAATTTGAGCTCTCAAGTCGAATTCATATTTTTGCAACAGCTGCTTGAAAAATGAACTGAAAATAAGTTTTTGGCATCTCAAAAAATTTTTTTCAAAGATAGGAGCATGAAAATTTGGGGATTTGAAGAGGACATGAAGGTGAATAACCACAAAAAATTTTTTTGCAATCCGAGCTGATTTCCGGTCCTGAGATGGATTTCTTTTTTTCCACTTTAACGCCCTATTTGGCAAAGTTCCGAAAACATGTGAAAGCTGTAAATTGGTGAAAAGTTGCGTCTAACGATTATCTAAGTGCCCATAAATTTTGGGCGTGTCCTTATTTGAGATAAGCTGTACAGAATTTTTTTTGTGAAAGCCGTCATTTCAGAAATAAATAAATTCCCTGTATCTCAAAAACGGCTGATCGTAGAGACCTGAGACTATGCTTAAACGATTCAGAAGGTCCGATTTTGGGGGGGTCTTCTGAGAGACATTTTGCTCCTACTTCAACCGTTTTTGCTGTAATTGCGAAAAACAAATTCTATGAAAAGGGCAAAAGCTAAACTCCAATATCCTGTAATTAGGGAATTTTAGCTAAGAAAGGACCGAAACTATGGAAAAATGTTTAACAAGCTAATTCCTTCACTATTTGGTCCATATGGGTCCCTATAATCATCAAAAACAAAATCACAAAAAATCCACGATGGCGAAGATGGGTTATTGTTTTTCGCAATTACAGCAAAAACGGTTGAAGTAGGAGCAAAATGTCTCTCAGAAGACCCCCCCAAAATCGGACCTTCTGAATCGTTTAAGCATAGTCTCAGGTCTCTACGATCAGCCGTTTTTGAGATACAGGGAATTTATTTATTTCTGAAATGACGGCTTTCACAAAAAAAAATCTGTACAGCTTATCTCAAATAAGGACACGCCCAAAATTTATGGGCACTTAGATAATCGTTAGACGCAACTTTTCACCAATTTACAGCTTTCACATATTTTCGGAACTTTGCCAAATAGGGCGTTAAAGTGGAAAAAAAGAAATCCATCTCAGGACCGGAAATCAGCTCGGATTGCAAAAAAATTTTTTGTGGTTATTCACCTTCATGTCCTCTTCAAATCCCCAAATTTTCATGCTCCTATCTTTGAAAAAAATTTTTTGAGATGCCAAAAACTTATTTTCAGTTCATTTTTCAAGCAGCTGTTGCAAAAATATGAATTCGACTTGAGAGCTCAAATTGCATATTTGAGGTCTCCTTGGCATGGCCTACAACCCTACGGTGAGAGATTTCCCTGCACTCGAAAAAAAATTTTGGTTAGCGTACCCTTAACACACAGACGGGGTAAAGAAGAATCGAATAAGAACTTTACTTGGATAGAGAGATGGTATTTTTTTCACGACCCATTATACACAGATCTTAGTATAAATAACTGGACAGTTCTCCCCTTAGTTAACGTAATGGTCTCTCTTTTTCTCTCTTAGTAATTAGTAACTATCTCACTTTCTCTCTCAGTAATTAGTAAAGATCTCTCTTTCTCTCTTAGTAATTAGTAACTATCTCACTTAGTAATTAGTAACTATCTCACTTTCTCTCTTAGTAATTAGTAAAGATCTCACTTTCTCTCTTAGTAATTAGTAACCATCTCTCCAGAGCAGTAATTTATACCTTTGGGGTAAATCCTACTCAGTTGGCGCTTGTTATAAGATACAAACTTAACAGGTTTCTCCTTCAGGTGATTGAGTGCGGTTGTCTCCACAAATGATGACATCTCGTAACTAACACCTTTCTCCGCCGCTGCCTCGAAACCTAAATAGAGAGAGAGGCGGGTTTAGTAGCTGTAACTAGAGAGAGAGAGAGAGGCCGAGTAAACATAAATAGAAGATTATAATAGTAAATAGTGATTCGGTGTAATCGATGAAAACACCCGGTAAAATAAGATACCTCTAAACTTGAGGGCAGGCATGATATAGTTAACGAGCTTGGAGAGAGAGGCCTCAGCGTCCTCCTCTCGATCCTCCCAAGACTAAAACAGGAAAGGGTGTGTGTTAGAAAGTTGGTTCACCCACGGGGTGTAACTATTGCACGTGTCATTGATCATATACTATCATCTTCGGTCTAATAGATCCTAGACTTGTAAGGATCTGACATCTCACAGCAGTTTTTGGTGTCTTGTGACTCGATCAATGAACATAATCCAACATAACACATACACATTCAATTCAAGTGTATTCCAGAGTATGATCTGGACCCTCGATCAATGTACAGGGTGTTCATTTTGGATCTTTACAAGTTTCATGGCCTAAAATATTGTCACTTGATCTCTTCTGGGTGAAGCCCAACGCTTGTAAAGATCCAAAATGATCACCTTGTACAACCAAATATCTCGCAAACTTAATCCCACAAATATACTTCACGTTTAATTTGTACACACATCACATTATATTATCAGTACACATTCAGATTACAACGTGTATTCTACACGGTTTTCATTATTTGTCACGTGCACCACTTACTGCTGGTTTTTTCTCTTCCTCAGCCTGAATTTTAAACGTGAGAGATGATGTATATATTGGTCGTGGATAGATAATGAGATAATGTGGTTAATTTGACATAGAATTTGGTTACGAAGTCACCCCTATTATTGCATATCCGTGAGCTAGCGCAGAGGGGGAATTTCATTACCAAACATAGAATTTACCTTGTGACTAACTAAACTTGAATGTTTATTGACAGATCTCGAGTTCATATTCCTGATCATGTCATTAACTCTCTTTACTAATAACTAATCACACTACTACTATAATAACTAATAACACTACTAATTACTAGTATTGCACTCACCCCCGCTTTTGCTTCGTCCTCAATATTTTCTTGAGGAGGTTCCACCCCATCGAGATAGATACCTACAGGGAAATTGCAGGGTGTTATAAGAGAAAAGTAATGGCGTGTCGTACATAGAGAGAGTGCTCAGAAAAGTAATGCCTCACGTTACGAGATAAACATGCAAAGAGAAATTAAAAACAAATATATTGATTATTGCTCTACAACGAAGAAACCAAATTCTCAAGACTTGCTGATCATTAGATAATTTAGGACGGATAAAATAATAATAGTATAGTGCGAGTGAAGTTGAAGCAACGCACATTACCCACACGCACACTCACTATTTCTTGGGGCTGTTCCAACTCGGCTGCGCTTGATCCGATGCAGGGCGCGTGAGAGGAGAGGGTTGGAGGGAGAGAGAGGAGAGATGAGACGGAGCAGAGAGAGAGAGAGCAGAGATCGAGGAGAGACGAGAGAAAGAGAGAGAGATGGATGAGAGAGTGAGAGAGGAGATGAGAGAGAGAGAGAGAAGAGAGAGGAAGAGAGATGAGGACGAGAGAGAGAGAGAGGGAGAGAGAGAGAGAGAGGAGAGAGAGATAGAGGGAGAAGAGCGAGAGAGAGAGAGAGAGAGAGATAGAGGGAAGGAGAGAGAGAGAGAGAGAGACGAGAGGAGAGAGAGAGCCACTCTGCTAGAACGCTCGTGTACAACACATACAGAGAGCAGCAGCTAAGGTGTCATTAGCAAAGAAAAAAAAAGAAAGTGGACCTTAGCTCTAGAGTAAGAGAGAACACAGGACTAGGAAATATGAATTGAGAAAAGAAGAGAGGACTGGTATATTATAACAGGTCAGTTAATTTCCAGATTGGGGAATATAAATTGCGTCATGAGATAAAGAAGTTGAATATTGGAAAATTCCATCTGTAATAACAGAAAAAAATTTCGCATGTGTTTATCACACATCGATTGAATGATTGTGTTCTATCTCCAACTGTTTTTAAAATGTTAAGCAATAAGCATATTTCTGAGCGGGGACCACCACTGGTTCATACCCACTCATCTTTAAATGAAATATATATGAATATATTTATTCATCCACTAGGGTATACCGGGGCGATTTGAAGTACTTTTTACTAGATCGGCTTCTCGTGTCTCTAATAAGGTCTACATCATCTATTTTGATGGGGATCACTCTTTTCTTTATACCACGAAGCTAAACCTAATGAAGGACATGGTTTCTCCAACTAAATCTCCCGATGTGGAGAATACCAGAAGTTTTGGCCAGAAATTGAAAAAATATATATTGTAAACATTTGGCGTACGCTGCAGTCCCTCTCACCTAGGTGAGAGGGACTGCAGCGTACGCCAAATGTTTACAATATAGGTGCACCTAGTAGCAAGTTTTTCAACTGTTTACAGCCCTTGTAAACATTTTTAATAATATCTCTGGTTCATGATACAAAAAAGAAGGCCCATAACGTGTGTTTTGGTAAGAAAATTGCAAGAACTTTTCAAGTTTACAAGTTTACAAATAAAGTTATGGTGATACGTGATACACAACAGATCTTCCTTTTATGGGTCCACCTAAATAAAAATCAAAATAATCGTCTCCTCACGCCCTCTCTCTAGAAACATACAGCACATTGAGGGGGAAATCGTTGGGAACTGACGGATAACCTCTGACAGGGGGACTAATGTCCATTTTTTTCAACTGTTCACACCCCCTAGTTTTGGGGAAGTTTATTTCTTCCTTATGAGATGAGAGACTTCATCTCGGGACTCGAATGCATTGGCCGGGCTCGGGGGCGGGGGGCTTGCCGCTTGAACACGAAAGTCGAAGCATTTAAAAATGTGCTTTATCTGATCAGGATATTTATTTATTCAATCTAATTTGTATACATTGAATCACAATCAACATACACGCCCCTTCTATCTGATCAATTTTTTTTCAATTCAATTCAATTCAAATAATTTGCGCACAAATACACAGGATATTTAAAAAAATAAACCTCCTCATTAGTCATTAATAACACACCAGCTCAGCAACAACAACATTCATCAAGATTGGAATTGATCAGGACGCCACTGCAGGATAGAGTTGTTGTTCGATTGAGATGGATACCCGATAATAGGTGGAGTATCAGGGATGAACAAAGGTGACACCCAGGCGTGATTTAAAATGGGAAAGTGTCGGTCCCTCCTTAACATGTCGTGGTAGAGTGTTCCACAGTTGGGGCCCTTAACTGCAAAAGAACCCTCAAACATGGTGAGATTTGATCGTTGAGCTTCATAAGAATATCTGGAACAATTGCTCTTGGTCCAGAACGGGGGCTCTCCAAAAAGCCCATGTTGGTGGTGTTTTGTGATTCACCATTGTATATTTTCCAGACCATTATCATAGTGTATCTCTCACGACGTCTTTGAAGTGACAGTAGACACAGGGATCGAGTCTCTGCCAGTATCCAGGCCTTTAAGGCCGGCGATTTTACGAGTAAAGCACGTTGAATATCCTCTAAACGACTGATATCGCCAATCTTGGTGGGGGACCAAAGAGTACAAACAGTAGTCCAGGTGTGGACGCACCAGGGATTTGTAGAGGGTAACCATGGTGCTCCGAGAACGGGACCTGAATGCACTGAGGGTCCAGCCGCAATACGTCTCGCCTCTGATATTACACGAGTATCTGGGTTGACCATGAACGTCGGAGGAGAGAAGAACGCCAAGATCACGACGGTACGGGAAGGATAATAGCTCTTACCGTCTAAAGATGATATGTATAGTTCTCGGCACTAAAGGGCATTTCCCTGAGAGATGATGTGTGATTTAGTGTATAGTTCATCACTTCAAACTTTGCTTGGTGGAGCGACATATTGTTGATATCTGCCCAAGAAATGATGCTGTTGAGATCCTCTTGAAGGAGGACCTTATCCAGTACCGTTCGATAGCAGAGAAGATTTTGGTATCGTCTGCAAATGACAAGGACGAGCCGTGTTTGACTACAG
Source organism: Hormiphora californensis (assembly GCA_020137815.1). Classification (NCBI taxonomy): domain Eukaryota; kingdom Metazoa; phylum Ctenophora; class Tentaculata; order Cydippida; family Pleurobrachiidae; genus Hormiphora; species Hormiphora californensis. Next base: position 2,272,908 of record CM035359.1, read on the forward strand.
AATCTAGGTCGATCACATATATGAGAAATAGGATTGGGCCTAGAACTGTCCCTTGGGGTACACCACTAATCACTTGAGCGAAAGAGGAAGGGACCACCGTCGACCATAACAGTTTGCATCCGATCGGTAAGGAAACTACTTAGCCAAGATAAAGTCTGCCTTGACACCATATTTCTGGAGTTTTTCCAATAGAATGCCATGTCCACCTTATCAAATGCCTTCTCAAAATCGAGGTAGATAACATCTACCTCGAGAGACCATTGAGATTGTTCAGTAGGTTGTCAATATGACGAGTGAGTTGCGAGAGACAGCTCCGCTTACTTCTGAATCCATGTTTGAGAGTCATTAAAAAGATTTTCTGACTCAAAATACGATACAAGTTGGGAACGAACAACTCTTTCGAAAGTTTTAGTAATGTGACTGGTCAATGAAATTGGCCATAGTTTGCAGCACATGACTTAGAACCTTTTTGTAGAGGGGTGATATGAACTGCTGCTTCAGGTACGTAGGAACTGCACCTGAGTTGAATGATTTACACCACAGGATATACAAAGGGTAGATAGAGATGACCGACAGTCACGTAGAATTCTGGCGGGAATATCCCCTGTGGGCCTGCGGATAAGGGTTCAGATCGGCTAACGCCTTCTCAATGTCCGATGAGAGAACAATATGTCTGAAATACTGGACGTTGATGGCGATATAGATGAGGCTGCAGCTGAAGGGGATGTAGAAGGGAAGCTAAATACAGAAGTGAATTGGGACTGGAATAACTCGGCCTTTTCAGAAGCGTTCATCCGTTAGTGATCCATCCTCTCGTAAAAGTGGTGGAATCCGTGAACGCATTTTACGCTTTCGATTTGCATAGGACCAGAAAAACTTCGGATTTGACTTGATTTTATCCAAAGCCCCCTGTTCCTCATCATCCAACCGCTGTGAGATGTGGGCCATTATCCTCAGCGTGACCCTGGCAACACTAATTTCAAGTTGTGATAGATTTGGAGTAGTGTGTTGCCGAGCGATAGACAAACGTTTGTTGAGACTTCTCTGCTTGATTTTCAGGCGCCTCAAAATAGGATCACGACGTTTGTTTCCCGCTCTCTTTTTCCTCTTGGAGTGATGAGACACACTGCAAGATGGTCAAATTGAAAAGTTGGACAAAATCTGATCCGTTCCCTGTCATTACAGATATCAGCAAGAGCATCCAGTCGATAGGTTTAGCTCGTTACGCATTGATGGGAAGTCCGCTTCATGAAAATTGAATGCAAGAAAATCCTCAAGATTGGAGTCACGAACTGGCTGGGACTTGATACCAAACCAAGAGTACATGTTACCATTTGGTGATCGGAAGTTTGGATCTGATACATTGGTAGGAGTCTATGACATAATCAGGTCTGTTAGTCAAAACAAGGTCCAGGGTATTGGATCCTCTGGTTGGACCATCGACAATTTGAGTCAGAAAATGAGAGGCTGAGAAGTCGAGCAGGTTCCGGGATGCAGTATCAGGGGCTTCCATGGACACCCAGTTGATGCCAGGCATATTAAAGTCCCCTGTTAAGAAAATGTCCGGTGAGACGTTGTCAGCGCCACAACTGTCGATGAATTGGGACACACCGTTGAGAAGATCGGCAATTGGAGCATTTGGTGCACGATAAACCACGCCTAGAATGGAGTGGCTCTCTTTAAGGGTACACCTGGCGTTTTTCATTATCGAGTGCCCAACCAAATGACTTCACCAGGGTTTAGGCCATACAAAATGGACCTCAAATATGCAATTTTAGCCCTAAATTCGAATTCATATTTTTGCTACAGCCTATTTTCAAAGTGGCGTTTTTTCAATTTTTGTTGGAATTTTTAACCTCAGGACCACTTTTTTTGAGATAGAAACATTAAATTCTTGGAATTTGAAGAGATTATAAAGGTGAATAAGCCCAAAGAAGGATTTTTGAAATGGAACGTATTTCTGGCCATGAGAACGGTTTACTTTTTTGCTTCTTTGACACGCTGGCTGAGAATGTTCCCATGCTTCATTAGAGATGAAAATCTGGAAATAGTTGCTCAAAACGATTATCTATGTGGCCCAAAAATTTTGGAACTTTCCCGCCAAAGATGCGGTGTACAGAGCTTGTTTTGTGAAACCCGTCTTTTTGAAAAAGAGGGAAATTCCCTGTATCTCAAAAACGGATGATCATAGAGACCTGCGACCAAGCTTAATCGATTCAGAAGGTCCGATTTTGGGGGGGTCTTCTGAGAGACATTTTGCTCCTACTCCAACCGTTTTTGCTGTAAGTGCAAAAAACCAATTCTATGAAAAGGGGAAACAACTCTATTCCAGTAGCCTGCTTCGGGCTGATTTCCCCCTTACTTGCTGATACCTTTTTCGCAATTACAGCAAAAACGGTTGGAGTAGGAGCAAAATGTCTCTCAGAAGACCCCCCCAAAATCGGACCTTCTGAATCGATTAAGCTTGGTCGCAGGTCTCTATGATCATCCGTTTTTGAGATACAGGGAATTTCCCTCTTTTTCAAAAAGACGGGTTTCACAAAACAAGCTCTGTACACCGCATCTTTGGCGGGAAAGTTCCAAAATTTTTGGGCCACATAGATAATCGTTTTGAGCAACTATTTCCAGATTTTCATCTCTAATGAAGCATGGGAACATTCTCAGCCAGCGTGTCAAAGAAGCAAAAAAGTAAACCGTTCTCATGGCCAGAAATACGTTCCATTTCAAAAATCCTTCTTTGGGCTTATTCACCTTTATAATCTCTTCAAATTCCAAGAATTTAATGTTTCTATCTCAAAAAAAGTGGTCCTGAGGTTAAAAATTCCAACAAAAATTGAAAAAACGCCACTTTGAAAATAGGCTGTAGCAAAAATATGAATTCGAATTTAGGGCTAAAATTGCATATTTGAGGTCCATTTTGTATGGCCTAAACCCTGGTGAAGTCATTTGGTTGGGCACTCGATGATGAAAAACGCCAGGTGTACCCTTAATGTACACGATAGCTGCACTGCTGGAGGAATCAGAGTAACGGTAGTCGAGTGAGATAGGAAGTTGGCTGTTTACATAGAGGGCAACACCCCCACCTCTTCTACCATCACGGTCACTCCTGATGAGGTGGAAACCTTCAATGTTCAACTGAGCATCACTAAATGCATCACTCCACCAAGTTTCAGTTATAGCAGTGCATAGTATGGGGTGTGAAGAATTCTGTAAGGTGTCCCTGAGATAGGGAAGCTTCCACTTACATTCGCTACCCGCAGAAGGGGTTAAACTACGGGCGTTGATACTGAGTAATTTCGAAATCTTTCCAGTGCTCCTGGGAATAGCATTGGAGTTGTTGCACAGGGCTGGCTGAGGGGAAGATATTGGGGCCGTGGTGGAGTGTAGCCCTGGAATTCCTGTCTCATTGAGTCCAGGGACAGTTTTACCTCCCGTAGTATGTCGTCCCGTACAGTTTCCATCAAGTTCATCAGAAAATCCTGCTGCGTATTTTGGCGTTTTTCGACGGCAGGAGGAGCAGATTTGTCACCTGTGTTTTGGGGACGATTTTGTGAGCCAGACTGAGATTTCCTGTCACCAGATTGGGGTTTTCTGGCATCGTTATTGGGTTTCTTGGCATTAGGGCGGGGCGTCCTTTCCTCTTTTCTGCGGGTGAACTTAAGATGAGTCCTCTTGCAGTCTCTGTTCGTACAGACCCGGGCAATCTCAGACTCTTTGCAGAGTGGAGGATGGAGATAGGAGCAGTTGTTCCCTTTGTTACAACCGTGATTCCTAGTCGTCCCGTATTGGCTAAACCTAAGACACATTGGAGGGTGTTCTTTCTTGCAGGTTTTACCATTAACCAACTTGTCACCTCGGGTACCGTGCGGGCAGTCCCTTAGTAAGTGGCGTTCACAGACATTTTTGAACTTGGATTTGGATTTGATAGGAAGTTTGGGTTTCTTATCATCCTGATCCTCGTCTGTGCTTTCCTCCTCCGAACTCAACTCGGGGATGATCTTGGTGTCTAGAACAGTTAAACCACCGACTGGAGTTGTCATGTCGGGATCATTTTGTTGGCTTTGAGAACTGTCGATGTTGGCCTGGGATTCACCGACTTGGGAAGTTTGAGAATTTTTGATCTCTTTTTTGTTCACCTTGGTCTTCTTCTTTTTCTTCATCCCACTTCTGCCTACTTTGGGACTGATCTTGAGTTGGAATTCCGAATCAGACAGGTTTGGGTTATCTGGGTTAATGTCACCGGTAAAGGTTTCGGTTATCCCATTTTTCTTCTCACAAGGTGAACATATCCAGTGGGAGCCAGGAATAGATCCAGGAGACCCTGCCATCGCGTCACATACGTGGGCTCCTTGGCCACAAAGGTAGCAGCGAATAGAAGGAGATTCGCCGAGCTTAAAGGCGTACATTTCGTTACACCCCTTGCATCTACAGGGAAAGTGGCTTTCGAGCTGCATGATAAGGTAGTCCGATAGCGTGGTGCGATTTTGGTACCGTTTTGTTTTTTCAGCATTTGACCCGGGAGAAGCACCAAAAAATCTTCCGGCAGCTTCGAGGTGTTCGCAGTTAAAAGCTCGAAACACTTCTAGGTTTTTGTTGTAGTGGACATCGTGACGGTATGCCGATAACACCTTCCTCGTAAGTGAGTCAGCCTGGTTGATAAGAGCTGCAACGGCAAGGATGCTACCATCGACATCGACATCAGAAGTTTCATTTGATTCATTAACCATCTTTGACATAGGGCTAGACCCTAGATAGGAAGATTTGAAACGCACGGGCGCGCGCTCAAATTAATTTGTTTAAAGTAGTGTTGAAAAGTTTGAAACAATACAATTTTCAAACTTTTATGATATCGCAGAAAAAAAAATTCACGAATGCCAGGGGTGAACTGCTCAACAAGAATTATTGCATTATAATGCGGTGTTTCCCTGCCCCAGATGGATGTAAAATTGATGACTAAGCTTCAAATTCAGATTTTCCGATGAATTTTGCACTCTAAGAGCAATTTTTGGCTGATAAGATGATAGTTGCTATGGTAACCAGGGTGGTTGCTATGATAACCAAGACAGTTGCTTAGGAGACCCTAGTTGGTGACCAAGCGCTTCACCTTTACCCTCAGGCATCAGTAATCTTAACACCAGTCACTTGCAATTATTGTGTGATAGTAGTTTCATGCTTGGAAGACTTGCTACCACGTCATGGTACGGCTGTAGGGTACCCAAAGTGATTTCAGGTGAAAATAGGAAGTGATACGAGTGAGTAATTGCGCGCCACAATATGTGTTAATCATTTCCTTTGTTGCATCAACAAAGTGTGAGTTGAAAGATTTATGAAGGAGCAGACTTTGTTGCTATGTGTAACGGTGGACAGACGGACGGACATTTTAGTTAACTACACAATCTGCTGATTTCTAAACCCTGAATGATCTTTTTAGCACGTGCGTGCTAAAAAGATCATCCCGGGTGATTGCCTTCGGCAATCACCCGGGCAGGGAAAAAATAAACCTCAGGGCTTAGAAGACTGCAGTGAGTAGTGACAGACGGCAGTCAGCAGTGACTAGTGAGCTGTGAGAGTAAAAACTGAAAAGAAAAAAAAAGAACGTCGCGTGTGTAAAATTTTTTCCCCTCCTGGGTGAATGCCGAAGGCATTCACCCAGATGCCTTTTGCAAAAAGGCATAGGGGTTTAGAATTCGACAATTTTACATACTAGTGAGGTGTCACGGTCACAAAACCGGCTGTAACACGCTCAGTTGCGAGGGACAACGGTGTTGCTCCTTCATCAAATACTTCAATGGCACGTTTTCAGGAAATGTGAGCCGCGCAATGCTGCACACAATTTAGTGCCACTAAAACACAAGGATTTGTTCTATACGGTTTGAGTGATTGATAAATGATCGGAAATGTTTGTGATTTGTCCCCTTCACATTAGATGGTTACGAAAATAAAGGTTGGCGGGGAAACATAGCATTATGAAACATAATGCAGTTATTCTTGTTAATTTGAGAAATATGAAATCTAAAAATTAGTTCTAAAATCGACGCGGCCGCGGCGTCAATAAATTGGAAAGCGCGAAAAGTTGCATTTTACGTTGCATCAATAAGCTTTACGCACACGCTAGTGGGGAAAATACCCCCCCAAAAAGGCACGTTTTTGTGACCTATTCAGGAGTGAAAAAGGGCAGTTTATGAACAGATCTGTGGAAAAATTTTTTTCAAAAAGTGTTTGTACCCGGGTCAAATGACTAATTGAAGCCAATTAAACCCCTGTTTGCCAGTTAAACGGACAAATGCCTCTCATTTCTGATTGATAGATCGGATTTGAGTCTAGTAAAAACCTTAGTGTTTTAAATTCATGTGTTCACAAGATACAGTTTAAAATTTGATCAAAATAGGTTCCAAATTAGGCTTTTGAGCCTAGGGCACCTTGCATGGGTGCGCGTCTTTTTAGAACGATAACAATGCTTACTTTCATCGCGCGCAAGACCTATGAATATCGCGCGCAAGGTAAGTAGACCTCATTTTGGACAGATTTCATCCAGACAGAGCACTGGCAATTATAGTCTAAATCATGTTTGATAATTTCTTCCTCATTTCATGACCATTTCCAAGGTTTCAGTAATCCGATATCAAACTCACAGTTTAAAACATGTTTGTATGGAGATAGAAATCGAGTAAGAGGGTGAGAGAGAGGTAGAGAGGGGTAGGGAGAGACAGAGAGAAAGACAGATAATTATCTACACACATGTTTTAATTATTCAACGACACTATTCTTTGTATTTGTTTACCAATAACTTAAACTGATATGGATAATAAAATGGTAAACACTGCAAATATATTAAAAACATAAACAATTTAAAACATCATCACATTTATATACAAGAGAGAATTCTCCCGCTTCTTGCGGAACAAAGATACAAAGATTGTGAGTTAAATTCGCTTGAGACTATCTTTTTTCCATGGCGAGGAGTGTCACTCTTTCACTTCGAGGGTTCAGAGGAAGACTGAGAGAGAGGACACTACTGAAGTAATTGGTTGTTTTAAGTGCCTTATAGCACAGTGTACTTTTGGCGACAGAGAGCGCATTTATCATGTACATCCGAGCACTCTCGGAAATAAGGTTTTAATACGGGAGCCCTCCCCCCACCACACATTTATAAAAATTAAAAAACAGTCCATTTAAGTAAACAGTATAATAAGCTGGGCAAAAGATACACCCGATGGCTGATCTATCTGGACCAAGATGTGCTCCATCACTTTGCGGTATATATAGCTGTGTTTTCCTGTCTCTCATCAATTAAATAGCAAGAATCCAACAATTTAAAGGATTACAGTCACCACTCCTCCAATCACACCTAAAAATGGAATTGGGGATTAGGGGTTACAATAACAGAAGAAGTTACCAAATTAGGGGAAATTAGGGAGAAATTAGGGAGAAATTAGGGGAAATTAGGGATAAATTAGGAATAAATTAGGGATAAAATAGGGAGAATTTAGGGAGAATTTAGGGAGAATTTAGGGAGAGTTTAGGGAGAATTTAGGGAGAATTTAGGGATAAATTAGGGATAAATTAGGGATAAATTAGGAATAAATTAGGAATAAATTAGGGATAAATTAGGGATAATTTAGGGAGAAATTAGGGAGAAATTAGGGGAAATTAGGGATAAATTAGGAATAAATTAGGGATAAAATAGGGAGAATTTAGGGAGAATTTAGGGAGAATTTAGGGAGAGTTTAGGGAGAATTTAGGGAGAATTTAGGGATAAATTAGGGATAAATTAGGGATAAATTAGGAATAAATTAGGAATAAATTAGGGATAAATTAGGGATAATTTAGGGAGAAATTAGGGAGAAATTAGGGGAAATTAGGGATAAATTAGGAATAAATTAGGGATAAAATAGGGAGAATTTAGGGAGAATTTAGGGAGAATTTAGGGAGAATTTAGGGAGAATTTAGGGAGAATTTAGGGAGAATTTAGGGATAAATTAGGGATAAATTAGGGATAAATTAGGAATAAATTAGGGATAAATTAGGGATAAATTAGGGATAATTTAGGGAGAATTTAGGGATAAATTAGGGATAAATTAGGAATAAATTAGGAATAAATTAGGAATAAATTAGCGAGAATTTGGGGAGAATTTAGGGAGAATTTAGGGAGAATTTAGGGATAAATTAGGGATAAGTTAGGGATAAATTAGGAATAAATTAGGAATAAATTAGGGAGAATTTAGGGAGAATTTAGGGAGAATTTAGGGAGAATTTTGTTTTGTACAAACGGGGCGCGCGAAAAACAGTCTAACCTGGCAAGGAGAATTTAGGGATAAATTAGGGATAAATTAGGAATAAATTAGGAATAAATTAGGGATAAATTAGGGAGAATTTAGGGAGAATTTAGGGAGAATTTAGGGAGAATTTAGGGAGAATTTAGGGAGAATTTAGGGAGAATTTAGGGAGAATTTAGGGAGAATTTAGGGAGAATTTAGGGAGAATTTAGGGATAAATTAGGGATAAATTAGGGATAAATTAAGGAGAATTTAGAAGGGAGGGGAAGAGAAGGGAGGGGAAGAGAAGGGAGGGGAAGAGAAGGGAGGGGAAGAGAAGGGAGAGGAAGAGAAGGGAGAGGAAGAGAAGGGAGGGGAAGAGAAGGGAGGGGAAGAGAAGGGAGGGGAAGAGAAGGGAGGGGAAGAGAAGGGAGGGGAAGAGAAGGGAGGGGAAGAGAAGGGAGGGGAAGAGAAGGGAGAGGAAGAGAAGGGAGGGGAAGAGAAGGGAGGGGAAGAGAAGGGAGGGGAAGAGAAGGGAGGGGAAGAGAAGGGAGGGGAAGAGAAGGGAGGGGAAGAGAAGGGAGGGGAAGAGAAGGGAGGGGAAGAGAAGGGAGGGGAAGAGAAGGGAGGGGAAGAGAAGGGAGGGGAAGAGAAGGGAGGGGAAGAGAAGGGAGGGGAAGAGAAGGGAGGGGAAGAGAAGGGAGGGGAAGAGAAGGGAGGGGAAGAGAAGGGAGGGGAAGAGAAGGGAGGGGAAGAGAAGGGAGGGGAAGAGAAGGGAGGGGAAGAGAAGGGAGGGGAAGAGAAGGGAGGGGAAGAGAAGGGAGGGGAAGAGAAGGGAGGGGAAGAGAAGGGAGGGGAAGAGAAGGGAGGGGAAGAGAAGGGAGGGGAAGAGAAGGGGAAGGGAAGGGGAAGGGGAAGGGGAAGGGGAAGGGGAAGGGGAAGGGGAAGGGGAAGGGGAAGGGGAAGGGGAAGGGGAAGGGGAAGGGGAAGGGGAAGGGGAAGGGGAAGGGGAAGGGGAAGGGGAAGGGGAAGGGGAAGGGGAAGGGGAAGGGGAAGGGGAAGGGGAAGGGGAAGGGGAAGGGGAAGGGGAAGGGGAAGGGGAAGGGGAAGGGGAAGGGGAAGGGGAAGGGGAAGGGGAAGGGGAAGGGGAAGGGGAAGGGGAAGGGGAAGGGGAAGGGGAAGGGGAAGGGGAAGGGGAAGGGGAAGGGGAAGGGGAAGGGGAAGGGAAGGGAAGGGAAGGGAAGGGAAGGGAAGGGAAGGGAAGGGAAGGGAAGGGAAGGGAAGGGAAGGGAAGGGAAGGGAAGGGAAGGGAAGGGAAGGGAAGGGAAGGGAAGGGAAGGGAAGGGAAGGGGTAGTGGCGCTTGGGGTAGCTGTACGCATAACACACTAACCTATCATGGAGATATCTCCAGATGAGGGTCAACAGAAGAAGTGGACTGTCCCATTCCGCATGTGGTAGTCGAACACTCCGTTGACTGTGGATTACACACCATCGTAACTCTCGGTGCCCGGTGGTGGCACATTTTAATAGCTAGAGGTACTCCTGAATGGGATTTGGTCGTTATAAATTCGTTTTTGGTAGCCCATTACCCATATTGACACTTCTGTCAGTGGACCCGTGCTGACAAGAAGGGGAAGAAATGAAAAGAGAGCCGTGGCTTGAAGTCAATACCTAGAACAAACCTTTTTTATTCACATAACCCTCCAACTCCACCTCTTCCATCAAAGTTTAGTACTCGCCAGACGCCATATATGCCCTTTTTTCCAGAATTCCCGACGGTCAGAGGACAACCAATCGCATACCATAGACTGTTTGCTGGCATTTTTTACTTATCAATGACGGGAGAATCATAAATTCGCCTTTCCGAAGGTTTTTTATTGTTTGGGAAGTCGTTCTTAGAAAAGCAAAAGTCAAAACAAAAATGCACACTTTTTTTAAAAAATGCACACTTTTTTTAAAAAAGTCTGGGTCAAATTGAGCTTGGAATTTCGAAATCGACAAAAATTTTCAAAATATACAAAACGCGCAGCGCGCTCCGACGCGCAAATCGAAAAACGACGCCGCGCACCCCCCCATTTTCCCCACTACGCCGCGCGTTAAGCTTAAACTTAGAAAGTCTGGAATTCACAAAAATTACAAGATCTTTAAACTTTTTAAACACGAAACTCTGGCTCAATTCAGTCTTTTTCACAAATTCCAGCTCAGCTCTGTTTAATTCGCCTCCTTAACCAGCTCACAAACTACTAGGCTTTAGCTTTAAACTTTTTGTTGTAAATAGTATTCAGAAAACCAGATATGACTGATCTTGCCCCCGCCTACTCTCCCTTCTTCGGCTGCATGGGAGCCGCTTCAGCCATCGTTTTCGCATGTAAGTATCATGAACCTGTTTTAATCACTTCCGGGTTCTTAGTACTTCCGGTTTAAGCTATTTAGTTAACTGAAAGTAGTTCTAGATAGCTTTCAGAGCTCCAGGGTATGGGAAATTCCTAGCTTTTGTAAGCGAGTATTGATCGGAAGGACGCTGTATTACAATTTGAACGAGATAAACACTTTTTGCTCTAAAGCGATTTAAATACTTATTATTTATTTTTATTATTACTCTTCACTTGTGAAAGATTTGCCAATTTTTTAGGAAGATTAACAACGTGGAATTAGTTGTTTCTAACCTAGAATCTAGATTCTAGATACCCCACATTTGGTTCAAGTTTATGACACTTGTAACTTTTCAGCTTTTGGAGCAGCCTACGGAACAGCCAAATCAGGAATTGGTATCGCTTCCATGGCTGTGATGAAGCCTGACCTGATCATGAAGTCCATCATCCCCGTTGTCATGGCTGGTATTCTGGCGATCTACGGGCTGGTTGTGGCAGCCCTAATTGCTCAAGGACGTATCCTTTTCATGCTCAGCTAACCTGACAAATAATTAATACCCCTGTACCATGATACGGGCAGTATCCTTTTTGACCAGCTGACAAACTGACAAGAGTGCAAATGTGTTCACTGTGTGTGTGTGCGTGTGTTTCAATGTTGCTAAAAGATTCTTGCGATCTTTGCTACTAACTGGGTCAACCTTTTGAGGATTTCGTGAGTTACAGCACTATTTTATTCTTAAATCTGAGGTCCAGATAATTTTTAGATCTAGATCTAACTTATCTTATACAACCACCACTTGTAAACTGCAGCAATCTAACGCATTTGTTGTAATCCCATCTTTCTCTCTCTCCCTCTCTCAATCTCGATCCTCTCCTTCGCCATCTCGGTTCATCTTTCTCTCCCTCTGTGTGTAACCAGTGGTAATTGGGTGGGGCTACTAACCACTCCCAATCACCACTTCATATTGAGACTTTAGTACCCCCCCCCCCTTCTACTCACCATAATAATTTGATTGTGAGTATAAGCATTTACAATCACCACCCCTTCCCATGGTACTCCTAATTGGTTTCTCCCCTCTATTCTATCTCTTTCTTTCCCTTATATTGTCCCTTTTGTCTATAAAGATCTTCACATCTTTCCCCCGATATTTCTGTTACAGCTTTCTCTCTCTCTCACTCTCTCTCTCTCTCTCTCTCTCTCTCTCTCTCTCTCTCACTCCATTTTTCTCTCGATCCACCAAATATCTCCCTCCATCTCTACAGATCCATAGCCTCAGTAGATCTTTATAATTGGTGTGTGTGTGTGTGTGTGTGCAGCAGTAGTACACTCCACGAATTATATACACGATTCCCTCTCCCCATCTGTTTCTCTTACTCTCTCCCCTCTCTTTTTGTTTCTTTCTCTCTCTCATTCCCTTTCTCTAATTGCCCCATTTCCCAAGTCCGCGGGTATTAGAATTAGCGTAAAATCCCTCCCAATGAACAGTATGTTTTGCTCTCTTTTCAGCCCTGCATTTTACCTCTAACTTCTTAATAGCCTGTAATTGTATACTCACAACTTTTGAACTTTTGTACCCTACTTTCTGCCTGACCCCAGATATTCTAAAAAATGAAATACAAATAAAGCAAATAAAGTGGTTTATTTGACCAATATCGTTGTATATTCTGAAAACTAACGCCCATTTAGCACTTTTCACAGCCATGGCACTTTCAGCACTAGCCCCCGCTTACTCTCCCTTCTTCGGATGTATGGGTGCCGCGTCAGCCATCATTTTCAGTTGTAAGTTTAATTGAAGTGTGGAATTCAGACACGTATTGTTTTTGAAGATCTAGGAAGTGCTGAATTAACATGGAGTTGGGAACATGAGATAATAATTCTCCATTATATGTAACTCGGGGGAGGAGGGAGAAACTAAGAGACATGTATAGGCCAGGTCTGGTTGTGACTGTTTAGAGTTATCCAGGGGGATGTGTAACATGAGAAATCTCTCTCTTTACCATGGATTATGATATAGTGTCCCACTTAAATCTCAAGGGATAATACTAGGTACTTTCCAAGCACATAGACACTGGGCTATTTAGCACTCTCTAATATCTCTTTTCTCTCATAGTTACCCCTCTAAGGAGACTATGAACATACTATTTCCCAAACCCACACCCCTCTTTCCCTCAGCATTGGGTGCAGCATATGGAACAGCTAAATCAGGAGTGGGTATCTCAGCTATGGCCATCATGAAGCCTGACCTGATCATGAAGTCCATCATCCCCGTTGTAATGGCTGGTATTCTGGCCATCTACGGGCTGGTAGTTGCAGCTCTTATCATTGGAAAAAGTAGGTGTTTTCCCCCTTCCTATCTACCCAGCTTTGTCCAAGAAAATTAAAATTTCCCAAAAATCAGATAGTATGTTTTTAAGGTATGTTCAATATTTCCTGAGATGTCTTCCGATAACAATTTGAATTAGATTTGCTTGATTTTCTATCAGCTGACTCGATAGCGTGCGCCGCCCAGTGCAGGAAGACACCCCAGCCGAACACCTTGCTAACACGCGCGCTTGATAGTTGTTAGCATTTGGACCGCGCGCCACATTTTCACTGATGTGACCTGCGACATCAATCCGAACCCGGAAATTGCTCTAGAAATATGATCCAAGTTCCCAACTACCCTCCTGTACACAAATCCCGGAAACACTCACCCCTCTCCCAATCTCAGTTGGAGCAGCCCCTGGATACACGCTCTTCGATTCGTTCTGTCATTTCTCTGCTGGTCTCTCCGTCGGAATTTGCGGTATCGCCGCTGGATTTGCTATTGGTATCGTCGGAGATGCTGGTACGTAACTCGCTCACACAGTCTCATCCTCTTTCTCTCTCTCTCTCTCACTCTCTCACTCTCTCATACTTCCTCTATTTCTCTTCTACACGGTCATTCGTCTCTAATTTCTCTAACACACCCAGTTTCCTGTTGCCTAGCTCGATCCCCTTTACGCGAGCTCCGTGAAGGAGGGCTAGAACAAGTTTACTGCTGTTCAACCTTTTCTCATTTTGTATTTCCGCATTCTCATACATACGTGGCATCAGGCCGCACCAGGCGCAGTGTAGAAAAGTGACGTGTTTTATCATCCAGGCATCCTCAATAGTGATAATCAGCATACACATGCTTTCTCTCTCTCTCTCTCTCTCTCTCTCTCTCTCTCTCTCTCTCTTGCTCTCTTACTCAGGAAGGCCGCAGTATTTACTCAGCAGCATTACTTGTAACACGTACTCCCCACTTACTGTGAACACTGCACTGAGTTATATGTACGTGTATGGCACGCCCAATTCAATCTCGTAACCTTTCTCTCTGTATAGTACACACATTCTATCTGCACCAACTCAATTCTCCTTCTATCAGTCTTCCTCTCTCTCTAGCTCACTCTCTTTTGTCTCTCTCCCTCTCTCCTTGTCTCTCTGTCTCTAGCTCTTTCTCCATCTCTCTCTCTCTCTCTCTCTCTCTCTCTCTCTCTCTCTCTCTCTCTCTCTCTCTCTCTCTCTCTCTCTCTCTCTAACTTTCCTCCTTTTATCCAGGTGTACGAGCCACGGCCCAGCAGCCCAGGCTTTTCGTCGGTATGATCCTGATTCTCATTTTTGGAGAAGTCCTTGGTCTGTACGGATTCATTGTTGGAGTCATGCTGCATCTCAAAGTACAATCTTAAAATGGTATGTTCTGGAAGAATATGTTCTGGAAGAATATTTTCTGGAGGAATATTTTCTGGAAGAATATTTTCTCATCACTATTTTTATAAAACTGACAACTTTTCAACCTCTCGTTGTGAGTTTTAGGAAGATGGTGATAGAAAATTTTAGAATAGTGTGAGAGAAACTTGGAATTCAAGTGAAAACGCCAGTGTTTACACAGCCTCCACATCAAAGATGTCCTCTTTTCCTTTCTCGGAAAGTTGTGATTTCCTCTTTTCCTTTCTCGGAAAGTTGTGACCCGACTCACCGCACAGATTTACATTTTCTATCCACTGACGCTGGCTGCCCATCATTATCCCACACCCAATATATTCCCATTCTAACCTTCTTTCTTTTTCAGTGTATTCGGTTCAAGATCATCGTGTCTGCTGATGGTACATGACGTCACACGTTATGACGTCACCCTTTGAAAAGTGCTGAAAAGGTGTGCATGAACATTCCTGCGGGACAGGAAACTATACGAAAAACTGATCTGTGCTTCTCGACTGGGCGATATATAGATATTATCTGGCGGTCCTCATGTGTTTTAAAATAACATATCCTCGCACCCTCAACTTGCCACTTTTTAGAAATCACCCTCATCCCTCATATAATGATGATTCACTTTAAACGATGTGTTTGCCATTCACCTAAAGTCTGTGCCATTCATATTTAATCTTTCCCTTCCCTCCGTTTTTTAGCCACTTTTAATTAGCTCACGGCGTGCCTGGTGAAATTTTAACACGACCTAGCATGCGACGGGAAACCACCACTTGTACGTGGTAGCTGAGGGTCTACAGAATGGCGCTACGGTGCGGGATAAAAAAATCCATTCCCTAAAATCTTTTTTTTTACTTTTATTTGATTTGGGTCAAAATTGGCTATATTAAACGTGGTTCCGAAAAATCCATAATGACTTAGCACACGAAATATGTCACCCCCACCTATTTTTGCACGTAGAATCGATTGCCGTTGAAGTCGAATCTCTAAAATGACTGTAAAATGGTCAAAAGTTGATTTTTTACCATTTTTTGGAGGTTTTTGGCCCCTAAACCATTGAAAACGTTGAGATAGGAATTTGAAACTTGTGCCAATCGTTAAAATGGTCATTTTTCTACCAAGAACCAAGTTTTCGTGTATATCAGATTTATGGTTAGATTTGGGCAAATTGTTGAAATCTGCCAACTAGGAGAACCGTAACTTGATTTTCTTGTTTTTTGGATTTTGGCATTTTTGAAAAACTTCTGATTGAAATGGCCAGTCGGGACCATGCTTAAGTTGTTTATGGGACAATTTTCGACTAAAATCCAAGATTTCATACCAATCCAATAACAGATCGTTGATTTATAGAAAATTTGCGTAGGCAAAACGGTCAAAATAACAACTTTTCTTGCTTATTTTGACCGTTTTGCCTACGCAAATTTTCTATAAATCAACGATCTGTTATTGGATTGGTATGAAATCTTGGATTTTAGTCGAAAATTGTCCCATAAACAACTTAAGCATGGTCCCGACTGGCCATTTCAATCAGAAGTTTTTCAAAAATGCCAAAATCCAAAAAACAAGAAAATCAAGTTACGGTTCTCCTAGTTGGCAGATTTCAACAATTTGCCCAAATCTAACCATAAATCTGATATACACGAAAACTTGGTTCTTGGTAGAAAAATGACCATTTTAACGATTGGCACAAGTTTCAAATTCCTATCTCAACGTTTTCAATGGTTTAGGGGCCAAAAACCTCCAAAAAATGGTAAAAAATCAACTTTTGACCATTTTACAGTCATTTTAGAGATTCGACTTCAACGGCAATCGATTCTACGTGCAAAAATAGGTAGGGGTGACATATTTCGTAAGCTAAGTCATTATGGATTTTTCGGAACCACGTTTAATATAGCCAATTTTGACCCAAATCAAATAAAAGTAAAAAAAAAGATTTTAGGGAATGGATTTTTTTATCCCGCACCGTAGCGCCATTCTGTAGACCCTCAGCTACCACGTACAAGTGGTGGTTTCCCGTCGCATGCTAGGTCGTGTTAAAATTTCACCAGGCACGCCGTGAGCTAGTTAATAGTGTGAGTGAGAGATATTTAGGATTTTTGGGTTTTCTTCGGGCCATTCATTTCGAGTTTAAAATGTATGTGTTCTTTCTGTTTTGAGAATAGAATAACAATCTGTACCATCTCATCATTGATACAATTCATGATTTTGATTTCAAACATTTAGGAACATGAAATAATATCTTCGAGAGTGAGAGTGTGAGTGTTGTTATATACATCTCTCCATTATTGTGTATGTGTGTAAGATGTGTTACAATTGAAAAATATACGAGTTTTACCACGCTATATATAAATATAATTATACATACACGTACATATACAACGTATTTATACAACAATTTTACAAAGTTAAATCTTTTAGCAAGGTTCAACTTTAAAACTTAAAATCCGCTAACAAATTCTCAAACGCAATACAATTCATGCAGACTGCATGATGCAGTACTAATATTGCATGAATTACAACCTTACTCCTTTAAAAAGGGAAGAGGTTCAAGGCATTTAATGGCCTGGTTGCTTCTAAATTGGTCGCGTTCATCAGAATTCCACTCATAATAATTCGATATACAAGTCCCTTACATAAATCGGGCTACAAAGCCAGTATCACGTCCCAAAAGATTGCCTTGCTCGACCCTGTTTCACCCGTAAAGGAGGGTTAGAACATAATATGTCCCTATAGGGATAAGGATAATGTCCATATAAGGAGTTGTGTCCCATGTTGGGTGTGTCCCATGTGATATTTTAGAAGGGTAGCGGACCACCACTGGGAGCAGGGACATGTACGTCAAGTTTCTCGAAGTACTTCTCAATCTCTCCCTTGCACCACACCGTGTAGATGAATGTAACGAGCATGCACACTCCAGCACGGAATATCTCGTATAAACCTCCTCCGTCACCGATGTGACAGGCAAAGGGGAATCTCTGGGAGGGAGGAAGGGTGTTAAATAGGAACCTCTCTTCTAGAACTAGGGAGGTTTTTGGTGATAATTGATATGCTGTGACCACCCCCCCCCCTCCTGCTGTGACATAGAACCTCAAATGGGTTCTATATAATCCCCCCCCCCCCCGTCCCATAATTTACCTCAACTCCGAAGATAGTCACCCAGTATACAAAGAATGTAGTGATAACAAATACGACATTTTCAGTTTCCTTCCACTTCAGGAAGACAATAAGGAAGGACATGATTGCGATTAGAACCCTGAAAATATAGTTGTTGTTGTGTGTGTGATCTGATCACGGTCTATTGAAATTTCAACAAATAGAAATAGAAGAATAGTATGCTACCCCTGTCTGGCGGCGCCATACCCCAATTTGACAGTGCGCTCAGATGGGGTCGGCACTCGGCCAAACAGTGCTACCCCGGCCCCCTGTATGGCGACGCCATACCCCATTTGATTCTCAACAGTGCGCTCAGATCGGGTCGGCGGCCCAGTGTCCCGATCTCTGGAATATGAAGGAAAGATAAATGCAAAAATTCTGCAGCAAAACAAAATCTATGCAGCAAAATGAAAAAATATTAGGGCACTGCAGCAGCAGCTGCTACTGCAGCAGAAGATATTTCCCATACTTACACACAGAGCAGTGATGAGTGCTGCAGCAGTGTGTAACATATTCTCTCTCTCTAACATATCTCTCTGTTATAACAGAGAGATAGAATATGTTGGGGCATGCCCCAGTTGTGCGTAGTGCACCGACAACAGTCGAGTAAGGGAGAAGGGGAAACAAAAGAGAGATTCATACTTTGACATAGCTCTCTTTTTTCCCCATAGCTTTACAAAGGGGTGAGATCGTTACTGTCACTGTTGCAGTCTCTGCAGTGGAATTTTCTTGGAATTTTCCATCTCTGCAGTCCCTGCTGCAGTGCTGCAGGGACTGCAGCAGTGGAATTTTCTTGGAATATTCCATCTCTGCAGCACTGCAGCAGGGACTGCAGAGAATTTTCAAGGAATTTTGATAACTGTGAACTGCAGTAGGGAATATTCTAGGGAATATTCCAATATCATAGGGACTGCAGGGGACTGCAGTAGGGGAATATTCTAGGGAATATTCCAATCTTATAGGGACAGCAGGGGACTGCAGTAGGGGAATATTCCAGGGAATATTCCAATCTTATAGGGACTGTAGGGGAATATTCCAGGGAATATTCCAACCTTATAGGGACTGCAGTAGGGGAATATTCCAATCTTATAGGGACTGCAGTAGGGGAATATTCCAATCTTATAGGGACTGCAGGGGACTGCAGTAGGGGAATATTCCAGGAAAAATTCCAATCTTATAGGGACTGCCGGGGTATTTTTTCCAATGAAATCATGTTTAGGACGGTAGAAAATTTGGAAAA
This sequence comes from Hormiphora californensis, assembly GCA_020137815.1. Lineage (NCBI taxonomy): Eukaryota > Metazoa > Ctenophora > Tentaculata > Cydippida > Pleurobrachiidae > Hormiphora > Hormiphora californensis. The sequence goes on from CM035359.1 coordinate 2,291,641, forward strand.
TCCCTATCCATGACTGCAGCAAACAGTAAAATTCTTGCAGCAAAACGAGCCCCCAAAATGAAAATTCCAGGCGTGAAAAAAAAATCGGGACACCGGGGTCGGCGGCGCCAAACAGTACAGTACAGTGCTACCCCGGGGCCCCTGCAGGTACCTACCTGTCAGGCCAATGCTCTGACCACGAGAATGAGTCAGGCCAATGCTCTGACAGGTACCTACCACATTAGAATGGGGGTAAAGTTGTCTCCACAGCCACTCTTGTCCATTACTTTATCGATGAAGGCAGTGACAGACTCCATAGCGGAAATAAACTGTAAAGTATAGATTATCACTGATAATGCTCTGACAATTTGATTATCATACCTCCCACGCTGATAGTTATATCAGGCATCAGCTGCAGGAACCGACCGAAACGAGTAAACAACCAATCAGAACTCGTTATTTAGGTCACGTGACTGGTTATCAGCCAATCAGGGACCAGTATTTCCTGATTCGGTCGGTCCCTGATCAGCTGATAATATCAACCTGGGGGGGTATGATAATCAAATTGTCAGAGCATATTTAGACTGTCAGACCAATGCTCTGATCACAGTTCTCGCTAATAGTCGCTCGTTGAAGAAATGAGAATAGGGTCAGGCCAATATATATGCTCTGGCAGCCATATAATTAATTCATTCCAATGCGTGAGCAGAGCATTGGTCTGACCCATTCTCGGAGCGCGCGAGAACTGTGATCAGAAGCATTGGCCCTGTCTGGCGCCGCGACCCATCTGAGCGGGTAACCCCCCTACATACAGACCGACACTATACAGAACGACACCATACAGACCGACACCATACCGAATCTGTATGGAGTCGTATATACCCGACAAAACGACGCCATACAGACCAAATATCTTTCTCAGCCCAGTCTGTATATGGTCGTATTTTTCCGTGATTCCGACGCCATACAGACCAGTTGTATGTTGTACATATAATGCATATTAAGGTACAGTGTACACACTAAATAATTTTGGTTTGTTTGGGAAACAAAGAAAACAGTTTATTGTTTGATTTTCTATGCCAGTAGCAATGAAATAACTTTGTAAGGGCAATCGATTAACTCACAAAAATACTGATAAATTCCGTATTAAACTAATTTCGCTTAATACTAATTTTAAAAACACAGCACTCATTACTCAATCCTGATTTATATTAACCTCGCTTCTTTTGCGTACTAGAGAAATGACTCATTTTCCTGACAAATCCTAGTCGCTGTTCTCGGTCAACAAAACGGTAATCTCTAACTTGCCTACTTATCATCTCCTGTCTCTTGACCTCACTCTTCTTCTTTTTGGACACATTAGATCCCCCAGACATAAACTGGTTGATCTTAAAATCACTTTTAATCTGCACATTACGAATTGTTTCAATAAACTTCCAAATCACGGGCTTTGCACACCCCATAGCTAATCTAAGTCCATTGTTTCCTCCTTCTGAAACATTGTTCGTTCTGGGCTGTCCGGCCAGGGTTCTGTCATAACAGTTCCACTGTTTACACGTGTACCTACCGTCAACCCAGGTTGACTCAACGTACTCACAAAAGTCTTCCGATTCAGGAAAAGTTGCGAAAAGTAGGTGCTTGTAGTCGTTCCATGCATCAGCTACCTCGTCAGTCGGAAGAAACGCCATACCAAATAGATGATACAGCATCTCCTGAAGATCCTGTTTGGTGAAAAATCCTGGCACATTCTTCATATGTTTCAGGAGGGCCTGATCCAGATGGAAGTTACATCCCTGCATCCAGCTGTCAGGGAAGAGATCCTCTACTGCTCTGATGATCGCTGTCTCGTAGTCGGAGAGGAACCCCACTGGTCCCCATTCTGGAGCTGCTTCTTTTAGGCAGTTGAGGGCCGCCTTGTATGAATCCTTCGTCTTGTTCTCCAACAGGCAAAAGGCAACCGGGATGTGGTCCTTGGTGTCTGCCAAGTAAATCCTGATGATGAAGACTTGATACCAGCCGGCAGGAGCGGTGGCGAAGGTTCCATCTAGGAACGTTATCGTGGAGTTCTCCAGCTGAGTCAGGTTCTTGTCAGTTGCGAAAACTACCACCCGTTTTCCAGAGCGGGTATATGAGTCAGAAAGCAGGAATCTGTTTCCGTTGGAATCTAGTTGGAACTCTGGGGGGATGACAGTCTCCCTAGCTGTGTTAGGAGCTGGTGGCGGTGCGTGAAGTTTCTTCCTTCGTCGCTGCACATTTCGAGAAAGAGAGTCAAACGTGGCGAGGTGGTCGCCCTGGCACCGGTCCGAAACTCCCTTCAGGGCGCTGGTAACAATTTGGGACGTGGCTGTTTGGGTAGCTGCTCCTTCCTTCAACCTGTCAAATAAATGGTGTGTGTTAGAAAAACCAAAAAGGGATTTAGATGATCAAGACAAGGTGTATTATAACATTCCCCTAATTTCTGCAAACACTTGCCTGGCAATAACTTTAGCAGCCTCAAATGCGAGAAAATTGGGCTCGTGTGGGTGAGTAGGAAGCTGGTTCCCCTGTATTTCAGTCCCTTCATCATTCGTGGTTAATCGTGCACGACAACCAATATCAGGCCTCTCTTGACAATACCTAATGGGAGATGGAGATAGTAAATATTAGGATTGGGAGAAGGGCTAGGGAAAGGATAAAACTGCATGTTAAAGAAATGGCATTATTTGTTGAAGCCTTAATCGAACAATGAACATAATATGATATCTATTAATGGAGCATCAAATTATTGTCAACTCACCAGTATCTGACGCATCTGTCTGATAGCTTTTTCCTCTTTTCATGGACATAGATGAAGCCAAGGATCCCTAGCTGCCGACCTCCCTTCCTTCCATACAAGTGGTGAATTTTAACTTTAGTTGGGTCACTGATATCGCCTGAAAAGAGTTTTATTAAGTAATGTGCATGTAAAAACTAAAAACATTCATGTTTGCCACATAACATTCTTATCTACTATTCTAATCTACTATAAACAAACATTAATTCTGTTGGTCACGCCTATAACTTCGAACTTGGGTAATGGGGCTTTACTCGCTATCTCCCCCTTATTAGGGGCTTCTATCACGCTAAGGCTCTCCAAATAATTTAGTTTGAATCACGGAAACCCGCTTCGGGTGTCCGAACTACACTGCAGTACACGCAGCACACATACGGTAACTGAGAAATACTTCTCTCTCCCTCTATCTAAAGACATCATTGAGGCAGTGCAACTTACATTCTTGGGTCTCTGATGTTGAAGTACTGCTCGCTGCAACACTATCATCAATGCGGGGTTCACTGTCATTTATATCAATATCTGCTTCTGTTACTGAAAAAGTTTACAATATTAATAACAAGCAATAAAATTTGAAGCATATATCAAAAATGTTTCAATTTCAACTTGTGGGAATGCAGTAGGTTTGAACATACCAATCATTGCTGTGTCCAGATCAAGAACTGTAGAAGAAAAGCCAGGCAAAGAAAAATCCATGTGGTCCGACTCCAAGTTAGAATGAACTGATGCATGGTACGGCTGTAAACTGATGTAGGAGTCCTCTAGAGGGTCAAATCCTAGAGACTGTGGCGAGCTTGGAACAACGGCAAATGGGTCTTGGCCCGAACCATCGGTATCAATATTGGATAGCAATTCAGTAAAGCTCATTGAGAAAAGTTTTTAAAACAGATAGCTGCAGGTAGTAAGCCTGAGTTTGATTTATATACCAAGTTGAGTCAATTATTCATTGAAATCGAAGTCGGATACCAGACCCCCTCCATTCAATGTTTAGACACCCCATCTAGCTACTCTTGCTGACTAGAACCCAATTTATTTCTAGTCCCCGCCGGATCAAGTAGCTAGCTGAGGACTCCCCGGCTAGCTACTTGATCCCAATTATTCATTTATACACTCTGATTAGCTACTTGATCGGTGATCCCAGACCCAATCTATTTGTACATTTTGACTAGCTACTTGATCCCAATTTATTCATTCACTTTGACTAGCTACCATATATTATGAAACTGCTTCATTTGGTTCTCAAAATTATTTAGTGTGTACACTGTACCTTAATATGCATTATATGTACAACATACCACTGGTCTGTATGGCGTCGGAATCACGGAAAAATACGACCATATACAGACTGGGCTGAGAAAGATATTTGGTCTGTATGGCGTCGTTTTGTCGGGTATATACGACTCCATACAGATTCGGTATGGTGTCGGTCTGTATGGTGTCGTTCTGTATAGTGTCGGTCTGTATGTAGGGAGCGCACTGAGAATCAAATGGGGTATGGCGCCGCCATACAGCATTGGCCTGACAGAGCTTTCAAGCTCATGACTCATCACGTGGTTCAAGTTTCAAGGCACTTGCGAGGTATAATGACATTTAGCAAGACCTCGCTAGATTCGCAACCTAAAAGTGTAGTGAAACGTCTGCCAGTTATACTTGAATCCCTACACAGGTCGGTCCAACATCAATGAATCGTCATGACTATCACGGTCGCTTGTAGTGGGAAAACGGTAATGGAAAACGAAGATACAGTAAGACGACGCGCAACCGTGACCAATCAGGGCGCTAGTACGTGCTGACACATGAACTTTTTGCCGCGTGTTATGCACCGTGCGCGTCTCCTTACCGTATTTTGCGTTACCGTATTTTGACTGCAAGCAGCACTGTATGAGCATGTTGGTGAATGTTCAAGTTGAGTATTTACGACCAACTAGTCTACATTGTCTGGTTTGTCTACCGTTTCTTGCATATTGGTTGATATATTATGACGGTCGTGTGGTTGATAAGGTAACCACCAACCGTGTGGTTGCTATGGTAACCACTAACCGTGTGGTTGCTATGGTAACCACTAACCGTGTGGTTGCTATGGTAACCAGTAGACTTATATTGTAATGGTAATTACTATGCATAACTAAATATGTACCAGTAGGGCCATGAGAAGGATGGTTGGTGGGGGCATGAATTTCTTCCCGAATTCAATAATCGCGTGGGTACATCTCCCCATCTTGAAGTTAAGCAGCAGTAGTAGGTCTTCTGGAGAGAGCTAGACAAGGTTCAAAAAATGAAAATACGGCTTTGAACACAAACTGATCATTTTCTGTCTGGCGGCGCCAGACCCCGCTTTGATTCTCAAATCAGTGAGCTCGGATCGGGTCGGCGCCGCCTCTAGCCAGACAGATCATTCTGGAATTTGGTGCTTGAAATTAGCGAAAGTCTAAAAATTTGATCTAGATATCAGAAAACAGAGATGAGTTGTTGGTCTGCCGAAAGAGTTAAACTACCTGACGGTATACCTATAACTAACTGACAAAATCAGAAGATTCAGGTCATTGCGGAAAGTGTAAACATATATTCCGGGAAAAAGTGAAACCACACCAGGAATGCTTGTTCACTACTGGTAAATGTCTGTGTCAGCTTTCTAACACACTAGTTAGTACAGTCCTAACAGGAAGATGGTCCTGATATGTGTAAGCTCTAGAATTGCTAGCATGTCTAGCAGACATGTTTATATAGGTCATGTCATCGGTAGTACGGACTCAAGATCAAGAGTCAAGACATGCATCCAGTGAGTGACCCAGTGTTGTCAACACTGTTGAGTAAAATAAAGTCGGAAGAGCACTGTCTGGTGGCGCCATACACCAATTTAACAGTGCTCTCAGATTCGATGGGGTCGGTGGCGCCAGACACTAGACAGGCAAACTGGTCTGGCCCTATTTCGTGGACAGACTCAGAGCATTGGCGGGGCCTGACAGGAACTCAGACTACAATTGACCCTATTCTCGCGAGAACAGCGGTCAAAGTATTGGCCTGCCAGGATATATAAATTGTATCTGCAGTGTTCCCAGACAATTCACACATGTGGTAGTCTCTTCCGACTCACAGCTACATCATGGCTATCCGAGTTCACTTACTACATGTATCAAATCTCATGTGATGGACGTGACTCAACAAACCTTTCCCATGCAGACCATGATGGTGAAGACACATGTGAACGATTTGATCTAATCTATGAAACCCCTCCCTTAGTAGCCAACTCTGTACATATTTTGTCCCCCTGTCCGATTCAGCAAGCACCAACTCGGCTCCCCATTCCTCGCATTCGATTGGTTGTTGAAGATCACGCGGTGCTTCCTGATTGGTTGTTTGCTGTCACGTGATATTGATGGTGTCCTCTGATTGGTCGGTTGGTTTGATGTGAGGTCACCACAAGAGCTTGTATGTGTAGACGTGGTGCACTGGGGTGGCCAAGCTGGGGAGGACTCTCTGTTTGACCCTTTGGTTGTCGCTCACCCCCTTGATCTAGACTACTTGACGTGCGAATTCAGGGGAACCCTGTGAATTTTCTTCGACATTCTTCCATGAATTTCGAATGAATCTTTGAATTCGTATTTCGTATGTTGTTCAATTCAGTTAAATCTAGAATCCTGTCCTTGCCGAATCCTGTCCTTGACCAGACTTTGGTTCGGTACGAGTTAGGGGCCATGAAAATAACATTTCGAGGTGCAGTTCTTAGGCTTGTCCTTTTTCGCTGATCCATATATTTCTCCGCTGCCACTCGCATCCCTCTGCCCATCCTCTTAGTTCTCACCTTATATCTACTCCATCTCAATCTAGCTGCCACCTAGTCCTCTTCTTCTCTACAGTATCATATCGCCCCTCCCCCCATCCTCCTACTTTACTCCTATCCCTCCCCATCCTCCTAGTAGTAATCCTCGATCTGCCACCGCCCACCTCTGACGTCACTCATATCACGTGATATTAAGGTGGTCTCGTAGTAGTACAGTGCACGCTCTCTCCCTCTCTTTCTCTCTTTCTCTCTCTCTCTCTCTCTCTCTCTCTCTCTCTCTCTCTCTCTCTCTTTCTTTCTCTCACATAGTTCGAATATATTATAACACGTTACGTGCATGTGCTATACACAAACATAATCGTCTGTTTCTCTCGAGATCATGATCATCTTGGCGGAGATTTACAGTGCAGCTCCTTGAAAACGATCCCCCCTATCAAACTGCTTCATTTTCATTTCAAACGGTTGTGTAATAACTTGTGTTTGTGGCGCTTTGAGTTAGGTTTTTAAATGATAATCGTGTTCAAAGATCGCGTATGTTCTCTCTCTCTCTCTCTCTCTCTCTCTCTCTCTCTCTCTCTCTCTCTCTCTCTCTCTCTCTCTCTCAGATCTCCTTATGGTGGTACAGATATTGCTTTGAGTTCGGTTTTTAAAGTCGTCCCCTTCGATCATTTTTCTCTTTCGATTGATCATGTCTCGCCGCATATTAGCATTTTTAACTCAATGGTTTTTTTGAAATGATGTTCGTTCGTCGCTTTGGTAACTCAGCTTTTTGAATGAAATTGAAATATTCGGAGAATATAACTTGGATTTAAACAAGGAGGATCAAGAACCAATAGTGTGCTACGCAGACAGTCATCGGCTCTTATCTGGATGAACATGTCTATTATCGTCATTGCCATGCAGGTCATCGAGTTTTTGAGATGATTGTCAGACTGTGACCTCAATCATTTAGTTGAATGTATTGTCTAAATTGGATTGATAGGCTCCGTGGTGATATATCTGTCATCCAGGAACCGACCGAATCAGGAAATACTGGTCCCTGATTGGCTGATAACCAGTCACGTGACCTAAATAACGAGTTCTGATTGGTTGTTTACTTGTTTCGGTCGGTTCCTGCTGTCATCTATATCGGCTCCGAAATGATGCTTATCATTTCTTATCTGTCCTACTCCTTTCAGTTAATATACCAGTATGCCTCGAATACTAATTAGTTAATTGTGCTGAGAGACTGGATAAGCAATTACCAATTAATTGCTAATTAATTAATTATCCCTCCCATTTCCCACTGGCAGTTCAGATGCTATTGAAAGATGAGGATTATATTTCTAATAACTCTCATAGGAATCAACCTTAAAAACTTCGTGACAGGTGTGCTTTTTCACCATGAGGGTCGAGTCAATATCGAGATAGTTTTTGGAGTGTTTTTTAGAGTTTTGTTAGAGTGTAATCGGCATTCAAAAGTTCTAATTTCCCAGGCTTGACATTTAACGTAACGGGACCGAGTTATATGATAATCCCAGTGGACAGTGATTTGGACCTTAGTTGTACCACCTTGGAATCAGATACTGAAGTATCGTGGTACTACCAACAAACGGCAGATGGACCGAGATATCTTCTTGCGACGGTATGTGTGACAGTCAGGCTATAATACTCTGCAGGAACCGACCGAAACAAGTAAACAACCAATCAGAACTCGTTATTTAGCTCACGTGACTGGTTATCAGCCAATCAGGGACCAGTATTTCCTGATTCGGTCGGTTCCTGATACTCTGACCACGGTTTTCATGCTCTGGGTCCGTGGTAAATGCTCTGACAGGTGTGTGAGTGGAGGGGGGGGATCGTGGTCGTCTTTAACCTTTGGTAGGCCCGGAGAGATGCCCTGTTGTTGAGTAAACCCCCCCCCCTCTTACTTACAATGAACATACCCATGGGTCCCAAAGGGGTTATAGCAGGATTGTGAGGCATAGTGCTGTGCAGCACACGTCATGTATATAGAGTATATAGATCTCATGTGTAGAATTGTAAATGTAAACTTGATATGTAGGCACACCTGTCGCAAGAGTGGCTCATATAGTTATCGTGTGTGGAAAACCCGGAAAATGGGAATTGACGGAATCAGCGGCTTGCATAATCGTATGGGGGTGACGCTGATCTCGACGCACATGGATGTCCCCGTCACGTCAAACTGACAGCCCCCCCCCCCCTCTCACAGTAAAACATACATTTGAATTTTAAAATCCAATACCTCTCCCCTCAGGGACTGAGATTGTTTTTCCCTGACATTCAACCACCCCTTAGGGAACGAGATCGTTTTTCCCTGACCTCCAACCTCCCCTCAGGGAACGAGAGTATTTTCCCTGACATCCAACCTCCCCTCAGGGACTGAGATTGTTTTTCCCTGACATTCAACCTTCCCTCAGGGACTGAGATTGTTTTTCACTGACATTCAACCTCCCCTCAGGGACTGAGATTGTTTTTCCCTGACATTCAACCTTCCCTCAGGGACTGAGATTGTTTTTCACTGACATCCAACCTCCCCTCAGGGACTGAGATTGTTTTTCCCTGATATCCAGACGAACTACGAGGGTTTCTACTCCTGCTCAGCGAGCGATGGGAACTCCACCATTGATAGCAACACAACCGAGATTAGGATAGCATGTAAGAAGATGGGTAGATTTAAAGCTGTCTGGCGGCGCCGTTTTGATCAGCTTAGCAGTGTGCTTAGATCGGGTTGGCGCCACCAGACAGGGTGGAGAAGGTAGTTCAGGTATTCAAATCAAGAGTTTCTTAAAATAACCTCCCCTCAGATCTAGGTAGTTCATTCCTTGAAATACCAAGCCAGATCTACGCAGTGGAGGGTTCTACTGTTGAGTTCCAGTGTACACCACCAGATAGTTTCCCACCAGCTGTGGTGTATTGGATTAAAGACGGCAACGAGGTAAATTACACACTGTCCCGTTTTAGATTGGCAGCGTCGTTGGAGACGACGAACAGGGGATTGCGCGACGTGCCCAACGTTTTAGATAAGTTCAATTATTCAATGCTCATTCCGATTGTCTGAACCACATTGCATTAACCTCTGCTTAAATCATTGCTGATTGCATTCCAATAGTTTTTAAAACTCCGGTTTTTTTTACATGAAAGTTCCCCCGTCTGCTGTGACGACAGTTACTACAAACATATCAAAATATTATGCAGAGAGAGAGAGAGAGAGAGAGAGAGAGAGAGAGAGAGAGAGAGAGAGAGAGAGAGAAAATACACTCGGAGCAGCACATCTCTCGACTGTGCCAGAATCAAGCATGTTGGTGTACGCGTGGTCGACCTATATGGCGTCACGTTGGCACCTCAGAACACCATGTGATATGGGAAAACAACCATGCATCTCTCTGTGATGGCACTGGTTCTATCGATACTGTGAAAATGAGTGGAGAAGTTGCAGTGAAGTTAGTAGGAGTCCCAGTTAACGTTAAGGTTATCCATATAATAAATTCCATAATGTTAGTCAGTCTGTCCGTTAATTGGTTTTTCAAACTCCTCCCACAGTTTTTGAGCTAGACCCCTGAAAATTTGTAAACTGGTACCTTGGACCAAGGCGGATGTAAGTACGGGCTCAGATTTTTGATCCGATCTTTACAGCAGTGACGTCACGGGGTGACGTCATTGCGACAAAAAGACTTACATTTTTCAAACTCTTCTAAGACCCTGAAAACGGCTCTAAATCAAAAAACTAACGCAATAGTGGGGAAAGAGAATCGTTTGAACTTCATTTTACCTGACAACGATTTCCCGTAACTCAATGTTTAAGGGTCGTAAATCGCGTCGGGAAAGTTAAAAATGCCAAAAATACGATATTTTTCACCGTAGCCACCCAAAATCTTATCCAATCGATATGAAACTTGGTCGGTATGTGAATTTTAATGTCCTTTGGCCAGGGGTTCCCGGAAAACGGATTGGCAAGATGAGAACTGACCGGAGTTCTTATAATTCACGAATTTGGAATTTTTCGTCGACTTTTTTTGGCGACATAAAACGCGAGGAAATTTTCAATGAATCTTAAAATTTTACACTGCGCGCGTAATTTTAGGTTCCGCGCGCGGCGTAAAAAAGCAGCGCTTTTTTGGGAAAATTCGCGCGTTACAGTAAATGATTTATCCGCCTCGCCAAAATTGTAATGGCCGTTTTTTCAAAAACCCAATGTGTAGGAGCGGTTAGATCACCACGCGACGTGGTTAAAGTCGCGTGCCACCCCTTCTTGCGCATTGTCATAGCTCCTCGAGGTCGCATCCAATCAAAAAATGTCCCTCAAGTTTTCGCTTCTCCTTAAGGAGATCTACTGCAGGTTTTATGAAGGTCACTTTTGGATTGGATGCGAAATGAAGCCGTGAGAGTAACCTGAGATTAGGGTGGCACGCGTCGCGCGACTTTCTGCACGTGCTGATCTAACCGCTCCTACTATGAGACTCATTGCTCTAAGGAACAAACAAATTATCTTTTAAAAATCAAACACAAATGTCACCGGTTATATGAGGATAAATTACCATTTACCAGGTCACGGGTTCCCAGCAAACGGGTACTCTAGTCCATATAATAAATTCCATAATGTTAGTCAGTCTGTCCGTTAATTGGTTTTTCAAACTCCTCCCACAGTTTTTGAGCTAGACCCCTGAAAATTTGTACACTCCCTACTAAAATATAGTTCGACGCGACACGCGATCGATGAATGATCGATAAACGATCGATAAACGATCGATATCGATCGTTTATCGATCGTTCATCGATCGCGCGTTGCGTCGCGTCGAACTATATTTTAGTAGGGCTGGTACCTTGGACCAAGGCGGATGTAAGTACGGGCTCAGATTTTTGATCCGATCTTTACAGCAGTGACGTCACGGGGTGACGTCATTGCCACAAAAAGACTTACATTTTTCAAACGCTTCTAAGACCCTAAAAACGGCTCTAAATCAAAAAACTAACGCAATAGTGGGGAAAGAGAATCGTTTGAACTTCATTTTACTTGATAGCGATTTCCCGTAACTCAATGTTTAAGGGTCGTAAATCGCGTCGGGAAAGTTAAAAATGCCAAAAATACGATATTTTTCACCGTAGCCACCCAAAATCTTATCCAATCGATATGAAACTTGGTCGTTATGTGAATTTTAATGTCCTTTGGCCAGGGGTTCCCGGAAAACGGATTGGCAAGATGAGAACTGACCGGAGTTCTTTTTTAATAAATTAATTCATTGTCAACACGAAACGCAAAAAGTTTCAAAAAGGTGCGAATTTTTTTAAATAAATTGTTTCCAAATAAAATGCAAAGAAATCGCGAGCGCGCGGCAGTTGTTTGCACCGTTAACTACAAAAAGACGCGTGCCACATTTAATTTGTCCGGTTGAACTGAAGGTACCATGTTTGCGCGCAATATTCACTCACTGCGTGGTCATCGCGCGTTCCCGACATAGTGGAAGCTCTTACGGTATTTCCCACGCCCCGTGGGAACGTTTTTGACCGTGGGAAAGTTTTCAAACCGTGGGAAAAGAGCGATAAATACAATAAGGTTAAAAAAATAATTATTTTTTGTATGTTATTGTATGTATCTCTCTTTTCCCACGGTTTGAAAACTTTCCCACGGTCAAAAACTTTCCCACGGGGCGTGGGAAATACCGTAAGAGCTTCCACTAACATGTATCGAGCAAAGTGGGCCAAAATGGGGCGAGAAATCAGAGCGCTTCTGTGTTTATCACAAAAGTAAAAAACATAAATTTAATGGGGCAAGTAAATAAATGTGAAACAAGTATAAAATTCAGGGTTAAAACTTAGGATATTTCTCGTCTGTCTCAACTTCTCTTTCAAAAGCAAACCGATTGACAAATTGTCTCGGTTCTCTTTTATAATGTCTTTATTCCAGAGTCTTTCCAGTAATCCATCAGTCCATGATGGTTCTGCGGTGATACAGATCGGAGGCTACATCGCACAGGAAGAGTGGCAATGATCTGTGTTGTGTAAACTTTGACAAGTGGGCCTGCATGTCAATGGAACTGGTGTATTTCGTCTCCACCAATTGGAATGCTCCCTCGCACCTGGAGGAGAAACATAATTAATATCGGGATTTAATACGAAAACCAAAGAAAACGAATTTAATAAATTAATTTAGTAGGGAATTTTGAAATTTTAATAATCGTGAGCCCGTTAAATCAGGGAGCCCAGTGAATCAGGGTCAAATACTGTTAATTTCCTATATATGGGGGCGGGGGAGGTTATATCAGGGTCCGACTGCATTACTCTTTGTTGATTAACTCCCCGTTCATCCACTAAGTTTTGTGAGAAAATATAATAAGTGATGATTCAGCATAGAGAGATACAAGAGAGAACTGTGAGTCCTCGGGGCACGAGAGGGTGTATCCAAACATGTATTCTACATTCTCCTTTAATTCACGGATCTGTAAATAGAGTATTTAGGGTGTTTAGGGTGCAGTGTTCGTGGTGTTCAGGGTGTTTAGAGTGTTCAGAGTGTTCAGGGTGCAGTGTTCATGGTGTTCTATAGTGGGTATATTATTATAGTACATGCCCGTGTCGTATTCAGTTCACAGTTACGCTTTACTTCAACGGGTTTTCTAGTAAAAATAAATTCCATAATGTTAGTCAGTCTGTCCGTTAATTGGTTTTTCAAACTCCTCCCACAGTTTTTGAGCTAGACCCCTGAAAATTTGTACACTGGTACCTTGGACCAAGGCGGATGTAAGTACGGGCTCAGATTTTTGATCCGATCTTTACAGCAGTGACGTCACGGGGTGACGTCATTGCGACAAAAAGACTTACATTTTTCAAACGCTTCTAAGACCCTGAAAACGGCTCTAAATCAAAAAACTAACGCAATAGTGGGGAAAGAGAATCGTTTGAACTTCATTTTACTTGATAGCGATTTCCCGTAACTCAATGTTTAAGGGTCGTAAATCGCGTCGGGAAAGTTAAAAATGCCAAAAATACGATATTTTTCACCGTAGCCACCCAAAATCTTATCCAATCGATATGAAACTTGGTCGTTATGTGAATTTTAATGTCCTTTGGCCAGGGGTTCCCGGAAAACGGATTGGCAAGATGAGAACTGACCGGAGTTCTTATAATTCACGAATTTGGAATTTTTCGTCGACTTTTTTTGGCGACATATAACGCGAACGAGAGGAAATTTTCAATGAATTTTAAAATTTTACACTGCGCGCGTAATTTTAGGTTCCGCGCGCGGCGTAAAAAAGCAGCGCTTTTTGGGGAAATTCGCGCGTTACAGTAAATGATTTACCCGCCTCGCCAAAATTGTAATGGCCGTTTTTTCAAAAACCCAATGTGTATGATAGTAGGAGCGGTTAGATCACCACGTGGTTAAAGTCGCGTGCCACCCCTTTTTGCGCATTGTCATAGCTCCTCGAGGTCGCATCCAATCAAGAAATGTCCCTCAAGTTTTCGCTTCTCCTTGAGGAGATCTACAGGTTTGATGAAGGTCACTTTTGGATTGGATGCGAAATGAAGCCGTGAGAGTAACCTGAGATTAGGGTGGCGCGCGACTTTCTGCACGTGCTGATCTAACCGCTCCTACTAATGAGACTCATTGCTCTAAGGAACAAACAAATTATCTTTTAAAAATCAAACACAAATGTCACCGGTTATATGAGGATAAATTACCATTTACCAGGTCACGGGTTCCCAGCAAACGGGTACTCTAGTAATATTCAACTTTACAAAATGACAAAATGGGAAAATATACGTTTGAAAAATATCCACTGATTACTTGAGGATATCGTACACTACCACGGCACCATTTGGAGGTTTCCCTTGGTTAGTGTCGCTGACAGCAGCGTTCATTCTGTAGTTGGGCACCAGTTTAACAGGTCGAGCCTTGAGTATTCCTCTCTCCTCAAGATCCCTGACAACCCCCCAATCCTGCCACTCTCCCTGGATGTACTCCTCGTTAACAACAAGGAGGATCATACCACCCGGCTTGATAACCCGTGCTAGTTCCTCCAACATGTACACACCAGGGTAGGAGGGGGACACCCAGAAGGTGCCAGCACTGACTACCAGATCGTAGGTGTTGTCCAAGATTAGTTTCAACTCAGCAGCTTTTGGTGATGCCTCAGTGAGGTAGATCCTTTCGTATATACCCTTCCTCTGAGCGACCTGGCAGGACTTCTTGTTGGGGTCAAATGCATCAATGTGGGTGTATCCCTTCTCCCTGATTCTCTCCGCAACCATACCAGTTCCTGGAAAATAGGATACATGTTCTTTGTTCTAATTTTAAAGGTGGCCTTTTGGTTTATCTGATCAAAAAATTCATCACAATATGCATTTATATATACTAGTAGGCCCGTTCGCCCTACGGGCGAATTTCGGGGAAATGGTAGCTGGATTAGGGAACGCTGACATCACCTGCACCATCTGTTCCTAGCCTATCTCTCACTTTCTCCCTATACTACCCATGTTGTTGTACGCTCTGGGCTTCCTGACAATGTCAAGGTGCGAATTTAAGAGATCAATGTCAGGGAGGTACAGTGCTGTTCCAGAAACTCATCACGTGAAAACTTGGCCGCTATGTAGCCAATTCAGAGATTTCTATATTCGATTGGAGTAATCACCCGTGGGCGACGTTGGGTAAAGCTATCAGTAGTCGTTGATTGGCAGATTAAGCCAACGTGTTCGAACACGTTGGCTTAATCTGTCATATTCTCTAGCCTGCTCCCTGACAGCAGCAGATCTTCCGGACCCAGATGACCGTTGCCGAATAGCGCTTGGGGTTGAAGAGTTAGACATCAGGACAAAAGTAAAAGAATGCACGTGCAGAATTGAATTTCCCTTAGTACCCAAAACTGCAACTGGGAGTGAGGTTTCTAAGTTGCTCTAATAATTGCACGTGCAGGTGTAGTTGCTAGGTGATGTAGCACTGACAATTTGAATAGTAAGTAGTATATGATGTGATGGAAATAAGGTTTTTACACACCTGAGCCGATGTCCAAAATTTTTGCACTGCTGTTTCCTCCCAACAAAATACAAGTTTCCTCTGCGGTAATAATAGGTGCCCCGGTATCTGCAACGGAAGGATTATATACAGGTCAAATGATCGAAATTGAATCTGTGTTTATGAAGGAGCATCGTTACTATGGTTACCATACCTATCATATGAAGTGACAGCACTCATCGTAGGTTTCTGCAAAGTGCTCGTAGACCTCCTGTTGGATTGCTAAGTCTTGATCAATAGTTATCTTGCCCTCTGCTGCTAGTTTCCTGGACTCTTTGAAAACGTCCTGTCCATACTTAACCCAGGCTGGACCATCAGTGGGCTTGTCAGCAAGGCTATTTGTTGGAGCCATAACACTAAATGGTTGTAGAAATTTAAATAATATAGTAGTTTCAGAAATCAGACAAATCAGACAAAAGCCGCTATATATAATACTTGTCCACCCCGTCCTGTTATGTGTTCTGATGTTTTGATAACTCATTGAATTTCTCTCTCTCTCTCTCTCTCTCTCTCCTCTCTCTCTCTCTCTCTCTCTCTCCTCTCTCTCTCTCCTCTCTCTCGCTCTCTCTCTCTCTCTCTCTCTCTCTCTCTCTCTCTCTCTTTTTCTCTCTCTCTTTCTCTCTCTCCCTCTCTCTTTCCCTCTCCATAATATATCCTCTCCCCTACAGGTGGTGAACATGTCCAGATCGTATGTTTCCCCGGACTACACCCTGGTCCTAGTTGGAGTTCTCCAGGAAGATAAGGGTGACTACCAGTGTGTCGCATTCAATAACGTTACCATGGAAACAAGAGTCAGCCTAAAGGGAGAGCTTTACGTAACTGGACAGGAAGGTATGAAACTATGAAATTGAGCTTTCCTCAATTTTTTGCATCTCTTGCATTTCCGTAAAGCAGCTTATTGATAGTGAAGCAAGTTGAAAAATTAGGAAAGAACACCGCACGAATAAATTGCATAATTTTTACGACGACACCCTGACAGCAGCTGCCATGTCGTAATGTCTTGTCCATCCCTAACAACTACCTAACTGATATTTGTCGGACGAGTTGCACCCCATGCACAGTCAGCTCATCGCGGTAGCTCCATGTTATATATCCTAACTCTTCTTTTGCAAAAATATCTGAGAGGGTCGAGCAGCTGTCGTTACCCGGTTCATTTGAAATGCTCTGACAGTGACAAGTGAATGGAAGCTCCTGTAGGTCTCAGCTGTTAAATTGTCAAAGAGTGGCTGCTGACCCCCACTCGGCAGTCGGCTGCACCTAGCTTACTTACCCTTTTATCTTGACATGTGGCTGAATAGTTTAAAATTCGACGGCAATATATGTCTCATTGGTGCAGTTGAGATGGCGATATTTTTTGACACGTCTGGAGGGGTGGTTCAAAAAATAGTGCCATCACGATAGTCTCGCCTAGCTCCATTGTGCATTCCATTCTCTCTAACGGGGAGCTATAGTTGTCAGTTTTTCAGATCTGCAGCTGATGTTTGGCATACTGCAGGTGCATTGCACATTATAGTTTTCCCTGGAATGAAAAGATGGGGGCCAATTTATAGCTCTTTCGTGGAGAGAAAGGATTGAAGGTCCATTAATAAACTGGAGGACCCGCCCTCAGAAATCTGTAAAAAAAGGGATGGGAGGTCCATTATGTAAATCATAAAGTTGTAGAATTGGAAAGATGAATTGGAAGATGTGGTGATCAGAAGTCAAATATAATTATAGAGCTTGGCCACAGCTGGGAACACAGAGGGACGCTCTGCAACACTAGGGCGTGCCCTCCAGCCAACTTAATCTAAAGAGACTAGTTTAACTGTCAGGCCAATGCTCTGACAGGTATAGTTTAGTGGTTTACTGCAGCGAAAATACAGTTTAACCTAGTTATACGTTTCGCGATCTAGTAATAATTATCCTTCAATTGCGTTACTACCAGTTTAGTAGTTTGATCGTTCTACTAGCTTATATAACGCCTTCCTCTGACATGGTTACGGAGTGAAGAAAGCACTAAATCAGTTGAAACAGCGGCTGCTGGGTAGTATAAAGAACGAACAACCCAAGCCGAGAACCCCCTCCCCGAGCAGGCGACCTTGTTATTCAACAAATAGCTATCTTAGATAAGGCTCGCCAATTAGGGTTAATAAATTCACAAATTCAGATCTGAAATTATGAATTTATCAACCATTTTATTTGGCGATCCTAATTTGCCGCCTTGACATATGATCAAGTTTAGGTCAATTATTTTAATGAATTTATCTAAAAATTTATGAATTTATTAACCGTTTGGCGAGCCTAATTAGCCGGCTTGTCGAATGATAAATTGAGAACCTGAAACCCAGCTTTGCGAGAATTAACTTGGTCAAGTAACTTGGGGCGATCGCATATAATACGAGTTAAATATGCAGTTCTCTCTTTCTTTTTCTCCTTTTTCAATCCTATCAACTGCTCCAGAAAATTACGATGAGACACACTCAGACTAAATGGAATTGTGAAAGGGTAAGATAGATGTAAAAAAAACACACGCAATAGAGAAGAAGTGACGATGGACAAAGCAGAGAGAAAGACGAGCAGCAGAGTAGAGCAAGACAGGGAAGAAGAGAGAGAAGAGAACACGAGATCTCTATGCACGGGATACATCTCGTCGTACGCGTAGACTCACACTCTCTCTCTCTCTCTCTCTCTCCTCTCTCTCTCTCTCTCTCTCTTCAGAAAATGATGGTTACTCTAAGCCCGTTCCCTCCATTGCATCATCAATGACCAGTGTGGATGAAGGAGGGAAAATAGAGTTACTTAAGCAGTTTCCAGTTGCAAGTCAGACCAGTGTGGACCGTATTAGAGTGTAAAAGGTAGTCTACTTTGCAGTTTCCAGGTATGAATCGCGCTGACCCTTTTATTTTTGAGTTTTAACGGAAGTCCTGACTTTTATCTCTCTCTCTCTCTCTCTCTCTCTCTCTCTCTCTCTCTCTCTCTCTCTCTCTCTCTCTCTCTCTCTCTCTCTCTCTCCTCCAGGGTGTGCCCTATCCCACATATCGGTGGTATTATGGCAATGGGAGTGAGGTTCCCGGATCTGATCACAGATATCTCTACCAGTATAGCCGACAGGTATTATATCCCTCCTAGAGTCAATAGACCCCCTCAGCCCCTAACTTACCCTCCTCGTGGCATTGGTACCGACCCAATCCGTGCCAGACCCGATTTGATTCTCAATTGTGCGACAGTGCGCTCAGATAGGGTCGCGGCGCAAGATCCGGGATCGTATCTGCTGATTTTCACTCCATTTTCCCTGCTCTAGGTACTTCGTATTTTGAACGCTACCCGAGAGATGAGTGGTCTCTTTGTGTGTCTAGGTAGTAATGTAGCAGGCCAAGCTACCATCAACTGTTACGCTATTTGTCATGTACTACGGTAAGTACTTTTATAAAACTCGATATAAGAATTAAGAGCCCAATTGGTTATAAGTGTCTGAGATAAAAACAAAATGCATTTCTTTGCACTTTTCTCGACCTTTGACAGGTATTGATGAGCAAACCACCTTGAAATTTATGCAATATGTTAAACCACTTTAACCTTCTTTCTTCTACAATAACCACTGCAAAGTACTATTGTGAATGGTTGTGCGTGACCAGAGACTCTAAACAATAAAACCATCCTTCAGAACCCCTCGGCTTTGAAGAGAACTTACAGGATAGTTATCTATTGGAGCACGACTCTGGGGTCAGGGAGATCGAGTGCAAAGGAAAGGGATCGCCTCCCCTAACCATCCAGTGAGTACGACAATATGTATCTGAGACAATACTAAATACAGCTGTATCATTTCGTTATATACGAGGTATAAGACCGTCCTCTTCGCACGCGGTGAACAGTCAGTGTCTGACAAATCTGAGGTTATGTCTAATTACTATAGTAGAACTGGGGCGATCTCAATTCGAGACTCTCATTTACGGTTCCTGTATTTTATTGAATAGTAAACCATATTATCCAGCTTCTAATATCTCACTGTACACCACTCAGATGGTACGGGTACGATGGGTCCTCCTTTCTACCACATCCACCCTCCCCATCAATACCTCTCAACCCCGGAACACCACAGCAACATGTAGGGTTAGCAATGTGGACGGAGATGTGGAACAGGAAACTAGGATTGTGGTACCCGAACCTGATGGAGATGGTGATGGTGATGGAGATGGAGATGGAGATGGAGATGGTGATGGTGATGGTGATGGTGATGGTGATGGAGACGGAGATGGAGACGGAGACGGAGACGGAGACGGAGACGGAGACGGAGACGGAGACGGAGACGGAGACGGAGACGGAGACGGAGACGGAGACGGAGACGGAGACGGAGACGGAGGAATCGGAGGTGAGTTTCAAGAAGTTTCAGTGTCTCTATATTAATGGAAAATCGTTATTACCAAATCTGATTTCGAAATCTTGTCAGAATTCACCCCATTGTCAGAATCGTCTGATCCCAGACTATTATAAAATCCAGAAAAATTAGGAAATTTTCTTTCGAATTAACCTCCACGGAAAGCACTATATGCGACAGCTTTGTGACAGGGAGTTATGCAGTTATTGCAGATCGATAGAATAGAGGAAATAGTTACGGCGGGAGTGGTGATATATATGGTAAAAGTTTCCAATCTAAAACTTCTTTATCATTATACGTACATTACATAGCTTTATAAATCTTGAAAGGTGCATTTAAGTGCCCCGGCCCTAACCTTCACATAGTTATACTATTTGAAGATAGATGTCTAAATGTCTAGATGTCTATGATGTAGTTGCGGGTTACTAAATGTTAGCTAAAACGTTCTTTAAAATAGTCTACTCGACAGGATCGAAGAATTTTCAAATAAAGGCGGTCCTAAGTAAGACCCTAAATCTAGGAAAAGTCAGATCCAGGATTGGTATTGAAATTACCCCCCGCACAAGCTCACGGATATGCAATAATAGGCCATTTAGGGGTGACTTCGTAACCAAGATCCAGCTGATCTGAGATCCTACCATTTTAAATTATCAGTCGGACCCCGATTTAGTGGCATTCTCGGGGGGAAAAATCCTGCCAATAAATCGGGGTGCCACTAAATCGGGTTCAAATAATGTTAATTTTCGTATATCGGGGGGAAAAATCTTGCCACTAAATCGGGGTGCCACTAAATCCGGGTCCGACTGTATATCTACTACTCCAGCAGGTGATGCCGAAGTTAGTTGCGGAGAAAATTCAATGATCCTCATCCTACCACCATCAACAGGAGCCCTCAGTTACACTCTCTCAAACAGAAGTAAGGTTAACCCCCCCTCCCCAAGATTCACAACCTTTTTATTTCTCAGTTGGGTGGTAGGAGATTGTGGTAACCATGGTAACCATCGGATGGTAGAATATTGTGGTAACCATGGTAACTATCCATAGGTTGCAGTTTTGATGGTGGAGTAACGAATATTGAAGCACCGCTAGATGGCTGTGGAACAACCGTCTTCTATAACTCAACCCATATTGTTTACAGGAATCAGGTAGGACTTTTAATGACGTCAATAAGTTATCTGGTAGTTTATAGATCACCTCCCACTATGATTGTTTAATCACACTGTGATTAAACAGTCATAGTGGGAGGTGATTTATAAATTAAGAGAGGGAGGAATAAGTAACGAGGTATTTTTCTTGCGCTCAATAATCGGAGTAATATTTCGAAACTAAGCACTTATGCAGCTACGGGAGACGCCTTTAATCATTTATGTGTCACCGCTCAGCTGTCAGTTTATATTACCTCCAGACAGTTAAATCTGACGTAATTTATAGTGGAAACCCCAATGGTATTAAGAAGAGTGGCATATGATATATTTTACCGACATAAGTTCGTTAAAGTAAATCACATAAACTGATAGTAGAACTATTAAATCATCAAATTATTCCTAACTCTGGGTCATATATCATTTGATTGTATCACTGCACAAATCTAGTTTTGGAGATCGCATATAATAGTTTTGGATCAAGTTACAAAGATAATATCTAGTTTTGGATCATGTTACAAAGATATCTAGTTTTGGATCATGTTACAAAGATATCTAGTTTTGGATCATGTCACAGAGATCACAGCTCTTTCTACACCACTGATAAGACCACCATCTTGTACAGCTGCTTTGACACCAGTTCTCACTGACAGCCACACCACACACGGGGGATTCCTCGTAGTCAACGCAGGGGCATTCGGGTCCTGAAACACACACATGAGTGTCACGTGCTATGCCCATTCAAGGCGAGTGAGTGGCACGTGCTATGCCCATATTAGGCGTGTTTGAGGCACGTGCTATGCCCATATAAGGTGTGTTTGTGGCACGTGCTATGCCCATATAAGGCGTGTTTGTGTCACGTGCTATGCCCATATAAGGCGTGTTTGTGTCACATGCTATGCCCATATAAGGCGTGTTTGTGTCACGTGCTATGCCCATATAAGGCGTGTTTGTGGCACGTGCTATGCCCATATAAGGCGTGTTAAGTGTTTGTGTCACGTGCTATGCCCATTTGACGATGTGTTCGGGTTTTGGCAGGGCACCGAGAGGTCTTTCAAGATTTTTGTTGACCATCTTAACTCCTTGACCGGTCCTCTTGGAATTAAATTTGGAGACTATCAAGTTGGCCACACGGTGAACTTTTTGGATATGGTTTTGTCAGTATCATCATCAGGGGTCTCCCATACCCTGTACAGGAAGGAGACCGATGCAAGACTATATCTGAAAACTGATAGTTTTCACCCGGAACACGTGTTCCGTTCCGTGGTACTGTCTCAAATGATCCGCATTATCAACAGGAACTCCAATCCTTCACCCTTAAAAAGAAATTTGGACGAACTGCGTGAGGATCTCATGAGAAGTGGTCACTCCAAGGAAATTTTGGATGAGTTAGAACCATTGGCTAAGCGGCGGGCTATGGGGATTGAGGAGGTAAATAGGAGGGAACCGGAGAACGGTGTGACGCTGGTATACAGTGTCAAATATTATGCGGAGGTAGAGGATCTAAGAGCGCTGATAAAGGATTGTCAGGGGAGCATTGATTTGGTTACTGGTTATCCTACTAGGGTGATAATGGCCTTGAAGAAGGGAGCTGCTATCGGTAATGAGGTGGTTCGGAACAGGAAGTTGAGCCTGAGTGAGTCACAGCCTACAATCACCCCACAAAATCAACGGTGTAATGGAAAAGGCTGTAAGACCTGTCCCATCTTATTCGAAACCCCTCAGACAGTAGTAGTTAACGGCTCTTGTTTGAAATTGGACTTAAGATTGACGTGCAAGTCATCAGGGGTCATCTATGTGGCTAATTGTGTAATTTGTGGAGAATCCTACTTTGGGCAAACCCACTCGGCATTACATATAAGGATGAACGGCCACCGCTCCAAGTTTAAAACTGACCAACTCGCGTTCGAACAAAGTGCCCTTTCATACCACTGTTTCCTCAAACATAGAGACAAAGACAATTTTAGTATTTCCTCTTTTAGGATTGGGATAGTAAAACGGGTGTCGGCCATGGAGTTAGATAGGTTTGAGGAATTTTTTATTGAATCGTTTGGGACCAGAGTTAATGGGCTAAACCGTATTGCAGTGGTACGGTAACCGCGTCGTTTTTAGCAGGGTCCTTTTGCTGATTTTGTTTTATTTTCTCTTGGTGGTC
The DNA here is from genome assembly GCA_020137815.1 of Hormiphora californensis. NCBI lineage: Eukaryota > Metazoa > Ctenophora > Tentaculata > Cydippida > Pleurobrachiidae > Hormiphora > Hormiphora californensis. The sequence goes on from CM035359.1 coordinate 2,314,865, forward strand.
TGTGTGTGTGTGTGTGTGTGTGGCAGTGTTTTGTGACCTGTTGTATTAACTCTCTATGTTGTAGGATGTACTGAAGATGGCATTTTAGCCGAAAGGCCTTTACACCTGATACCTCGTCGTTTTCTTTAAGCCCTACCCCAATCCCCTATCTGCTGTGTAACACCATGCTGAGGGCGGGAGGAGACGACTAGGTTCAGTCCAACACTCCTCGGGGGAGCTGCATCTCGTTCCAAACACAAATGTTATCTACCACTGTCTTAATCAGAGGGGAAAGGGAACAGCGATTATACCAGTTTTGGGGCCCCTGAGTGTAGTGTGGACGTTTTAACATTTGAGTGATGATACGAGAGGTCACACAGCTAGCTAGAAAGGTTGCCCAGAGGTCCCTTCTGGTATCTTCATTGGATCCTAGCTTACTCCAATCAAGCATACTCCCATCCTTGTGGCCCAGGGTCGGTAGATCTTTTGCCTATGAAGACTTAGCCGAGAAATGCAGTGCCATCCTCCTGGAAGCCCGGCGAAAAATCATCCTACACTGCTCATTAGTCGAGGCCAACAGAGACATTGCAGCATTGAGGGAGGTGATCCCGGACACTGGAGCTACTAACATGCAGCTTAAAAAGGATACGTTTACTGCTAAAGCAAAAGTGAAGCGCAAGATTGAACATCACAGGCTACCAGGTGAGGAGAGGATTCCAAGTGGAGACCAACGAAAGAGGAGAAGATTCAGGGCGAAGAAGAACGAGAAGAGGAGAGTACGTAGGCAAAGGTATAGGAAGTTACGGGCGGAGGGGAAGAAGGAAGCTAGGAGGGTGTGGGTGAAACAAATTTCGGACACGGTAGTGCGGAACTTGTCGTCGGTCGAGATACCGGATGAGGTTTACCTATATTTGAACAAGGGCCTCAATTTTGTTGAGTCCAAATCGGTCAATAAACAAGAGTTGTTGTTCGATACAAAGGCCTTTCTGAGAAAATTAGCTTGGAGAGGTTTTTTCTACCACACGGTGAACGCGGGGATGGATACCAGATCTGAGGCCGAGGAACAGGCTAAACACCCGGACCTGCATATCCCATCCAGGAACCACCCTGATTTTACACACCCAGGACTGGACGACGTTAGGACTCGTTTGTTGGGATATGTGAAAAATCTTCAGGGCATACCGGCAAAGCCGAATATGACTAATGCGGAACGCTGTGGGAAGAATTGGCTGCTGAAGAAATTGAAAGAAGAAGTTCTGTTCATAACGAAGGCGGATAAGGGAGGAGCAACCCTTATTCTCGACTATGACGTAGTTTTGGGAACCGTTGAAGCCGCCTTGAGGGATGAAAGTGTATTTCAGAAGCTAGAGGTACCAGTCGAGGTCCATATGGCTAGGACAACGGCCCTAATCAAGGATACTGTAAGAGCAGAGAACGCTGCAGGAAGGTTGGAGAACCTCGACAAAAAACTCATCACTGGTCTCAACCACCAGGACAATATGGTAACCTCCCCGGTATTCAGAGCGATGACCCCTTATGTCTACCCGCTCTTCAAAATTCACAAGTTGAGTAAGGAGGACATCGAGGCTAAGGTGACGCCGCCGACTAGATTGGTACATGCTACTAGGATGGGGCCTTTTTACAGATTAGAAAAATGGTTGGCTCCCGCTCTTACGGAAATTAGTAGGCTCTACTGTGAGCAGGAGTTCCTGTTAGATTCGGACGACCTTCTCGAACAGCTTAGGAGTTTGAATATGACATCTTACTCAGGGATGAGGCTATTCACTCTAGATGTGATAGCCTTGTACCCCAGTATAGACCCGAACCTGGCCCTGGAAGCTTTGGACGACGCTTTAAGGAACTGCAGAACACCTCTGGATGTAGCAACTACTGTACGTAATCTCACAGCTCTGATCCTGAAGGAATCATTTGTCACATTCAGGGGAACGATCTACAAAGGAGTGAAGGGGATCCCGACGGGGAATTGTATATCCCGGCAGGTGGCAGACATAACGCTGCACTACCTGCTGTTCTTCAAGCTACCAAGGGCGATACCCACACAGGCGAACTTCTGGAAAAGATTCATTGACGATGTGTTCGGGTTTTGGCAGGGCACCGAGAGGTCTTTCAAGATTTTTGTTGACCATCTTAACTCCTTGACCGGTCCTCTTGGAATTAAATTTGGAGACTATCAAGTTGGCCACACGGTGAACTTTTTGGATATGGTTTTGTCAGTATCATCATCAGGGGTCTCCCATACCCTGTACAGGAAGGAGACCGATGCAAGACTATATCTGAAAACTGATAGTTTTCACCCGGAACACGTGTTCCGTTCCGTGGTACTGTCTCAAATGATCCGCATTATCAACAGGAACTCCAATCCTTCACCCTTAAAAAGAAATTTGGACGAACTGCGTGAGGATCTCATGAGAAGTGGTCACTCCAAGGAAATTTTGGATGAGTTAGAACCATTGGCTAAGCGGCGGGCTATGGGGATTGAGGAGGTAAATAGGAGGGAACCGGAGAACGGTGTGACGCTGGTATACAGTGTCAAATATTATGCGGAGGTAGAGGATCTAAGAGCGCTGATAAAGGATTGTCAGGGGAGCATTGATTTGGTTACTGGTTATCCTACTAGGGTGATAATGGCCTTGAAGAAGGGAGCTGCTATCGGTAATGAGGTGGTTCGGAACAGGAAGTTGAGCCTGAGTGAGTCACAGCCTACAATCACCCCACAAAATCAACGGTGTAATGGAAAAGGCTGTAAGACCTGTCCCATCTTATTCGAAACCCCTCAGACAGTAGTAGTTAACGGCTCTTGTTTGAAATTGGACTTAAGATTGACGTGCAAGTCATCAGGGGTCATCTATGTGGCTAATTGTGTAATTTGTGGAGAATCCTACTTTGGGCAAACCCACTCGGCATTACATATAAGGATGAACGGCCACCGCTCCAAGTTTAAAACTGACCAACTCGCGTTCGAACAAAGTGCCCTTTCATACCACTGTTTCCTCAAACATAGAGACAAAGACAATTTTAGTATTTCCTCTTTTAGGATTGGGATAGTAAAACGGGTGTCGGCCATGGAGTTAGATAGGTTTGAGGAATTTTTTATTGAATCGTTTGGGACCAGAGTTAATGGGCTAAACCGTATTGCAGTGGTACGGTAACCGCGTCGTTTTTAGCAGGGTCCTTTTGCTGATTTTGTTTTATTTTCTCTTGGTGGTCTGTGTGTGTGTGTGTGTGGCAGTGTTTTGTGACCTGTTGTATTAACTCTCTATGTTGTAGGATGTACTGAAGATGGCATTTTAGCCGAAAGGCCTTTACACCTGATACCTCGTCGTTTTCTTTAAGCCCTACCCCAATCCCATATAAGGCGTGTTTGTGTCACGTGCTATGCCCATATAAGGCGTGTTTTTGTCACGTGCTATGCCCATATAAAGTGTGTTTGTGTCACGTGCTATGCCCATATAAAGTGTGTTTGTTGCACGTGCTATGCTCATATAAGGCGTGTTTGTGGCACGTGCTATGCCCATATAAGGCGTGTTTGTGGCACGTGCAATGCCCATATAAGGTGTGTTTGTGTCAAGTGCTATGTCCATATTAGGCGTGTTTGAGGCACGTGCTTTGCCCATATATAAGGCGTGTTTGTGTCACGTGCTATGCCCATATAAAATGTGTTTGTTGCACGTGCTATGCCCATATAAGGTGTGTTTGTTGCACGTGCTATGCCCATATAAGGTGTGTTTGTGTCAAGTGCAATGCCCATATAAGGTGTTACTCACCAGAACAAGGGGGATCCTTAGCGGGGATGTTAGCTGCAGACACACAGTATCCACAGGTCTTGGCACAGTTTGTTTTGGCCCAGTAGGTAGTGCAGGGTTTGTTGCAGAACCCGTTGGTCTTCGCTACCTCACACACCGACTGATTAGGGATAGCTGATTTGAGCACACGTCCCATTTAATTCAACAATAAAATAGGCTGATATTTTTAATGTTGATCACGTCTTAAATTGGTTTAAAAAACAAGGACAGGTAGACGGGATTAGTTTTTCAGACGAAGGAATAAACCGTTTAATTAACCGGTTTATGCCGGCTAAATATATTATAGACGAAGCTATCTTCGATATAATATATTTCAATCTGACATTTCAGAAAGAAATACATTAAGATACATTTAAGAAAAAGCTGGGACTATATATCGATAGTCGACTATAATTGCTATCTATCAGTTCTCTGACAGGCCATACAATCACTGTGATTGGTTCAAATCCTTACTAGGTGAGTATATCCATCTCTAAATGCTAATATCGCTATGTCATGCCCCATTATGAAAGCTTCATTTAATAAAGCTTCATTTAATGCCCTATATGTTATTTAACAGAGCTGTAGCGCTTTGAAGCTCTTTATATTTAACCCAGCTCTTTAAACCAACTGCTATCTAAACGGTTTAACGCAGTAAGGAAATGTTTATAGCTTTCAAAGCGAAGTTTCGAAAGATGGAGGGGGTTTAGATAAAATACCCGCTCGGTATATGATTTTACAAGCTTACCTTAGACTCAACATCTGCACAGGCAGTTGCCGTGGCAACAAGAACAGCAAGGCACACCAAAACTTTCTGAAAAAGGAACAATTTAAATAATTCAGTAACTCATACTACAGCTCGGACCCCGATTTAACTGGACACCCCGATTTAACGGACAAAACCCTTTCCCCCGAGGGTGCCGTTAAATCGGGGTCCAATTGAGTCCAATTTCCAAATGTCCAATTGAGTACTTGTCTTATAGCATGTTTGATTGCTGTCATGTGCACAACAGAATTCCTTGACTTACCATGATCCAAAGTAACACTTGAAACTTTAACAAAAGGAGAATAAAGCGAAGTAGCGAGAGCTTTCACAGTGATCACTATGTAGTATTTTCAAAATCTTGTTATCACATCGTTGACACAATTAGCCAACAAACATCTAGAGAGAGGTGCTAATTTAGTTTCAAGACAACATCTCCGATGGTGAAATCCTCTAAAACAGATCTCACTATCTCCGATGCTAAAATCCTCTAAAAGTCACCTGTTGGCAGGAAGGACAGCTGTCCATTCCATAATTTCCAATCCCCTTTGTTACTTCCAATTAGATCCTCACTAATCTCCTAAATTAATTACCCCTCCATTATTGTCACTGAGCTGACAAGCACCATTACTCACCTCGATATACTCTTGATAACTAACAATAATTAAGTAATTAATTAATTAATGTATATCTACCTCTTCCTGCAGCTATACGTTGAGCTGTCGGAGGGGAACAGTCTGATCAGCCGAGGAGAAAGCTATACCATCTCTTTTGAGTGCTCCTACAAGCGGACAGGTATTGGGAGAAAACAGTCGTGCCTAAACCTCAGGTTCAGGCCTCGGCTATTTTCCACTGAAACCTGAGATCTCTTGTTTCAGTGGAAAATAGCCGTGGCCTGAGCCTGAGATTTAGGCACGACTGTTTTCCCCCATTAGCTTGGGAATTTTATTAGCTCTTTAAAACCCTTGAATATTTTGAAGGGCGACCTCAGGGAGAGAGGCCTTGATTTCTCTAAAGACTTTGATAAAGTAATGACTCTTGCCTTAGATAGAAAAACGTGGCGAAGGATCACTCATCGACGTGTTTAGGAGTGTTCATTTACACCATATTCATATTGTTACGAGTTTTATAATAAATAATAATTAAAACTTTTGAATTTTATTGGTTTTGTATCCGTTACGCTCATTAAAACTTTAGACTGTCGAAGGTTTCAGCTGTGGTTTTTATAAATTTCATCTAAGAAGGAGGAAAGGGTAGTGACGTAGGATAGATAACGATGGTTTTATGTCTCTCTGAAACTAAACAGTTTATTCTAGAATATATCTTGACAGCTTCAAAAACTTAGGGAACTTTTATACTTCGACAGTCAATATAGTATATTGACTGTCGAAGTATAAAAGTTCCCAAAGTTTTCAAGCTGTCAAGATATGTTCTAGATTTATGTCTAGTACTACAGGGAGGGTGGGATCAGGGACCGATATGTCTAGTGCAAAGCTGTAGTGCTGCTCGACAAAATTAACTGTCAATAATTCTCTATTTTATTGCTCCGAAGCTCTTTATTTCTCCGCCAGCCTGACAACCCCACCCATGCTTTATCGAATAACTGACAATTCCTCCCATCAATAATAATTCTCGAAAATAATGTTGCACCACCGGGTTGCAGTGTCGACCAAATCGCAATGACGAAAGTCGCGATAGTTCTTGAGGTTCTCACACCCTCGACACTCGAAGAAGAAGATTGTAAACAAATCACTAATATTTCCAGGTAGTACATCAGATGGGGCGCAGTGGGAAGCCCAGGGTGAGGTCCAGGTTGTTGTTAAAGGTGTGGGCTCATTCACCTTCCTTCTTGACATGTTTACTGGTACAGAATTCACGGACAAAGTCAGTGCTCAGAGTTACCCTGTTTCTGTTTCGGTCCGGGATACGCTGTTCTTCGAGGTGAGAAGAAAACACCATGTATGGGTATGACACAACCCATATATGGGCATATATCACGTGATATATATTCCTTCCCAGGTTTCAGTTGCAACACCGGACAAAGATCTTTTGTTGACAGTGACTGATATTGTAGCGACGGATAGTCCAAGTAAATCACTTTCCGCTGCCGAATCAGTTTACTATCTCTATCAGGACGGGTGAGTACTGAGTTGGGATTTGTTTGTTTTTTGTTTGTTTGTTTTTTTGTTTGTTTGTTTGTTTGTTTGTTTGTTTGTTTGTTTGTTTGTTTGTTTGTTTGTTTGTTTATTTGTTTATTTATTTGTTTGTTTATTTGTTTGTTTGTTTGTTTGTTTATTTGACTAGAAGCAATTCTCCCGCCTGTCTGATTAACTTTTATCTCTTTCTCTTGATTCGTTGCATATATATTTGCAAATGAGATTCAATATAGTTTGACAGTTTAACTTAAATGCATAAATAGCTTGTCAAGTGGTTTAGATATATTTTGCAAGTTTAAATGTCACAATTTTGCATCGATCACTCAAAGCTACGCAGTAGCAGGTTCATCCAATTCTAACCACTAACCAACCTGACAGCCTCTTCCTGGAACTGCAATCAGTTAACTGCAATGAGATTCTTGGAAATTGCACCCCTTCTCGCACTTCAAAACCGTATAATCCGGATAATTAGAACACCCCCCCCCCCTCCCCCGGTCTAACCATTCCTTCCGGAAGCTTCTTGCTATAATTATACCAGGAAGGAATGGTTAGACCCAACCCAAACCGTATAACCTGGCTAAATTAAACCCTCGGTTTAAACCTTCAATCCCTCCTGTCAGAAAAAAACCTATCACGATTTCACAAGATGTGCCGCTCTCTCTATCTCTCTATCTAGCTCTCTGAGTGGCCATGGGTTGCCATGGTGACAAACGCCCTAACAACATGGCCTTCCTTTTACAGGTGCCCGAAAGACCCAACATTTTCATTCCTGGAATCCACATCCCAACACCGGAGGTTCTCTCTAAGAGCGTTCCAGTTTCTCAACACAAGCAAAGTTGTGTACCTTCATGCGTTCGTTAAAATCTGTAGGAGTAACGAAGAAAGGTAACTATAATTAACTATAATTAAGTCCATTAACTATAATTAAGTCCATTAACTATAATTAAGTCCATTTTTTATCTTTAACCGTCCCGAGTTTTGTATCTCGCTCACGCGATTGAGCACTATGATCGGCACTTGGAGTTGAATTTTGGCGCTATCATCTCACTGTCACTGCTGTTATAACAGTCCCCAACCCTTACATTGAATTTCTCCAGCTGTGAGCCAGTATGTAACTCAACAGACCAGCGTAAACGAAGAAGGAGAAGGAGAAGGAGTAATGAGGATGGGAATAATCATTTCCATCTTTACCAGGGACCCTTCCTGAAATCAGATCGACAGAAAGGTCACCGTCCTCTACCACGAGGTAATTAGGACTCTAATTAGGACTCTAATTAGGACTCTCTCCAATAGTTAGGCTTCCCCAAACTTTTGCATTCCCTGAATAAATCCATTGGACCAAAGGACCTATCCTGGGTTTATCATGTGTCAAATTGTTTAGGATAATTTGAACCAAATTTAATCATTAGTAAAGTTGGACCCCGATTTACCAAAACCAAGATTTAAATAAGACAAGAACTTTCCGAAAGTCATGCATGGCCATGGTACTGTAAGCTTTTAACACGTCCACACTTCAGTGGTATCGGGGGCGTCACGTCTTCCAGTCCTATCCTTTCTACCACTGTTGATTGGATTCTTGATTTTTGGGAGATGATGCTCTTTTCAAGCTCTTAACCAACTATAATTGCTACTCATTGTTTTACTCGAAATGAACCGCCGCACCGGGTGTTATACCCCCGAACGTGATGAAAGACAGGATGTTTCGCAGCTAGGAGATCATGGACTTGAAATATATAGACCCAATGCATGTGTTGCAGCAATGGTGATGATGTCATTGCATGATTATGACGTCACTGATTTTATCTCTCACTATAATCATTTCACAGACAATCTATACCACGGGGAATGTTTTTATTTTTTTTATCTAGGAACAACAGCCGGACCTCGATTTACCGGAACTTAGATTTACCGGAACATAAATTATCGAAAACCTTTCCCGGTCCCCCAGCTGTAGTAGTAGTCCATGGTAAATCGAGGTTTGGTTGAAACTAGCTGATATGGGAGACCAGAACGTGTGCATGGTTTTTTAAAATACGTTTAGCTTGCTTTCAGAGAGAGAAAGAGTGCATCTCTCAGAGAGAGAGGATGATATTGAACAAGTGGTATATGTTTTATATCCTGATTTTGTTCCGCACCATGGGTAGCCACGTGTTTTGGCCTGTGTTCTATTCCAAGTCACCACCCCTCCTACACCCGCCGCTCCCATCCCCCACCCGCCCCTCCCATCCCCCACCCCTCCTACACCCGCCCCTCCCATCCCCCACCCGCCCCTCCACCCACCCCTCCTACAATCGCACCTCCTACACCCGCCCCTCCTACACCCGCCCCTCCTACACCCGCTCCTCCCATCCCCCACCCATCCTCTCCCACAAACGCCCCTCACATCCCCCACCCACCCCTCCACCCACCCCTCCTACTGCACTCGTCCCTCCCATCCCACACCCGCCCCTCCCATCCCCCACCCACCCCTCCACCCACCCCTCCTACTGCACCCGCCCCTCCCATCCCCCACCCGCCCCTCCACCCACCCCTCCTACTGCACCCGCCCCTCTCATCCCCCACCATCGGTACCCGCCCTCCCTGCCGACGGACCTCCCTGCCGACGGGTCGGCAGGGAGGTCATTCGGCAGGGAGGGCGGGATATAGGGGTATGAAACCCGATAGTTTATTTATCAGTCGTTTGAACATTTTACGCGCACACGTTAACTGCGAGATGGGGGATTTAACACCCTGCTCGCTCTTTATCAGACCAGTGCCCATTTTCAAGCGTTTCTCTTCATTTCCATAACATGCGTGTAAATTTCCAAGTAATGAAAATGTGTGTAAACACACAGTTCTGTCAATAACAGAGAGGGGAACACATCTGCAACACTTTTCAATGTTATCTCTCTCATCAAGAGGCAAAATAGTCGCATTCCATTCGTTTCTCTCTCTCATTCTCTCTTTTACTGTTCAATATCTCTCACTGTGTGTTTTGCCCCTAATCTTTCTCTCTCTTTCTCAAACATGTTAGGAACAGTAGACACTAAGTCTACACACATTTTGAGAGTGTCTGTTGACTATTTGCCAGTAGTCCTTGTGTGTTACCCCTTGTGTTGTGTCTCTTATTTGTGTGTAATTACTATCGGGTTTCATAAACTATGAACGTTTGTTAGGCTATCGCGTTATAGGTTTTAAATCACCTCCCCCTCACCCTCGGCTGGCGCCTCGGGATCGGCGTCGGGATTTAAACCAGTTTAATCGCCCTGCCGGGCGATTAAACTCCAGTTGGCTGTCCCCAGCTCGCGCTGGGAACAGCCAACTTGATAACGCGCCAGTCTACAAACGTTCATAGTTCATATAATGTCCTACGTGCCGACGAGATTGGGATGAGATCGCCGTCGGCACGTAGGACATTTGACCCCTATATTCCGCCCTCCCTGCCGAAAACTCACTCCGAGAGAGTATTCGGCAGGGAGGACATTTACCCCTCCTATTCACCCTCTGTACCGACGATCGGCAGGGAGGACATTTCACCCCTCCTTTTACCCTCTGTACCGACGATCGGTAGGGAGGGCGTTTCACTCCTTCTGTGAGCTCGAGAATTTGGCCGGCAGGCCAAATACGAAGAGTTCACTGTGTATTGTTCCTCTGAGTATCGTTAGGGATAGGGTTAGGGTTAGGGTTAGGGTTAGGGTTAGGGCGGTGGTTAGGGTTAGGGTTAGGGTGGTGGTTAGGGCGGTGGTTAGGGTGATGGTTAGGGCGATGGTTTGGGCTAAGTTTGGGTTATGGTTTCGTCGGCACAGAGGGTGAAAAGGAGGGGTAAATGTCCTCCCTGCCGATCGTCGGTAGTGAGGCTGAAAAGGAGGGGTAAATGTCCTCCCTGCCGACGGCCCTACTTGCCGATCGTCGGTACAGAGGGTAAAAGGAGGGGTAAAATGTCCTCCCTGCCGATCGTCGGTACAGAGGGTAAAAGGAGGGGTAAAATGTCCTCCCTGCCGACCCGTCGGCAGGGAGGGGGTGACTCCTCCTACACCCGCCCCTCCCATCCTACACCCTCCCATCCCCCACCCGCCCCTCCACCCACCCCTTCTACAATCGCCCCTCCCATCCCCCACCCCTCCTACACCCGCCCCTCCCATCCCCCACCCCTCCCATCCCCACCCCTCCTACAATCGCCCATCCCATCCCCACCCATCCTACAATCGCCCATCCCATCCCCACCCATCCTACAACCGCCCCTCCCATCCCACACCCCTCCTACACCAGCCCCTCCCATCGCACCTAACTAACCTACCCATGTTTTAGTCTGAACAGAGGTGTGGTACTCTTATTGAGTACTTATTGAGTACTCTTATTGAGTACTCTTATTGAGTACTGAATGATATTGGATTGGATGATATATACTGACTGACTTGGTGACGCAGTGAATACTGAATAGAGATGGCAATATCACCAACTGGCCGACTGGATCCGGCCTTGGATGAGGATTAATAAGGTACAGTTTAAAATAAACAATCTCTGTTGTTTTAGTATGGTTTTGTGATTTAGAGAACACTTTTCAGTCTCTGATCCCACTTGGAAATTGTTCTAGAATAATGAACAAAGTTCTAGTAGAACTAGTACTACTAAAATATATCCAGGTTCTAGCAGTACTTATAGTGGGCCCGTTCCGGTGCGAGAACTATAATCGATACCAAGGAGCTGGAAGGAAATCATTATAATCGCGAGAGTTCCGGGGCACCGCGATTATAATATTCCAATATATGTATTGACCTGCTGTTATATATCGCGCAATATGAGTGGTTTTCAGTAATATGTAAAATGGTTTCCGCTGGTGCACTCGAATAATTCATATATGTATTGAATAATGTGTCGCGTTGTTTTTTTTTATATGTAAATTCGGTTCTTGACTTCCTTGTCTCAGTTATTATAGCACCCCACAGCCTAACTGCTAAACTTTTTGCAATAGCCTTGCTTATTGATCACTTACGCACAAGTTACAGATTGATACCCTGATATCAGGGCACGGCGCGTTCCTGCATGCCCGGCCATCATGTGCAGATGGTTCTGTGGGAACCACGCGACATTGCTGCGCGTCGCGTAAATTGAATGGAAAGTAGTACTAACGCGCACGTCAGCACTCACTTGCTTGCCGACCTTGGGAACTGCCGAGCTTGGGAACTGGTGCCTGGGAATCTCTAACTGGTGCCCTAAAGTTCACTGTTCAAAGCCCAACCATATTCTGCTTTCAGAATAAAATGTAAGTAAATGAAATTTGCCATTGCTTTCTCCAGATAGAAATAGTTAGGAGGTTGGCGACTCTCGTAAATAATTGTCTAAGCATTTATGCTTAAATGTTATAGATCTTATGTCATCCACTGATCTGACGTATGTTTACATTTTTAGGATTTTTACTAACTTCAAACATTTCCAAGGAAGTTCTTCGGCCATGTATTTGAGCTTCGGTAGTTGCAATTGGATTGGTATTTTCCTTGTGTGTGTGGTACTGTCCATTCAATTTCAATAGCATTATGGCATCTCGGTAGACAGAAAACCTCAAAACCACATAGTAAACAATATAATTAATCCTCGAGTAAACTATTACAGACTTTACTATGTGGGCCGGATGATTTATTGAGAGAGAGAGAGAGAGAGAGAGAGAGAGGAAGAGAGTTCTACATTTTATTGTACAGACGACGCCCTTACTATTTCCGATGATCTTGTTCCTCTTGGTTTAAATCAACTAACATCAGTATTATTTATTAGCCTATAATTAGGAGCAATAATATTATGTTTTTCTATATTGCACAACACTGATAACAGCTGTTATACGTAAATTGGAAGTTTTCATATTGAGATGCTGCATTCTTTTTATAGACCTAGGGTGCCCCTGAAGACGGTTAGAGGGAGACTGAGAGAGAAAGGAAGACAGAAACAGAGAGAGAGTGAGAGAATGGGAGACTGAAGCATGGTTATTCACCTGCACTGAGAGGGAGATCAGAGAAAGAAAGAGAGACTGAGACAGAGTCACAAAAACTGAGATTGAGAGAAGCTGGTCGGGGGTTTACATGTTCTAATATTGATCCAATATATGCAGAATACAGCTCAGATCTGCAGCTTGCAGCTGTTTCTAATGCGTCACAATCATTATACAAGACTTATAACGATCATATAATAATGATCTCTTCTTGGCATCCCCTCCCACTTGCACTTTGTTGAGTAAGGGCTGGCGGAGAAGTAAACAACTTGCAATGTAAATTTATAACTGGGTGCTCCATATGGCTCTATATAGTACTTGATGAATCTCCCTGTATACAAGATCTACCTAGCAATATAATAGTTAGTACTTGTTGAATCTTAACCTAGCGATATCTAGCGACAATTAGATTACATTACTCGAAAGTAGTTGATGAGTAAGGACAAGAAAGTAGAGCACTTTCGACTATTTGTATATCCTATCAGCCGTCCTATCAGCCATGTGAACTGAACCTACGCCGTGCTTCTAGCTACTGGAATACTGGTTACTGTCAGGCCAATGCTATGACCGATCCTCGCACGCTCCTTATTTGAAAGACATGAGAATAGGGACAGGCCAATGCTCTGGCAGACTGGACACTGGTCGCCCTAAAACCTGTCAGGCCAATGCTCTGACCACAGTTCTCGAAACGAGAATGGGTCAGGCCAATGCTCTGACAGCCTAAAACAGAACTGCTATTCTTTTCGGTTAACAGGGCCCTAATTCAGCGAATTGTTAGTAAGACAGCTGCCTATCAAACCTCGTTGTAACAATTCTGAAGTCCTCAATAATTACTGAAAACACAGCTGTGTATTGATTGCTGTAATTTTAGGCGTGTTCTGAAAGCTTCTGTAGAATTCAATAACTTCTGAACTGCGTCCCAGCTTTACAACCCCATGATTTAAATGATCTAACAGCGATTAGACATGGAACCAAGTGGCGCAATATTTGTTTACCCCCCCCCCCCACAATTACTTAGGTCATCATCATATTAAAGACACACCTCCTATAACGTGTGTTAGATCAGTGATCATCTGGCCCTAAACCATTTTACTAATGTCTGCACTACGCATGACGTATGCTTCCATGACGGCGCTTCAGATTCGATTAGAGCAACAACTGATCTTTTGTGATTCTTTATAACTGGGCTATAATTATCTGTCCCCGTTATGACATCACCCCCAATTTTACCAAGTGGACATACTTACAGCTTTTAAACAGTCATGCAGATCATACACCCTTATTATGCTTGCCCTCGGCCTCATTATGGTCTACAGAGCTGGATCTCGATCACATCTGCGGCCTTTGTATAAATCAGAATATAATACTCGTTATCAATGGTTGGGTATTATACTTGTTATGTATGGTCTTAGACCATTGGTCTAAAACCGATCTGGATCTACTCAACAAGATCTGGAGAGTGGAGACCCACGTATTTTATGAATATAAAGAGTATTCCCAAATAGAGCAATTGTTATGTGTGTCACTCAGTATACTCCTTACTCAGGTTATGATGATGATGCATCACCCATAATTTGTCCCTAGCGGGTTTTTATAGTATGATTATGATGCAGAGTTTTGCTTGTAGAGATCATTAGTGATTCGAGGGAAAATATCAAGCTATTGTTTGTTGTGTGGGCCGGGGGTCAGGAAAATCTGACAAGCTTTTGTATTTTAGACTAATGATATATCTGATTATCTGTCTGGCTCTCTGCACGGGTCAGGATCCCATTATATATGGCCCTTGATAGCTCTGACTTGTTGTTAAAAAGTTTAAACCCCCGGTAATTTCCTGTCTCGCCACCAGTACACTCTGTAGATTAGGATCGACCACACCAATGCTCTCTGCACCTTTCAGCTTTGTGATTGTCCCATGATGTCCTTTAATATATAGCATTGCCTTGCTCGACTTTCTCTCAACCATGAATATTATAATAGACGAGTAATAAAGTATGTAACAACAACAAATTATATCTCATTAATTTCAGTTTCCAAGAAACACAATATTACGATATTGCAATAATATTGTTATAATTAGGGCCCAGTGAGTCAGAGTAGTTGGCGTACTCCTTGAATTGTTAATGCATCTTGGCTCTTGATTGAACTCACGAAAAATACAAATAAATAGTCTACTAATTCTTGTCTAAATAACAATAGCTGCCTTCGTTACGACAATTTATATGGAAATTTTGTGGAAACTAGACAATTCTAAGAGCTTTTGAGCCCGCTTTTGAAAAGGTTGATTGGACAGTAAATGATATTGATAGCGAGAGAAGAGAAAGGGGAGAGGGAACATTATGAGAGATAGAGAAATAATGGGGGATAAATGGTGGTTGAGGGAATCAGCGTGAGCAGCAACGCACCACCACTCACATGGTTTAAAAGTAGCCCCCCTCTTCCCATATAGCTGCCACTCCAGTCAAAAGCACCACTTTGCAGTTCAATGGCAGCTTTTAGTTTTTTTCCTGATTACATATTATATTGATACTTGTATAATAAATTACGCTTTTAGTATGGTTTGGCCTTAGTGTTAACTCAATTCGGTGACTAAAACTTCACAGACAGCAAGAATCGCGGCATGCAGTTCAAGTGGTTTTCTACAGTAATTGAATTTAGACTAAATCTCTACGAGACTGATGACATACACGGTCGCTTGTAGTGGGAAAACGGTAATGGAAAACGGAGATACAGTAAGACGACGCGCAACCGTGGCCAATCAGGGCGCTAGTACGTGCTGAACACATGCACTTTTTGCCGCGCATTATGAAACGTGCGCGTCTCATTACTGTATTTCCATTACGGTAATACGACTACAAGCAGCACTGATAGACTATGAAACCCCAGTCGTCTAGATTCTTAAGCACTATCTAGACAAATCGTATGCGACAGTCCTTTTTTATTTAACTCTGGCATGTTATAGTCATTGTTCCTACAGATCCCATACTGCTCCTATAAGGCACTAAAGTGACACCTATTTAGTACGTTAAATTAAATCTTAAAGTGCTTCCAAGCTTGGAACTATGTACTACAGTCGGACCCCGATTTAACGGCACCCTCGGGGGAAAGGGTTTTGTCCGTTAAATCGGGGTGTCCGTTAAATCGGGGTAGAGCATATTTGGCCTATAAAACCCTATTTTTGTCCAAAATGCTATACTTAAACACCTCTAAGTGTTAAATACAATGTCCATGTATTGATTACATGATCATTTCTGATTAGAAAAACAAAATAATTTTCAAAAAAGTTATAAAAATTTCAAAGGTATGTACTACCTATATCAACCACGTTCGAATCGTGTTTCGGATCAGTGCATCTTATCGCACGTCCTGTCGCTAATTAGACGGTTCGAAACGAACCGATATGTGATACCATGTCGAATCGGGGCACTTTAAGCGGGGTGAGGAAGAATTTGAATTTCAAAATATATTTTTCTCTGAAAATTTATGGGGAGCACCGATCAAAGCATTGCCAGTCGTTCTGTAAAATTTTTCAAAAAAAGTTATGAAAATCTTTCAAAGGTATATCAACCACGTCCGAATCGTGTTTCGGATCAGTGCATCTTATCGCACGTCCTGTCGCTAATTAGACGGTTCGAAACGAACCGATACGTGATCCCCATGGAGCCAGTTTAACAAATGTCAAAATTACGATTCGATGGGCCTCATGGGGATCATATATCTGTTCGTTTCGAACCGTCTAATTACCGGCAAGACATGCAATAAGATGCACCGATTCGAAACACGATTCGGACGTGGTTGATACACACATTTTCAGAAAATTTCCAAAAAAATTCCAAAAAAATTTCAAAAAATTTTTGGGGGAAATTTATCCTGCCGTTAAATCGGGGTGCCGCTAAATCGGGGGCCGTTAAATCGGGGTCCGACTGTATATATAGTAGTTTATTGAATCATTTTTTGTTGGCTTTTGTACAAAATCTATTTTTACAGCTTTTGAATAATTCATTGTTGCAAAATTTTCACGCCTCTAATTTCCTTCTACAATTGTTTCCAATATACACTGTATATACTCCATTTTCTACTTGTCATGTAGAGCTTTTAGTACATTATAGCGAACAGTGAACACCCATGCACCCATGATCATGACTAATGCATTTTCCTATGTATGATCTGAAGATGGTCCTTTGATGGAAGTTTCAATCAACCTTATTACCTAAATATAAAGCGACCTAAAATTCACGTATTTTTACCATAGTGTCCCAATTAACATCACAATGGCTAAAATGGAAGCTGTATTGGTTGTTTTCCTGCTCATGACGACCCTGGCCATTGCAGCACCTGTTCTGTCAAACGAGGATCAGCTTGAGAGGTAATTAATGAATAATTGATGAATAATTAATGAATAGTTGATGAATAATTAATGAATAATTGATGAATAATTGATGAACAATTAATGAATAATTTATGAATTATTGATGACTATGTACTTGTAGAAAATTTAGATCTATAAGAACCTATAGGAATTTAGCTATAGCTGGTTTATAATAGATATCCATTGTCAAGTTTGAAGGTTTGTTAGCTAATTAGCTATTTTAGTTAACGAATACTCTTCAGCAGGTCTGAACCCGTGATGCAAAACAAAGAAATCTCGGAAACCCAGCACAGAATCCAAAAGCGAGCAAAGTGTCCGCCCGCCCTGGCGAAGCGAGGATGTACTATGTTTTGAACCATTGCTAAATATTAACAATTTATTGATTTTATGTTTCCAATTTCCCCCATACACAAATAAGTTTTTGCCCAATTTTCCCAAGAAATGAGTTTTGGTATTAAAATTAGTCTACAGATTCATTCACTGCAGCTATTTCTTCTCCGATTAAGAGTTTGATAAATCGACAGATTCATTCTGGTCCTTCGAGTAGTATAATAGCAAATGCTTTACTGCATCTCCCGCCAAAAGCATCCCCGGTCATTGAGCTGCGATGAGGATACTCTTTGGGTGAAAACACAACAATTTGTTCATTCAGAAAGTTTCTGGCCGAAATCCTATGGCAATTGAAACCAGAGTAGAATAAAATGATAAGCAAGTATTTTTTGTACAAAATAGGTATATAACGTTTACATGTATAAATTGGTACAAAATTCTCAAATACATATTTGAATTTCCTATCTCTCTGCTGATACTTTTCCGATATATATTACGGATTTAAAATGCCATCATCATTTCAAGATATTAAACGTTACGAAGGAGCTCTTCATATTTACCAGAAATCTCTAGAGCTCGAGGGCCCGATAAGTTCTGATTTTGACACTTATAATGATCATTAAAATTAGGCTCATGTCAGAGAGCGTCTCTGCCTTGCTCACGTGGTTGTCTGATGACTGAGGTGTCGTAATATATCTCCAATACATTTAACATATCTCTGATATATTTATATCTACATATATATCTATCAATGCCCGTTATTATCACAGAGAGGAAATTGGGCGGGCCCCGGAAATTGTTAGTAAAAAAGGTTCGGTATAAATTTGCTCAAAATTAAAAGATCAAGTAAAAATTCAGTCTGAAATGTCCGTGCTGGAACACGAGCTTCGATTTCACATGTTTTAATCTCAGTGTTCTTCTCAATACATCCTCTGATTTCATCTTTTTCACGTGTGAAAGGATCAGGTCTTGAACTCATGATCTGGTAGCTGTTAGTTGTAGTAGAACCTCACCTTAGGACGACCAGCCAGAAGAGGAGTGGTAGAATGGAAAGGAAACCACTTGCACGGTCACCTGAAACATATTTCTGTAAATGAACTGTATGATAACTTGCCTTTAGGCAAAATGCCAAGAACGTGATCGTCATACCTCTGCTGTTGTAGTAGTAGGGTCCGTAGCTGACTGATTTGGTAGGGTACATGGAGGGTAGGGGCTGTTTACAGCCAGGTTTACACGCCGGGTCTGTGCTGGGACAAAGCGCCACTTCACAATGAATATACACCTACAATATGATATTAGGGTGTTAATAGAAAACAAAGTGAGAACAATAATTGTTATACAATAATTGTTTATACTATACGACTGGTTTGCATCAGACCTTCCCTCAATACCCTCAGAATTTTTTCGAATGGAAGGGAAAAAGAATCCAAAAATTACACGTACCTGACCGTTGAATTCCCGATCTCTAAACTGCATCCTGAAGAAGCTGAACTGTACACGTGGTCCAGGTCCTGCCCGTTGTATCGTCAGAGTTTTATCTCTTGAACACCCATCCTCCATCAAAAAGTACCGAGTCTCGTAATCAGGCTGACCTGGATGGAAGGAGTTTATTGGTCTTCAGTCGTGCGAATGTAATGTTCATCGCTATATGATCTGTGCTTCCATCTAAAACACTAGTCATTATATAGTCACCACATTATTACCGTTAGGAGTTGCATAGCAGGATCGGAGAAGGACATCTCGCGTATAGGTCTCATCTGTTAGTTGCACAAACACCGTCTATAATTGGAAAAAGAAGATGGTTGATATCATGACACGTGTGTCAAGAAGTAGAGCTGTTTTATATGCAACACATGATCGCACGACGCCATAAGTCTTTTGGCAAAAGATTTCATGGCCAAGATCCCATTGAAGTTCGGGTTGACGGATTACTTGTAATCTCATGACTCATATATATATATTGTACCTGGTTTGACCCAAGATCCATTACTCCATCGTTATCCTTAAAGAATGGTGTTGAGAAGTTGTCATCAATATAAAACCTCATCTGTAGCTGAGCGGCTGTGATGGACTTGATGTCATCCTTGGCAGGGCAATCTACCGCTCCGATAACGTTGTAATCGTAGCCTGTTTGCGCAACTATACTTCTAACATAGATCTGAAATGGCAGGTTTGTGAAATTTCATGAAAGGGGTAGGCGGTACTGCAAAAAAGGAGCAATCAAAATTTTGTTTGTGAATGATGTCAATTCCAGCAAACAAATTAGTTGATTTAAATTTTGATTGCTCCATATAATTGTTTTTATGGAATTCCAGAATTCCCATTATACCCCACACAATGCTTTCAAGAATTTTGTGATTCAATTCGACGTTTAAAACTTTAAAAGGTTTTTAAATCTGTAATGGCGTATTTTGGGCAGGGATTTTACGTAGCGGTTCATTTGGAAGATTAAAACTCATCAAGAGATGTCCATTTTACCCAAATTTCACGGAATTCACATGTCAAGTAGCGACTGATTGAGCTACTTTAGAATTTGCCAGGAATTAAGTAGCCCAAAATTGAGCCATCTTTATTGCACAAGACCCTCCTGAGTCCTGACAGAACCTTAACCATATTATTAATTTGAAATGATTTCACGGCAAAGACATTGAGAACATGATATACTCAGTCTCATAAATACACATACTTATTGCAAAACGAATCCTCGCCCGGACATGTCCCAACTTTGGTGACATGGACACATGTGTGCGAGATCGAAGACTGCCCGATTGAGATCGAGACCGAGAATAGCTATTAATAGGTGGCACAAAGTCCCAACTGCAGCAGTACTCACCCTGTTTTTGTATCGGACATGTTTGTCAGGTTGAACCTCCCTGACAGTTCCACATTTTCCCTGGGTGTACCCCAGCTCGAGCTCCATTGCACCGGCCTTCACATGGGCCAGGCACCTCTTATCTGAGATAGTGTTAAACGTAATAAACGGTTGAAGCTACGGATTTATTAAATACATCTTCCAATTAAAATAATGTAAATCTTGAACTACCTAGCGGGATGGAAAAGGAAAGATTATATTGTTGCTCGTGGGTGGTAGCTGGTTATTTCTTAGTTACGAAATAACACCCCCGCGTCTATGATAAAAAACACATGTCAAGTTGTCAGATCGTTATAGGTGCTTACGCAAGCACGTGCAGTGTCTGGGGGACTCCCACGATGCAACTCATCCTGTCCCTCCTTGACTTCCATGTCTCTTATACCCTGAGTGCCCCTTCAAGTGATTGGCCCTTGGCTCCAACAGTAACTCCTTTAAATGTCTCCCCTTCTTGACACAAATTAGTGGCTCGGGTTGGGTCCTGTCTCCCCTCCTAGTCCCTTCCACTGCCACCCTTCAACCCCTCTCTTCAACTCATATATAATTGCTCCTGTCTCCCTTCCTAACCACCTTTCAAGTCCTCAACTAGGTACTTCCTTCAACTGCAATTATCACGTACCTTCTGCCGTGATGGTAGGCTGATTTACTTCACCACTGTACTCGATCCTCACCAAAATCCTCTCATCACACGTGTAGTTAACTGAAATTACAATGTGTAAATAACTGAAATTAAGTTATATACAGTCTGACCCCGATTTACCGGGGTGCTCGAGGGAACGGCGCGGGGTTTGCCCGGTAAATCGCGAGTTCTCGGTATATCGGAGTGAAAAAAGTTTATCCTCCCGGTAATTTACTGCCGGGTAAACCGGGGTTCCGGTAAATCGGGGCCGACTGTATCAGTTTGGGCAAATTTCGTTTTTATTAAATTCTTAAAAACATTTTAAATAGGACCGATTTTTTAAATGGATTCTTAAAATTTTGCACACCCAGCTTGATCTTAATCACGGTTGTGACTGATTTTTGCAAAACGTTGAAAAATAGCTGTATTTTTATGCAAAATAGCTGTCTTTTTATGAAAAATTGGAAGCCGTAATTGACACGGACAGGGGTGTCAATTCTTCTTCTTTTTGATCTTTTCGTTTTCAAACTGTCAAAGAAAATGTCACGTGGCACATGAAAAAGATTCATGTCAATTGTGACATGTGCCAATTTATAGAATGAATGAACTGGCGGGGTCTCTTGACACCATCGATCGATGCCAAAAATATTCAGAACACTGAATGCAAAAGCATCGTCAAAGCTATAAAATCATGAGAGAATTTCTCATGACTGAGAAGGATCGGAGCGGCATAGTCAATGAAGAAGTTTAATTTTCTCCTTGTCGAAACAACACTTCCTTAAATTTCTCTCAGGACCATTCATTCCAACACTATGTAAGATGTGAGGTCACTTCAGGACTTCTGCACCGGTTTAAGCAAGGCAATAGTATTTCCGGTGCTTGTTGTCAACACTATAATAGAGAGAGATGGTATGTTGGAATGTTGGCAGGATGCCAAGCTTTTCTTTTGGTATGTTGCCAGGAATCTTAGCAATGCCGGATATTTCATTGTGCTTTACTAATCACTCATTATTCTTGGTCTAGGCATGTGGTAAAAGCTCGAGAACGCTTGCCATGCTACGCAGTCTGTCCATTCGGCCCTTTAAGCGCCTCGGGCTCGCGTAAGCTCAATGCTCATACCGGCCGAAGGCTGACAGACGAGGAACATGTCAAGATAACGCGGGTATTCTGGGCGCTAGAAGTACATTTTCAATTTTTTTTTGGTCATCTATAATTGCTATAGGGTATATCACGATTGAGGCTGTCCCCCAAGTCGTTAAAGTTACCTCTGTAAAATCGTCCGACAGCAGTTTGGATAGTGGCAGGTTCAACGGAAACAGTGGCTCCTGTTGTTGGGTAGGATTTGTCGTCCGTCGTTAACATACCCCCACTTCCTCTTCTTCCTGTAGGAGATTTATATTGGTTCCTCTAGAATATTCTCTAGAATTCAAGAATATTCTGTCAGACATATATCGCGCTGAACACTTCTATCTCCCTCCTAATTATGTATGACTCCTAAGAGGGCGTGGGTCCCTGTCTGGCGCCGCGACCCCATCTGAGCGCACTGAGAATCAAATGGGGTATGTCGCCGCCATACAGCCGGGGCAGGGAACGGGAGCCTCATGGCTATCTGGCGCCGCGACCCCATCTGAGCGCACTGAGACTCAAATATTTGATTCTCAGTGCAAATGGGGTATGGCGCCGCCATACAGGTGGGCCCGCTAGCAGTTTCTTACCACATTGGATGTCAGCGAAGGTTTCCCGAATACTTTCACAATTCCGTGATACATGCCGGGGGTTGTTGCACTGGCACGTCCACAGTAGGTTACCATTATTAAGAGAGTTCAAACTCTTTACCGCTCCTTTACATTCACTGGTACAACTTGTCTGTGGGGAATGTGAAAATTGTGGATAAAAGTTTTTCTCAGTTGGTCAAGACGGCCGTGTTCGTAAATTTTCCGGATTACGGCCTCAAAATGAAAACTGTGATTGTCCTTCTAGAACGATTCGCCTTTTTCTTACCTTGTCTCTACAGGCATTCATGACATTGTTGTATCGTTCCTTGCACTCCTTGTGGTGTCTGCACTCGTCCCACTGTAACTTGCAGTCCCCCGTGTACCGAACTTGAGCCTCAGTATAGGACGGACTCTGAAGGATGTCGAGGGTTGGTAAAAAGGGTTTTGAAATTTATGGACTTTAGTAAAATTGATGCTTCGTGTGAGTATAATACTTATACTTATAAGTTATAATGTTCTGGAATAATTCGCGTGCAAGAACCTTTTAGTAATCTTTTGATTTTATATTTAGTTTCTCTCGAGACTAAAAATAGAATCAAAAGTATATCCTTTAAATTTAGGCTTAAGAATTCATCATATGTTATGAAACTGTTCAGTGAACTGATTCACACTCCAAAACATCTTACCCCGCAAACTTATTTTCCTTGGATTAACCCAACATGTCCCCGGCCCCACAAGCCGTTTGGCCCTCCTCCCATCTCTTATAAATAATACCTGTGTGTGATATTGTTTCGGTTCAACTTCCACAATGCATGTCTTTATCAGGGCTGAGAATAGCATGTCGTTACGGCCAGAGTCCCGGTCTGCCCCCTCGAACTTGCAGTTCCTGCAGTGGATGGAGGAGTGTGTCTTACTCAACAAGGACCAGGATAGTTTGGATGTCAGTTTGGATGTCTGCGTGGTTTCAAGGGTTTAGAAAGATGGATAATATCGTAACTATAAGGAATCACGTTTCAGGTACGTTATTTTGCTATCCCAAAAATGCACAGACAAACAAACACCGCGGCCTTCTCTCACTCCCGACGACAACTAACTACGCGACATGACCAGTTACCGCCGTGTGACACACTGTATCCATGCTCAACTCTGTGTGTCACCTTGTTAGATCGTTGTTAAACACTCTATTAGTCGCGGAGTTATTGTACTACTCCAGCGACATATATATCGAGTACACTAGCTCACCGGGCTGCGACAAATTACAACTTGTTGGTGTTGATGAAGATATTATTAGGACGACAAGGTTTATTATAAATCTCCTAACAAGAGAGTTAAAACCCAAAGTCTGAGACTCTCGCAGTGATAAAAGTCGTAATTTCCTTTTTCCACCAGACCACCCACACATAATTCAGGGAAGTATTGATTCCTTCCTTCTAATAGTAATCTAATAGTACCAGTTAGCACTACGCGATAAAGAATTTTGCTCATTATTATTATACGTTAGCAACCGCAACACCTAGTTTAACACATAACTCATCGCTTGAATGAGTGATAAGTTATCCGCCGAAAATAGCTCTTACTCCACCCTCGCGGGTTATGTTATAGACTTCAAGGAACTTAGTTTTCCTTGCCTAAAGATTGCAATTGACAGGAAACAAACAAACAAACAAACAAACAAACAAACAAACAAACAAACAAACAAACAAACAAACAAACAAACAAACAAACAAACAAACAAACAAACAAACAAACAAACTGTACTTACTGAAAGTGCATTCCAATATCGTTTTCAATGAGTGCTTGGTTTGCCTCAGTACACTGCGTGGTACAATGTCCCGAACCACTTCCTGTCATCCTGAAAATGTAAGGAATTCCTTGTCTGACGAAGGAATGAAGGGGTACCTCCCGTAGAAAAACAAACTTGTTAACCTTTTTATAAATTAAGCTAGGTAGAATTCAAAAATAATAAAAAAACACATGTGCACTTACTCGAAGTCTTGGCAATTGCTTCTCTGGGCTTTTAGCAGGATGGCACAGTCTTTATCTTCATTGCAGAAATTAGTTCGAATTGCCTCACAGTTCATCTGGATTGGGGGACACGTGAGTCAATAAAAAAACTAATCTTCTTAGTGATCAAGAACTCTTCTCTGAGAATGACTCTTAGCTGTTACCATAGCAACGCCCACTAAATCTATCTGGAATTCATGACGTCAATATGACGTATAACAGACTATTGTACCTACTATTGGACCTATATGATACACGTCACAACAACGCGTTCTTGGCGTTATATAATACTGAGTCGGGGTTGGGGTGTGAGAGAGAGAGAGAGAGAGAGAGAGAGAGAGAGAGAGAGAGAGAGACAGTGTGAACGTGCAGACCGATTAGACCGCAGTGACATGCCAAATAACTGTGTGTACAAACTTATTTTTACTTCAACTAGCTCCCTCAAAACACAGACAAAAGAACTGGAAGCTTGTGTACAGCTGTATATAGGGAAACCAGTATCGCGACATTTACTTGATATAGATGTCTATTGTCTAGTACCCCTTCTCGATTTCGATTCTTGCATCCAGAATTCGATGATGCAGATGCGTCTATCTCTTTCTCGATTTCGATCCATCTGCCTCGGCCCTATATATGATTATAGAAGATTACCCCTATGAAACTCTTACCCTGGAGAGAGAAACGGTTGAGCTGCTCATGGTAATTGACTGGTCGGTAGATGCAGATATTGGGGCGGCAGTTGGTAGAAACTTGGTACTCTCATGCTCCCTGTTCAATCTCTCCTGACAATCCTCTGAAATCATAATTGGAATTAGAAATGTAGATTAGAAGTATATAGATTAAAAGTACATATATAGATTAGAAGTATACAGATTAGAAACTAGGTGATCGGGTAGCGGTTCTCCCTGGACAGATTTTTTTCTTCAAACCCGGGCGCTGGGAGGGAGGGTCGAACAAGGCAAGGACAGATACATTTTTGCCCTAATGTCTAATTCCCTTTGACTTGGGATTGAGAAGCTTTTTCAAACATATATTGTGTGATTATAGTGGTATGTTTTGGGTCGCGTCCGTTGAAGGGATTCTAGGAATATGAGTGTAAAATGGGTAATGAGCTGAAGGT
This sequence comes from Hormiphora californensis, assembly GCA_020137815.1. Taxonomy (NCBI): domain Eukaryota; kingdom Metazoa; phylum Ctenophora; class Tentaculata; order Cydippida; family Pleurobrachiidae; genus Hormiphora; species Hormiphora californensis. Next base: position 2,340,548 of record CM035359.1, read on the forward strand.
GCTGAAGGTTGTAAAGTCATAGCTAAAGATAGTTGTACACGCGGGCCGGGAGAATGAAAGATATATAATGGGAACGTGGCAGCTGTAGAGAGAGAGATGGGGACGTGAAAGATAGAAAGATATTCGCGACAGAGAGTTATTCTCTGTCTCGCGCATCTTTCTATCTTTATCTATCTTCTGTCAGAGAATATATAGCTTGACAGATCGATATAATGCAGCTGCAGCCGTCTAAGGAAATTCGGTGATTTGTTGACAGAATTAGCTCGTGTCACAAAGTGACTTTGAAATCACACAGGGTGTTATGATATTATTGGCAGCTAGGAGGTTTCGGAATTGACACGAGCGAAACAAATCCTCGGCACGAGCCACAGCTTTTCCCGCCTTTTGAAACACGATTTTAAACATGAACTGGGTTCACAAAATAACTTCCCGACAGAGGGTATGGAGATATGGCAACACACCGATGGAGGGGATGACAGCTCTTTCAATATAAGGGCTACTGCGGGCCGACATCGATGGATAGGATATAATGTTTTCATCGCCCATGGAGAGGCAATTGTCAGACAATTTGTCTATATCGGAAAGAGGCAAGAGAATAATATAAAGAGAGACAAATATACCAGATTATGAATATTTTGCCTTTGGGTATCATGCACATATGGGAGTGCAAGTGCGTATATGAAAAAAGAAGTGTTTGGACCAAAATATCCCTAGGATAAGAAGATCCAAGGAAATGAATTGAAATAAAATCAATCTGAGTTTCCTATACCTTCAAGGCAAGCCCTCATTAGCCGACACTTTTGCTTCTCGCACATATCTTGACTTCCTGGGTTATCGTTAGCACAGGAACACTCAGAAAACCTGAAACAATTTATAGCTGTTAGGGCGCGATCACACCAAGATCTTAGAAAGAATTCTTTTGAAGCACCAAACCCAATCACACCAATATGCTTCGTTTGGTTCTTGCGCGCGTATGTCTATTGCTAGTTTTTGACTCTGAGGACTATGGTGCTCCAAATGGCTCATGTTGAATTTCTGTGTTAAATTATAAAAAGCGAACTAAAAGTGAAAAAAAAGTGAAGTGAAAACAAAGTGAAGTGAAAAAAAAGTGAAGTGAAAACAAAGTGAAGTGAAAACAAAGTGAAGTGAAAAAAAAGTGAAGTGAAAAAAAAGTGAAGTGAAAAAAAAGTGAAGTGAAAAAAAAGTGAAGTGAAAAAAAGTGAAGTGAAAAATTTTTGATTTGACCTCTTGGTGAGTCACGTGCTCTAAATGGCTCAGGTGGCTCAGGTAGGATAGACGCTTTTTATAAACCATATTGAGGCCAAACGAAAAGAGATCGAGACTTCTAGTTTTCACTAGCTGGTAGATCTACTAGATGTGTGTGCATTAGTTGGGGTGAACTTTACCATCATCTCCAGAAACGTCGTACAGAACGTCTTAAAGTTGTCATTTTTGATACACTGACCAAACTTCTTTGAGCTCAATTTACACCTTTAAAATGGATTCTAATCGAAAAATCAAGACTATATCATGGAAAGAGAATTGTCTGAAATTTCAGACACTATATTGCAAATTTTCAGAACCCGAGTTCTAAGGGTCGTAAATCGCGTCGAAAGTGTTATGACTATGTTAAAATAGATATGACGATATGGCTTTTTTCGCCATAGCGGGTCCAAATCTCAACAAATCCATCTCAAACTTAATCAATATCTTCGAATTGATATTCCGGATGATATTACGTCATCAGCATGACGTCATAACGTCGTGGCGTCACGTTATGACGTCAAAATGACGTCAAAAATAACATATCGTCATATCTATTTTAACATAGTCATAACACTTTCGACGCGATTTACGACCCTTAGAACTCGGGTTCTGAAAATTTGCAATATAGTGTCTGAAATTTCAGACAATTCTCTTTCCATGATATAGTCTTGATTTTTCGATTAGAATCCATTTTAAAGGTGTAAATTGAGCTCAAAGAAGTTTGGTCAGTGTATCAAAAATGACAACTTTAAGACGTTCTGTAGGACGTTTCTGGAGATGATGGTAAAGTTCACCCCAACTAATGCACACACATCTAGTAGATCTACCAGCTAGTGAAAACTAGAAGTCTCGATCTCTTTTCGTTTGGCCTCAATATGGTTTATAAAAAGCGTCTATCCTACCTGAGCCACCTGAGCCATTTAGAGCACGTGACTCACCAAGAGGTCAAATCAAAAATTTTTCACTTCACTTTTTTTTCACTTCACTTTTTTTTTCACTTCACTTTTTTCACTTCACTTTTTTTTTCACTTCACTTTGTTTTCACTTCACTTTTTTTTCACTTCACTTTTTTTCACTTCACTTTTTTTTCACTTCACTTTTTTTTCACTTCACTTTTTTCACTTCACTTTTTTTTCACTTCACTTATTTTTCACTTCACTTTGTTTTCACTTCACTTTTTTTCCACTTCACTTATTTTTCACTTCACTTTGTTTTCACTTCACTTTTTTTCACTTCACTTTGTTTTCACTTCACTTTTTTTTCACTTCACTTTGTTTTCACTTCACTTTTTTTTCACTTTTAGTTCGCTTTTTATAATTTAACACAGAAATTCAACATGAGCCATTTGGAGCACCATAGAGGACAGTGAAAAGCATACAACAGCCATCCGTGCGCAAGAACCAAACGAAACATTTTGGTGTGACTGGGTTTGGTGCTTCGAAAGAATTCTTTCGAAGATCTTGGTGTGATCGCGCCCTTACCATGGTGAATGAAGAATAGAGTTGGACCATGCAGAGGTAAAACAATTCAAGAACAGTACGAAATCAAAGCATAGCTTTAACAAAACAGAGGTGGTTGATCTATATTATACCTACCATCGAATATAGGTTTACCTACCCGTTCATTGATGGAAAAGCGAGAAGGCTGGCAAAGGAGTCTTTACACTGTTTGTGACACGCCTGGCCCTAAAATCAGACAAGATTGTCATAATACGATCTGGGAGTATAGTTCTCACTACTATTATACAGACACTCAAATGAAATGGTTCTAGCCCCTAACAACTACTCAAATCAATTAAGGTTCACGCCCCTGCACAGGTGATAATATTTAAAACATACCCTAAGTAAACCGGGTTTTCAGTTTCCGGGTTTGTAGGGAATTAAATTTTTAGGGGCCTTAACCGGGTTGGGGGGGTTTTTTCAGGCGGGGGGGGGGGAAAAAAAAGGGGGAAAGATAATTTTTTTTTAAAGACTCATGGGTTTTGTAACCCTTTTTTTGGAACAAATTTTTTTACTGTAATATATATGGAATGGCACTCGAAGAGTGGACTTGATTTAAGAATTATTTGTCCCTCTTCTTCTTTTGTGAATTTACTTACAAAAAATTGCCTGACTTAGATGTGTTTACAGATTAGCTCGTTCACAATGACTTTGAATCACACGGTGTTATGATATTATTGGCAGCTAGGAGGTTTCGGAATTGACACGCGAAACAAATCCTCGGCACGAGCCACAGCTTTTCCCGCCTTTTGAAACACGATTTTAAACATGAACTGGGTTCACAAAATAGCTTCCCGACAGAGCTGGCATGGAGATATTGCCAGATGGCAACACACCGATGAAGGGGGTGACAGCTCTTTCAATATAAGGGCTACAGGCCGACATCGATGGAATAGGATATAATGTTTTCATCGCCCATGGAGAGGCAATTGTCAGACAATTTGTCTATATCGGGAAGAGGCAGGAGAATAATATACAGAGAGACAAATATACCAGATTATGAATATTTTGCCTTTGGGTATCATGCACATATGGGAGTGCAAAAAAAGAAGTGTTTGGAGCAAAATATCCTTAGGATAAGATCCAAGGAATTGAATTGAAATAAAATCAATCTGAGTTTCCTACCTTCAAGACAAGCCCTCATCAGCCGACACTTTTGCTTCTCGCACATATCTTGACTTCCTGGGTTGTCGTTAGCACAGGAACACTCAGAAAACCTGAAACAATTTATAGCTGTTACCATGGTTAATAGAGATTCGGAACAATTTTGCCATGGTGAACATAGAGATGAAGAATAGAGTTGGACCATGGAGGTAAAACAATTCAAGAACAGTACGAAATCAAAGCATAGCAGAGGTGGTTCTATATTATATTATTATTAATACCTACCATCGAATAGGTTGACCTACCCGTTCATTGATGGAAAAGCGAGAAGGCTGGCAAAGGAGTCTTTACACTGTTTGTGACACGCCTGGCCCTGAAATCAGATTTTCATGGTCATAATCATACGATCTGGTAGTATAGTTCTCACTACTATAACAGACACTCAAATCAAATGGTTCAAGCCCCTAGCAACTACTCAAATCAATTAAGGTTCACGCCCCTGGCAGGTGATTATATCAACACATACCTCTAAGTAAACGTGTTTGCAGTCTGTATAGTATGATTGGTAGAGGGCCTTACAGGTGGGATTGAGCGCACAGGAAGATATCAGAGACATGCATGTTGTACCTGTGGAACATGTGTTATAGCGAGGTATCTGGTAGGGGTGGAACACCTGGCGCGACCCCCGCACCAGGTGATATGTCACCAAGTAGGGGTGGAACACGCGTGTAGGGATGGAGCAATGTTAAACGGAGTTGGTAGGCTAGGGGGTCGGAACAAGTTGGAACAAGTTGGTAGGAGCTAGGGTGAAGAGAGTGAATGGTGGTTGACTTGGTTTACAATGCCGCGGTTCATGAGGGATTTATAGAATGTAACCGCATGTCATCGCATTACACATGGAATTTATCTTAATTATTGGTAAAATTTGATTTAGTACCTTCGACGATGTTTGGTAGAAGTGCTGTAAGAGTCAGCAAAAACAAAATCATAGCTCTGAAAGAGTGATAGCTTGGTGTTAGAATCTTTCAGCAGAAAACAAACAAATGGGAAGATCGATATTCAGAGTTTTTGTTATTCTCTCTGTGGCTGAACAAATGAATCAGACGGGTATAATGACGCTACCAGTTTCGAGGATCTACCTCTTCATCGGGCTCAAATTAATTTGTTTAAAGTAGTGTTGAAAAGTTTGAAAACTTTTCAACACTACTTTAAACAAATTAATTTGAGCCCGATGAAGAGGTAGATCCTCGAAACTGGTAGCGTCATTATACCCGTCTGATTCATTTGTTCAGCCACAGAGAGAATAACAAAAACTCTGAATATCAAACATGAGGCTAATAAACAGTTATCCGATCACCCAACTGTCTAATGGGAAGATCATATCAAACGAACAAACAAAATGTGGGAAACCACAATTTGGAACTATCTGTTTAGTAAAATCAACAAATTTAGAAGGTAGAAACTAGGATCATAGCATGAGCACTGTGAAATGTAAATAGCAAGGGAGGTATTCCGAGTATAAGATTCTAAAACATATAGAATGTGCCTAACGAACTCGACCGACGAAACAAAATAGCACCGTCGGCTTAGAACCCTAGCTGTCTTTAGTTTCTCTCTCTCTCTCTCTCTCTCTCTCTCTCTCTCTCTCTCTCTCTCTCTCTCTCTCTCTCTCTCTCTCTCTCTCTCTCTCTCTCTCTCTCTCATTCTCTCTCTCATTCTCTCTCCCTCACCCTTACTTCTCCACCACCGTTCTAAGCCTTTCTAAACCCGCTCAGATCTCGCCCAGTACATGCGGTGCTGAAAGGTTTATTGGGTAGCTATTACAGAAATTATCACGTGACCAAAGTGTAGGCAGTGAGAGTGAGGGAGAAAGGGAGGTAGTGAGAGAGATGGGGAGAGAGAGAGGGAGAGGAGAGGGAGAGAGACATAAAGAGAGAGGGGAGAGGGATAGAGAGAGAGGGATAGAGAGAGGGATAGAGAGAGGGGAAGAGGGATAGAGAGAGGGACATAAAGAGAGAGGAAGAGAGGGATAGAGAGAAGGGTGACAGGTGTGTACGTCAATGCGGGGTTCCCTAAGGCGGGCTTGAGATATCTCTGGTTGGGGTAACAAAAAGACATAGAACAAAATTCATAGATTCCTCGTCAATAAAGGTAATTCCTACAATCTTGGTCCCTTCCCCGGGGGGGGGTTTGGGAAGTTTGGCTTTCATAAAGGAAAATTAAGAATCTGAATCAACTTTTCAGACGAAATTTTTAAAAAAATTCCGTCAAAAATTTGTAAGGTATAGTTGAGGGGTTCCAACCCCCAATTCAAAAAAGGCAGTAAACGTTTATAAGAAGTCCCCCCGTTTTTAGGCCCTTATTTGGGGGGTTTTAAAAACTAATTACAAAATACCGGATTACCTTTGGTATCTGATATAGCCTTTTTTCGGGCCCTTTTGATTGGGGCTAAAAAAATCACTAATTGTTCCTTTCGCCCTCTCCTCCTTTTTTTTATATCATTTTTTTTTTCTTCACTCCCCCCTTCCCTTCCCTCCCCCCCCTTTCTCTCTTCCCTACCTCTCTCTCTTCTCCCCTCCCCTTTCTCTCTCCCCTTTTGCCCCTCCAATTTGGGCCTGGGATAGGCTATCGCTGAAGGAAGCTAGTAAATTCATTCCCATGCACTGAGAACCTTCTAAAACAACGTGAGAGAAAGATGAAATAGAAGAAAATTGGGATAGAAAAAATTGGAGGGCGACCCGGGCAAATTTAGGGGGGAAGGAATGTAGACTCAATCAGTTATTAGCCATGTTTTACAATTGATTGGGTGAACAATTCGATGTATTGGAATTTAACATAAGTCTAGTTTGCACAAGACAAGCCCCATGAGAAGTCTAGAGGAAGGTTAGCTCGCAATATGGTACCACTACTCTCGTTAACACTGAATTATTACTGGCCGAATGTAGAGCATTAATTGAAGCGTTATTCCAAACTCCGACTCAACACTTAGCACATAGTTCAGTGTAGACCTACCGACCGATAGAATCTGCTGCGGAATCTGCCGATATGGAGTTATGGGTTCTATAGAAATATCGACAGTCGATACCCATCTGGAATTGGTTTCAGTGACGGCTATTCCCTGAGAACTAAGGGAATAGCTGTCACTGAAACATGAGATCTCAGGTCTCGGTGAAAAATAGCGGTGGCCTGAACCTGAGGTTCAGGCACGACTGTTTTCCCCCAAAGGATCTCTATAAGTATAATTATATTCACAAAAACAAGGCCAAGGTTCACAAGGAAACTAGAATAGTTGAACATAATTGTTCATGTAACAAGCTTTATACTCAGTCACTGAGTCAGTGAACACGGCGCCGGAGAGGCGAGACTTTAACTAACTGATTTATACTCAGTCCTTCAACAACTCCCTTGGTACTTGGGAAAACGCACATGCTGTCTCACTACTGCCCTGAATCATTCAGTGAATGATGGATGTTGTCTTCCAAAATCACAGAGAAACTATTGATACTGTCTGTACAGACTCGATGAAATGTGAAAATGTGAGCCTGAAGAAATCTACACAGACTGTAAACATGCTTTTCTCGTGTAAAGAAATAAAAAAGGGGCGCATTATGATTATCAAACTGTACCAGACTCCAAAAAGAAACATACCAGAGGAAAGACTGAATATGACGAAGAAAAAACAAGGGGCGACGGTAAAATAAAAAAGTGGTGATGCATATCTCTCTCACTAGGAGACTATGGGTAGAGGGGGAGAGACTGGGTGATGTGAAAAGACTGTCAGCACTTTGAACATTGTAACTCTACATCATATATACCTCGAATTGCATCTGACCCTTGGTAGCCATGGTTATGAGAAATAAGGCTTCCTGCATGGTTTAGCCGGGAATAGACGAAAAAAACTTAATCTGAAGGATTCAATTCCAAACCTACCATATAGTTCAAGATTGTGCTTTTTAACTAAATACATAATACCCCATCGTAAATGGCTTCTGATTTTCTAGCACAGTAATTAAGAAAGCCCTTTAAGTCGTGTGAACATTAAACTAGAGCTAAGTCACTTAAGCAGAAAGTAGGGAAAGTAACACACTCAAAGGATATCGGGATATACGAAACCCTAAGGTTTCAGATAGAATTTTAACCTGCGCGAGACAAAGTGTCTACTCCTTTCAAAAGAAGCCTTTAAAACCTAGCTGCGTGGTAAAAACATCACGAACTACCGCCCAGTTGGTACAACCAAGCACCGAGCCAACAGCATGTCAACAGTTTAACGTGGTTGAGAAACGGTTCCCGCCCTTTTCACACACCCCAACTTGGAAGGTGTGTGAAAAGACTCACGAGAGCTTCAAACGAGTCAAATTTACAGGGAGGTACTTGTCAGCACTTGATGTTTCAAACAGTTTGTAGTTTTGTGTTCACAAGGAACAAGAAAATGAGCAATCGACGCTGCTCGCAAACAATTATAATCATGAGGACTTGCTAAGACGTTGTGTGTACGAGGGACTAAAACTTAGAGGGACAGAGAAAGGAACGCTCAAGTTTTTGCCCAACTCACATGAGCTAATGGCCAATTATTCATGTCTAGTAGAATGCCATCCAAAACTATATAGTGCTAACGGTCCGTCTAGTTCGAACATCCCCCATCAGTGGCAATGAGATAGAGAGAGACAAAGAGAGAGAGAGAGGTAGAGAGACAAAGAGGGAGAGAGGGAGAGAGAGAGAGAGAGAGAGAGAGAGAGAGAGAGAGAGAGAGAGAGAGAGAGAGAGAGAGAGAGAGAGAGAGAGAGAGAGAGAGAGAGAGAGAGAGAGAGAGAGAGAGAGAGAGAGAGAGAGAGAGAGAGAGAGCTTGAGATAAAGATAGATACTGATGGAGAGAGGCATGGGAATTAGTTGGTGACAGAGCGAGTATAGGAGACCGAGAAGTGGGAATAGCGGGAATGAATGTTTCAGGAAACCTAACAGGGAGAGAAAGAGAGAGAGAGAGAGAGAGAGAGAGGAGAGAGAGAGAGAGAGAGAGAGAGAGAGAGAGAGAGAGAGAGTGAAAGTGAGAGAGAGAGAAACAGAGAAAGAAGGGAGAGAGAAGAGAGGCCCCTATTTTGGTGCACCGCAGCTAGACAGGTGATGACACATGTGTGCGGTGGTGGCCCACTAAACAAGGTGCACGTGCCCATACACAGTTCCTAATCGGAGCACGCGATATAATTCCCACCACAGCTGTTATAGTTGGCAGAACTGCATGATCTTCTGACGTCAGATGGACAGGACGGTCCTCTGACGTCTGATGGACAGAACAGTCCTCTGACGTCTGATGGACAGAACGGTCCTCTGACATCTGATGGACAGAACGGTCCTCTAACTTCAGATGGACAGAACAGTCCTCTGACGTCAGATGGACAGAATGGTCCTCTGACGTCTGATGGTCAGAACAGTCCTCTAACGTCAGATGGACAGAACGGTCCTCTGACGTCAGATGGACAGAACAGTCCTCTAACTTCAGATGGACAGAACGGTCCTCTGACGTCTGATGGACAGAACGGTCCTCAGTCCTCTGACGTCAGATGGACAGAACAGTCCTCTGACGTCTGATGGACAGAACGGTCCTCTGACGTCAGATGGACAGAACGGCCTCCTCTGACGTCAGATGGACAGAATGGTCCTCTGACGTCAGATGGACAGAACGGTCCTCTGACGTCAGATGGACAGAACGGTCCTCTGACGTCTGATGGACAGAACGGTCCTCTGACGTCTGATGGACAGAACGGTCCTCTGACGTCAGATGGACAGAACAGTCCTCTGACGTCAGATGGACAGAACGGTCCTCTGACGTCAGATGGACAGAACGGTCCTCTAACTTCAGATGGACAGAACGGTCCTCTAACTTCAGATGGACAGAACGGTCCTCTGACGTCAGATGGACAGAACGGTCCTCTGACGTCTGATGGACAGAACGGTCCTCTGACGTCAGATGGACAGAACAGTCCTCTGACGTCAGACGGACAGAACGGTCCTCTGACGTCTGATGGACAGAACAGTCCTCTGACGTCAGATGGACAGAACGGTCCTCTGACGTCTGATGGACAGAACGGTCCTCTGACGTCAGATGGACAGAACAGTCCTCTGAAGTCAGATGGACAGAACGGTCCTCTGACGTCTGATGGACAGAACGGTCCTCTGACGTCAGATGGACAGAAAGGTCCTCTGACGTCTGATGGAAAGAACAGTCCTCTGAAGTCAGATGGACAGAACGGTCCTCTGACGTCAGATGGACAGAACAGTCCTCTGAAGTCAGATGGACAGAACGGTCCTCTGACGTCTGATGGACAGAACGGTCCTCTGACGTCAGATGGACAGAACGGTCCTCTAACTTCAGATGGACAGAAAGGTCCTCTGACGTCTGATGGACAGAACGGTCCTCTGACGTCTGATGGACAGAACGGTCCTCTGACGGCTGATGGACAGAACGGTCCTCTGACGTCAGATGGACAGAACGGTCCTCTGACGTCTGATGGACAGAACGGTCCTCTGACGTCTGATGGACAGAATGGTCTTCTGACGTCAGATGGACAGAACGGTCCTCTGACGTCTGATGGACAGAACGGTCCTCTGACGTCTGATGGACAGAACGGTCCTCTGACGTCTGATGGACAGAACGGTCCTCTGACGTCAGATGGACAGAACGGTCCTCTGACGTCAGATGGACAGAACGGTCCTCTGACGTCAGATGGACAGAACGGTCCTCGGACGTCAGATGGACAGAACGGTCCTCTGACGTCTGATGGACAGAACGGTCCTCTGACGTCAGATGGACAGAACGGTCCTCTGACGTCAGATGGACAGAACGGTCCTCTGACGTCAGATGGACAGAACGGTCCTCTGACATCTGATGGACCGAACAGTCCTCTGACGGCTGATGGACAGAACAGTCCTCTAACGTCTGATGGACAGAACGGTCCTCTGACGTCTGATGGACAGAACGGTCCTCTGACGTCAGATGGACAGAACGGTCCTCTGACGTCTGATGGACAGAACAGTCCTCTGACGTCAGATGGACAGAACAGTCCTCTGACGTCAGATGGACAGAACGGTCCTCTGACGTCTGATGGACAGAACGGTCCTCTGACGTCTGATGGACAGAACGGTCCTCTGACGTCTGATGGACAGAACGGTCCTCTGACGTCTGATGGACAGAACGGTCCTCTGACGTCTCATGGACAGAACAGTCCTCTGACGTCTGATGGACAGAACGGTCCTCTGACGTCTGATGGACAGAACGGTCCTCTGACGTCTGATGGACAGAACGGTCCCCTGACGTCTGATGGACAGAACGGCCCTCTTTATTTGACAGGGAACACAAAGGTTGATCATGGCTACGATGTGCCCAATCCTCTGATGAGAGATGAGTTCAGTAGAATCAGCAAATCACAGAAGCCCAAGTTAAATTGACGAAAGGCGAATTAAGAAAATGAAGAGAATAAGGCAAGATCATGCAGATACTAAACCGAATTGACACTTGCAGTATACTCTTGCACGCGGCTGGAAATAGCATCTCCCATCTCTCACAAGATGAAGAGCAAAATGATGTGCATGGAGAAGAATGATTCGTGCAATTGCATTCTGATTAATTCAAATAATATGGCTTGATGCAAAACTAGCAAATAAACCCTCTGACCACCGTTAATAAAATTAAAAATGCAAGATTGTACGTCAATACCTGATAATTTGGAACCTTGAATATGACACCTCAAATGTTACACTGTATAAATCTCCACTCTCCCCATGTTATACCACAGAATTTAACAGTACACAGTTTAACATGAGATTAACTCGACACTCTGACTACAAGCGGGCAACAGAGAATCGATATATACTTGGTGCAGAACTGGGCCAGCCCTGTGTGTTTGTGTGTGCGTGTGTGTGAGAATGTGTGTTTGTGTCTGTGTCCTATCGCGAAGGTGCTTGTTTTGACGCTGAGTTCTATTAAAAGCACAGCATCTTCGCGCGCGCGTGTGTGTCGCTTTGGTGACACGCGCGCGCGTTTTCTGAGATCTGAGAGAGAAGAGCGATTGGTGTTTTGAGAGTGAGTTTTCTTTTGTCGGAGCGAAGCAACTTTCAAAAGCGTGTGTTCTCTTAGTCAACTGAACTGTAACAATCCTTTACCGTTACTTTTACATTCACAAAAATAAAAGACAACGTGTTTACTTTCGCCTTTACGCTCCAGCTGACGGGTACGCCCCATACGTGTCACGAAACCACCCCAAGAACGTCCCTTTCCAAACACCCCCGATTGCCGTCCTTACTTTACACCATCTGGTGACTTCCAAGGAAACGGACCCATCGAAGTAAACTATCACCATGAATAACCACCGTGCCCACTCACCGGTTGACAGCCTTGCCGGTGACATTCAACCTGGAATGGTGGCGCGACGTGTCTTGGAGTACTCCACACCACGCAACCGGGATATCCGACTGAATCAGAGTGTTGTTAATCGCCAAAGAGCACATTTACCCAATACTTCCGTTGATGCTCAGATCGTTGAACCTCCGAGGGTCAGACGATCGTTGTATGAAAGATCCCTTGACACTACCAGAAGAGTACCAGAACCGAGAGCCAATGCATCGATCATCAGCCAAGAGCCACTGTCTCAATGGGATACTATCGATCAGTTTGATCTCAACTCCACAGTAGCTTCCAGTCGACAGGTGCGGCCTAAGAGAGTCTTCAATGGCCGGCAGCATCAACAGAACCAACAACCCAGCAGACTGCAGGACCAGCGTCCGCCAGAATCATACCTAGCAGATTTGAACATTTCACGAGTTGATTCAGGCCGAGAATCAGTGATTTTGCAACATGCTGATGCAGTTGCACCAAGGATCATGTCAAGTTCCCCGAAACGAGAGAATACGAGAGAAAGGATCCGAATCCCTGAAGATAGACCCAAGACGCCAGAAAAAAGAATGTCACGGATTTTGAACCTATCAAGAGCTCCCAGTCGCCGAAACACTTCATCAACCAAACCAGACATCAAACAGTCATCATCAAGCAAACCGAACGTGCCCATAGCTCCCGCGGTAGCTCCAACAAGTTACCCAGTAGCAAATCAACTGAACACGCAACCAACTCAGATCAACCAAAACAGAGCCCCTCTCCCTGGAATAAAACCGCCAAAGTTCAAGGAAGGAAGTTGTCTGAAATCATACCTGGAAAGGTTTGAGGATTACCTTTCAACGGCGACCGTAAACCCTCAGGATGTGCGTGGAATCCTAATAAACTGTATAAAGTGCGATCAAACATACAGGCGGATACGCCGCCTGAAGTTCAGCCAGGAAGAAATGGCCGATCCAAATAAGCTGCTCAAGTTCATCCGTGACACCATACTGAACGATGCTGCCATCGCCGAGACAAATCGTTTGGAGCTAAAGGACATCAAACAAGAAGAATTCGAGTCGGTAACTGATTTCGCAGAGAGAATACACCGGGCAGCAGAACTGGCGTTCCCAGATGAATCAGATGATCGTATCAACGCCAACAAGATAGACGCTCTACAAGATGGTCTCCACGACCGTGATGTTGCTAAAGATGTCTGTGACTGGAAGAAACAGGATATCGCCTTCGAGACTCTAGTTGCTGAAGCGGAGAGAGCAGCGACCCAGAATAAAATTTTCAAGAGGGGCGGTGCTGAATCTGGAGCCACAGTCTACGCGATCCGGAACGAGGGACCACGAACGATCCAAAACCCGCCTTACCAGAGAAAGACTTGGAACCCTTGCAAGTTCTGTAAGAAGACGAACCACTCAGAATCACACTGTAGGTTCAAGATAATTTGCCAACTATGTGGCCAAGATTTACATGATGCCAAGAACTGTCCCACGATATCGAGCAATATCCAAGCAAACATGAACCCCGTGCAGACTCTACAAACCACGAACTTCCAACCACAGGCTTTCACAACTGGTAGTAGGAGACAAGCTACACAGTTAATACCTGGAACGAGAGAGCATGATAGGGCTAATGGCCTATGCTACATCTGCCACGAGAATGGACACCTTAGCAGAGCTTGCAATAACCGAGGTAGGCAGTTAAACGAGAGAGCGGTCGGAGATTTGAACAACACGAACACACACCTGAACTCCGGCCGCGTGAACTAACTCAGCGTACAATGACCCCGGCACAGAAAAAGGATATCAAGAAGAACAGGGTGACCACACCTGAATCTGTGCCGGTAGAATGCTTCTGGGATCCACCACGATCAGAGGAGGTGCATCCTAGAGAAGATGAAGGGGATACAGCAACATCGTTAAACAGCACACACGCTATAGCGGATACTGAAATAACACCCGATGAGAATGTTAGTGGTCTCTCCTCAGCATCCGATGTAGACGTCGAATCGAGGGACTTGCTAGTCACTGCAAAGTTATCCCCAAGAACAAAGAAAACGGAAAAAGTGGTCATCCGAAAGCAGGAGAAGAATCAATCCCACACTGACGTGAGCGATGAGAAAAATGAAATAGTCGATAGTTCAGCAGTGGTTGAGGTCGAGGGCAACAATGAGGACGATGTTATCCCTGAACCCAAGACCGAACGGAAGAAAAAGAGAAACAAGAGGAGCAAGGCAGCGAAAGTGAAAGCCCTCTCTGGAGAAGAAATACGGAAATCTCAAGAAATTATTGTAAACGGACTCATCTATGGCCCAGCATGGTGTGAGGATCAAACTAAACACCGGGTGCGCATGTTCATCGATACAGGAAGCCAAGTTAACCTTATTGACTGGACAACTGTATGTAAGTACGGGCTAATGTCTGAGATCCGTGAGACAAACAGAAAGTTGAGAGATTTCAGCGGAAATCGGATACCTTGCAGAGGCGCCATCTCCTTGTGTATGATAGTCGGAGGAGCCACCATTAATCTGGTCAACTTCGTGGTGTGCGAAGGAATGGATACAGATATTCTATTAGGTGACCCATTCTGTCGTAGCACAGGAGCCGCCTTGGACTATACGAACGCTGAACTAAGAGTCCCAAATGGTGAACCAGTACCTTTCCTGCCAAGACCAAGAAGCACCAAGAAGATTCTCCAGATAAGGTGGGGAGAAACTACCACAATACCACCTCGTACTATGGGGTATGTCGTAGGATCCCTGAAGGAAGATTGTCTAGGTGATACGATCGGTCTTGTCTCAACTGATTGGTCACGGAAAAATAATGGCTTACTCATTGGTGACGCAATTGCCGAAGCTATGGAAGGAGACATTCCCATGAGAGTTTTGAACTTTAGCGAGGAGCCGATAACCCTCCGAAGGGGTGATAAAGCCGCTAAATTCCGCCCAGTGCCAGAGTACGACCCTTATTCTAGAGTGGAATGGGAAGACCGAATCCAATTTCTCCGTGAGTCTGAGGAACCGGAAGTCGAGAAATGGACAAAGGAAGAGCTATTCGAGCGTCTAAAAGTAAAAACTGCATCCAGAAACCTCACGAAACAACAGGCTCAAGATCTACAAGACATCATTTGGGAGCACAGGGATTGTTTTGCATACGATGAGTATGATCTCGGTTCCTGCAATATGTACAAAGCTACGATCAAGTTGAAGGAAGGGGCTACACCTCAGTGGACCCCTCCATTCCCTTGCCCATACAAGCTTGAGGGGGAGATGCAGAAAACAATCGATGAGATGGTGAAAACGAATGTGGTGGAGATCCTTCCGCAACGGTCAGATTGGAACTCACCAACATTCCTGGTACGAAAGAAAACACCTAAAGGGCAGCCTCAGCGTTACAGGCTTGTGTGCGACCTAAGGAACGTGAACAAGATGTGTATGCCAGCAAAACTTCCCATTGGCTCATTTGGATCATGTCTTGGATAAAATCGGCCAGGACAAGATATTCTCCTCTTTTTGACCTTACCCGAGGATACTGGCAGCTTCCCTATGATGAATCCTCGAAACAGATCACTGCCTTCTTGTATAAGAACACCCAGTACGCATTCTCGAAGACAGTGATGGGACATCGATCATCCGGACCATCTTTCTGTGATATGATGAATCGTCTGCTCGGATCTCTCCCGATAGAACAAGTTGTCCAAATTTGTGGACGACCTCCTCCTATCTTCTGTCACAGCTGACCAGCACCTTGATCGGTTGGAACGGCTTCTATCCAGATTGTATGGTGCGAACCTCAAGATTTCACCCGACAAAAGTCAGCTGATGAGAGATTGCAGTTGATTTCGTTGGAGGTTCGTGTCAGCGGTGGCGGTATAAGTATCACTGAAGACCGTGTAGCTGACCTCCTAGCACTCCGTGAGCCTGAATCAAAGAAAGAGGTCATGCAAGCAATGGGTGCCCTGAACTATGTGAGAAAGTGGATTCCAGCCTACAGTTCTATCAGTAAGCCAATATTCGCTTCTATACGCGGGGGAAAGGAGTGCAAGTTCAAATGGACCAAAGAGTGTAGTGAAGCGTACGCCAAGCTGAAGCAGCTCGTCGCGGAAAGTACACAGCTTGCAATACCGAATCCGAGGATCCCTACAGCTCCTACTGGGTCACACTAGATGCCAGTGAGCGAGGTTTAGGTGCCTCCTTATCCAGGAATGGGTAACCATGATGGAGTAGAGGAACGAAGACGATTGTCGATTACATATAAGCCAGAGCATCCCCCAGAGTACAAGAAATCGCGCAGGACAGACGAAAGCTGAGTTGAGGCTCTATCCCGCAGCAATCCAAAACACTGGGACCATCTATCTTTACAACGTGGAAGAGTTTTGTCTCATCATAACAGACTGTTTATCCTATGGTTAAAGCCGAGGGTACCCTTTTCACGAAACCAGGACAACGCGCGGTTTGATCAAGAAAAGTCTGAAGTTAGCCGAATTCACACTTCAAAACTCCGGACATTTTTAAGTGGCCGAAAAACAAGATGGTGACTGGTTGTTCGAGGTGTCAGCCTTCGCCAACCCAAGGAACGAAGCCGCCGAAACACAAACGACACGCACAATCATGAAGATTTGACTAAAGTGTGTTCAGGTGTAATCTATTGCGATAGAAACAAAACGCAAGAGAGATACAAACACAAATGTCGTCCGAAAGATACCTGGAGGATCGTCACAAAAAACTACACAGCAGTCCGAAGCAGACACAGAAAAGGAACTGAAGCAGGGACACCAGAGTCCGAAAGGCCAGACACGAGTCCAACCATGAGATCGTTTTAGCAGCGACATGGATACAGGAACGTACAACGTCTACTGAAGATTCATACTGAAGAATAATCTCTGGCGACAACACGACCTCACCTACGTTTAGGACAGTGACCAAAGCGAGTGCGAAGTCTTATAATCGTTACAGAGCACTCAGTTTCCGGAAGCAATCGTTACTCACGGAGATAAAATACTTCAGTAAACGGAGACGAGGGGTCAACCCACCCGAATCAGTGTGGATGAAAACAGCCACACGAAACATGAGAGTATTGGCTCGGAAGAAAATCTAGGCCTATGCAAGATACTCGACAATCTGGTGAGCTGTGAAGAGATAACCACCCATCCAATAAAAGTCATGAATGAAGATAACGAAAGCAGAAGAAGAATGGTCATATGAGCAGGAGATTCATTGTTTATGCGCATCGATCCAGCAAAACGGGGTAGATATCCCCGTAGCAGGAAAGACATGGACTGAATGGGAAACTGCCCAGGAGCAAGATGACATTCTAAAATTAGTGAAAAAAATTGGGTGAGTGACGGGAATAGACAAGTGGTACAAGCCAACAGGGCCCCACCTGATCTAGAGTCTTTGTGGAAACAATACCAGCTGCTCCGGTTAGAGGATGGTGTTTTGCAAAGAAAATGCTCGATATAAAGACAAATGATCCAACTGGCTGATCGTGGTACCTATGAAGGAGCGAGAAGAGCTTATCAAGACAGGCTCATGACTTCCACACAGGTCACGCGGAGTCAGTGCAACAGTTGATCACCTTCGAAGAAACTTTTACTGGCCGGCACAGCCCAAACAAGTCGGACTATACATCGGCCAGTGTGTGAATTGTGCATCCAACAAACAGCGTCAACAGACCTTCCAAGCCGAGATGGCCACATTGTGTTGTCACGAGTTCAACGCTGTGATAGTAATAGATCATATCGTTCCAGAAGCCCCGTGGATCGACAGAAAGAGGCAAACAAGAACGTCTTATCAATCACAGACGTATATTCAAACTTTCTAGTTGCAGTACCTACAAAAACCCAATCATCCATTGAGAGCCGTGAGAAAATTCCTGGCTAATTGGATATGGAAGTTCGGTGGCCGAGAGAAATAATCTGTGATCAACATCAAAAACTTCAACGGCAAAGAATTCAAGGATTTCTTCGAAAAGCTAAACGTGAAAGTTCAACACGGCCAAGCATATTCAGCCCGCAGTACGTGCGTGCCATGAAATAGCAGCAACCCAAAAAGACCCTCGATCGACTCCTCAGATTGCCACCACACATGTTTGAACTCCAACCAGACAAGCATCTGGGACTTCGCACACCTCGTCTTCCGAAACCAGTCGCTGTTTCAAGCACTAACAAACACCACGCACCAGAAATTATCAGCCACAGGAATAGAGCAAAAGGAGGGCTTCACGGCACAACAGGATTGTATTGGCACAGAAACCAAACATGCCTGATGCGTTACACTTCGCCGACCATGATAAAAAGCCGGATAAGACTCCACAGATGGGCATTCCAGCGATCCGTCTACCAACCCGCCTACCGGAAATCTGTAACTTGCACGCCAGTAGGGGCGGAGACTCACCGCAACGGATCCTACGGGGCAGGAGCGATATTTACGGGGAAATGAGACCTAATAGAGGCAACCAAAAAAGCAATTCAACAAGAGACTAAATGAACCCGGAGCTTGCAATTGGAGATCAAGTTCTGGTGAAAATCCCGTGCCCGGTTCATAAATTTGGACCTAGGTTCGAGGGACCCTTCTCGGTGAGCGAAGTGATCAAGCCCTTACCTCTACAGAGTGAAGATGAACGTGGGAAACAAGGTTATCGGTGTGGGAAAGTTGAAGTTGTATGCACGCAAAACTGTAGAGTGCAGGAATTCGGAGAAACCGAAGGATAACATAACGACCAAATCAAACGCACTTCCAACGCCAGTGCAGCATGGAAATGCAGATCATCCGGATCGTAACGAAACAGTAGTTGAAATCGTGCCAACACCAGAGAAACCCAAAGATGACCAAGAGATAGCTGAAACCTCTACTCCAACACAAGAGCAACCCGAATATGACCAAAACGAAGCGGAAACATCTTCTCTAGACCAAACCTTGGAAGAATTGGAGCAACAGCAAAATGACCCCGTGGACCGAGAGGAAAGACTCGAACCGGAATGGAGAGGACGACTACGCTCAACCATAACGGGCGTGAAACGGTTTGTGTAGCTCTGTTATAACCGTTGGACCTTGTTGACCTTGATCAAGGCCTATCTGATAACATCAATGTTAATTCATTTGTCGGCCGACTGGATTTGTCTTGATATGGTCACCTGACTCTTGACAGCTGTATTACAATTCTGAATTTCCTGGTACTGCCTGTCAACCAGTGGCGAATAACTTGCTAGCTTGTTTAAACCTCCATTCCTGGTCCCAACTGCTGCTAATTCTGGTGAATTCATCTCCGCATTGAGGATAATCTGCTGATGCTCCAGAAGTTAAGATCATACCATTACGGTACGATCTCCCCTGTATATTTCTCGAAGTTGAGTATTCTCGACACAAAGCTAAGGTCCCTTGGGGCTTAAATATCATGTCACCGATACAATGTTGAGAATTCTCGACGATTCACACCACGTCCGGATTTCATTTCAAAACAGTTATGTTGAGCACACTCGACAACCCCAGTTAAAGTTCTTCTGAACTTAAATATTTAAAAAACAGCTATGTTGAGCACTCTCAACACTCCAAGTTAAAGTTCCTCTGAACTTAAATATTCAAAAACAGCTATGTTGAGCATTCTCGACAACCCCCAGTTAAAGTTCTTCTGAACTTAAATATTTATAAACCCCGAAAATGTTGAGTATTCTCGACAACAACCATCCTACTACTGTATGCTGTCTTGTGTGTCCGATTTGGGCAGCTCGTTCTCGTCTAAGTCTAACTGAACCTATAAACTCTATAACTGAGTGTCCGTACGGGCAACTCACCACCTGTATCAGAACTTTTAATTTTATACACCCAGAAACAAATATGTTATGATCCAGTTAAAGTGCGTTATTGAGACACTAATTGTTGAAAGAAAACAAAAGAGAGTAATAGAAAGAAAACAAGTTATTATTTTAGAGCCTTGAGCTCATTTTATCGAACCTGGTGCTATTTTATTTTAGCCAGCGACTCAGTATTTTATACATTTTAAACCTTTTTTATACACTCATTTATAATCGGTGTGAAACATGAACGATTTTTAGTAATTTATTATTTCGTAAACGAGTTTTAGAACAGGACGTGTTTTTTTAGCTCATCTCATCCACCCCTGCATTTGCCAGTGTGTAGAAATCACGTATCGAGATCATTCCCTAGTATCATTCTCTCAGTCAGATAGTCGATCACACATCCTGCCCTCCCATCCCTTACACTTGTATTTTGTGAACCATGTATACTCTTTCTCGATATTCGTTTATTTTCATCGTCCCGTGCTCATGGTACAGTTCTGGGCTATTCTGTCGAGGACACCGTGTCACCGGCTCAAAGGAGTCGGTGGCAACGGCGCTTTTTGTCCTTGATGGAATGGTGCAGAACTGGGCCAGCCCTGTGTGTTTGTGTGTGCGTGTGTGTGAGAATGTGTGTTTGTGTCTGTGTCCTATCGCGAAGGTGCTTGTTTTGACGCTGAGTTCTATTAAAAGCACAGCATCTTCGCGCGCGCGTGTGTGTCGCTTTGGTGACACGCGCTGCGCGTTTTCTGAGATCTGAGAGAGAAGAGCGATTGGTGTTTTGAGAGTGAGTTTTCTTTTGTCGGAGCGAAGCAACTTTCAAAAGCGTGTGTTCTCTTAGTCAACTGAACTGTAACAATCCTTTACCGTTACTTTTACATTCACAAAAATAAAAGACAACGTGTTTACTTTCGCCTTTACGCTCCAGCTGACGGGTACGCCCCATACGTGTCACGAAACCACCCCAAGAACGTCCCTTTCCAAACACCCCCGATTGCCGTCCTTACTTTACACCATACTCATTGGGGTAAATCGTTAATTGTAGGGCCAGATCATGTACTGTACATGCACAGTACATGATCTGGCGACTGGCCC
Organism: Hormiphora californensis; assembly: GCA_020137815.1. Classification (NCBI taxonomy): domain Eukaryota; kingdom Metazoa; phylum Ctenophora; class Tentaculata; order Cydippida; family Pleurobrachiidae; genus Hormiphora; species Hormiphora californensis. Next base: position 2,361,680 of record CM035359.1, read on the forward strand.
TACATGTATACCTGGTACTTGGCGCCATTGCCGCCTGTCTGCTTCACAGACAGCTCGATCTCGGTCGCTGCGCGACCTCGATCTCGCACGCACTAGGTGTCAATGTCACCAAACCTGGTACATTGTACCATGTACACTGTTATACTTGCAAGTTGCACCTTGACCTAGAAACAGAATTGTATTGTTAAAGGTATCTAGCTGAAATACTAATTTAAACAAACCTGGAATTGAAACATCGAAAAAAGAAATAGTTTTCAGCTGGTGAAATGTTAAGGAAAAAGGGTTTTCTGTGTATTTAACCAACCCAACTACATGAAAATACTGGGGAGGGGTTCGTGCCATACCAATTAACAATTCCTCGTATATAAAGCACTTACTAGGGCTTATCAAGGAAAGGCCGAGCTGGAACTCACACATCCGTGCAAATTGTACTACAATAGTGTGCTCAAAATAGCCACTGACCACTGAGAGTGACTCGAAAACGTGAAAGGTCTTTCTATGCTGTCAGGCCAATGCTCTGAAAGTTTTATATGGTACCATGTACTTTAACAAGTGGAGTTTTTGAAGAAATTAGACAAAAAGACAAGCGCTTGCTGAAAATACAAAACAATCTTTCAAATAGAAAACACTCACTAGATTTTTAACGATGCCGCTTTTAGTTCACACGCTCAATTTGTGCGGGATGAGATTGTCTTTAATTGGCCCAACTAAAGGCATGCAGAGAGAATAATATTCATTTCATTAACTGACAATGTGTCTACAACACGCGATAACAAATGAACACATGTTAAGTTATTCATAATTATTCATTATATGTACATATGCATAAAGTCGGATTTTTTGAAGTTGTCAGAAGGTTCCTGGTTCCAACACAGTTGGATCCTTTAAAAAGATTTTTCGTGTGAGAAATTTTAATTTTATTTTATTCATTTTATTTATTCACCAAACCCCAGAAAATAGCTTTCTGGATAAATAAAATGGCACCCGGTAAGTTGTGAATTGCTCAGTGCCCACGCTATCCGGCTATCGAGGAGCAACCCCTTTGTATGCCAAAAAAGAAATTCACTACTAAAACACAAGGATTGTTTCTACCCTGACTTACTCTTAATAGATTTTCATGACCTCATGTACATAATTCATTACACAATTGAATAAATCTTTTAATGGATCCAACTGTGTTGGAACTTGGTGACATTGACACCTAGTGCGTGCGAGATCGAGGTCGCGCAGCGACCGAGATCGAGCTCGCACATAGGTGTCCGCTCCGCCCCCTAAAAAAGGGTCGTGTCTTTCAAGCCAAATTGCACGTGATCCACTGGACCGATTTACATCCCGCTTGTTTCATGAGACTGCAAATTGGTCCTAGTTTACTGGAAAATACCCGAGAAGTTTGTCTGTCAACAGGAAGTGGGTCAAAATTGACACTGAAGTCAAATCTATAATCTGGCTTCCGAGCCTTTTTGCACCACTCCCAGACGGTTTAGAATGAATCTGAGGGTATCAGAAGATAGGTTGAAGTCTTGTGAGTACTGGAAAATACCCGGCATCAAATTCTGATGCTATTTGTATCAACATATCTCCCAATATCTTCTAAACCGCATGGGCGAAGTGCAGAAACTCTCGGAAGCCAGATTATAGGTTTGACTTCAGTGTCAATTTTGACCCACTTCCTGTTGACAGACAAACTTCTCGGGTATTTTCCAGTATATAATATACTGGGTCGTTTCTTTCAAGAGATGTTGCACGCGATCCACAGGACCGATTTGCATCCGGTTTGTCGCAAAAGACTACAAATGATCCTAATATACTATATTAGGATCATTTGTAGTCTTTTGCGACAAACCGGATGCAAATCGGTCCAGTGGATCGCGTGCAACATCTCTTGAAAGAAACGACCCTTTTTGAGGCGGAGCAGACACCTGTGTGTGAGCTCAATCTTGGTCGCGCACGGTGTCTATGTCACCAATGTTGGAACCTTCTAAATTATAAATATCATTTTTGAAATTATGTATAAGAACTATATGTGTTCAATTGTTATCGCGTGTTGTAGACCGGGAGACGAATAGCAATTGCCAGTTGATGAAACGAATATCATTCTCTCCATCATTTACATTCGTTGGGCCCAAAGTGTGCTAGAATAAAGAGTCAACTCTCATCTGAACATGAACAATTCAACACTTCTAGGCAGACATGTACGGCTAGACAGCCGGCGACTAAAAACTCAGACTATCAGCGAGGAACTATAAAACATAGTCCGGCCTAACGTGTTGGAAGTTTGTGTAGTTAGTAGCTACCTCTACAGTTTTCACACCCCCGCTGTTGGACTCTACTCCAACTTGGAGTAGCGGACAAAAAATAAAGTTGTGTGTGTGTCTCTCTCTCTCTCTCTCTCTCTCTCTCTCTCTCTCTCTCTCTCTCTCTCTCTCTCTCTCTCTCTCTCTCTCTCTCTCTCTCTCTCTCTCTCTCTCTCTCTCCCTTTTCTCTCTCCCTTTTCTCTATCTTTCTCTTTCTCTCTCTCCCACTCTCCCTTTTCCTTCTCTTTTGGTCCAGGCAGGAAAGTGAAAAACAAATGTCACGTGATCAGAGCATGTGGTGTTGGAAAGAGGGGAGCAGTGGCCGGAAGGGGCGGTAAATCGATAAAATGAGTCCGATCAATAGTGGGTGAGAGAGAGAGAGAGAGAGAGAGAGAGAGAGAGAGAGAGAGAGAGAGAGAGAGAGAGAGAGAGAGAGAGAGAGAGAGAGAGAGAGAGAGAGAGAGAGAGAGAAAGGGAGAGGGAAATACATATTTCCGGCTAAATATTTTGTTGGTCATGTTGGTCATGTTGTGCACCTTTGTAAACTACTTTGAGCCCAACACCTTTTCATCTGCATCACAAGGGCCGCCCTATCAGCAGACCGTGTTGTTGAGTTACTCAAAAAGTCAGGTGCTCGGCGGGAAGCCCTTTTTTGAAGTGGGGTTCGGACTGATTCTGAATAAATATTATTTATTCAGAATCAGTCTGAACCCCACTTATTTAAAATAAATAGTGTGTCGTTTGTAATATGAGGCAGGTAATCCAGGAAGAAGGATATGCTTAGCTCAAAGCCTAGCAGCACCAAAACGAATGGTATGGTAGAACTACTACCCACAGTTCCAAATCATGGTACAATACCGGCCTCATTTCTCACGGTATATGCACGCACTGATAAGCGATAACAACCTTTTAACACTGTTTCATAAAACAGAAACCGGCCGCGGTGCACCTGTCAGAGCATTGGCCTGACCCTATTCTCGCGCGAGAACTGTGGTCAGAGCATTGGCCTGACAGCGGTGCACCACAGTAAATCGGTATCGTCTGTCTGGCGGCGCCAGACCCCGATTTGATTCTCAGTGCGCTCAGATGGGGTCAGCGGCGCCAGACAGCAAAACGGGGTCTGGCGCTGCCAGACAGGCTGTGACGGCCAGGCCGGGTGTCTGTTCCCATACTCTCAATCCCATTTGCCCAGAGAAACCAAAACGGAGCTGCACATCTGTAAGATCATTGGCCTGATCCAATTCTCATTTCTTTCAACTGTGGTCAGATGAGCATCTGTCTGGCGCCGCGACCCATCTGAGCGCACTGTCAATTTGAGAATCAAATGGGGTAAGGCGCCGCCATACAGCATGGAAGCAAGAAACAATTTCACCACGTGTTACACATGCAGGCTATATTATGAGAGTAGCTCCGATTTTGGTTTCTCCAGGATTTTGACAAATTAAAACTCAGACGGTTCACTTTCTATATATTGGAACCGAAATGCATACAATACACAATTGCCTCACACGGACACGAAGCTGATTTCACTTACCACCTCACATTGCACTCTAGCGGGTACTGACACTCTTTGAACGAGTCTTTGGACGAGTGAATCTCTGAAAATCTCATATATCAGCTACCTCATCACAGTTCTATTATGGCTAGAAGTTGTCACATACTCTCTCTCTCTCTCGATAATGTTCCGTAAAAACTTGCTCTTATGCTTCTCTTCTTTCGCATTATTTACACATACATAATATTACACAGGGGGTACAAATGGGGACATGGTATTATTACAATCAATTAACACACAAAAAGGGTGCTCTATCAATTAGATCAAGTCGGTTGCACTAATAAGGGATTAAGTAGCACAATCCTTGATCGATGTCTAATAAAGTTATGCGGGTGTTGGGAAAAAATCCTATTGAAACAGCTCAACTCAGCAGTACTCCAGGTCAGTTAGTTTTGACCTCGAACGCAACATGTTTGTAATTACATAAACATTATATTTGGTAGTGGCAGCAATTCCCTATAAAATCTGATGGGGCCGTTTTATCAAAAGCATTTGTAATTCTCGCTTTCTGTAACACTTTTTAGGAAATAAGTTAAAGTAGGTAGGTTGTTTTATAGATTCTCTCTCATTTATATGTACAGAAAAAGTGTTGCCATCTATAATAAGGTAGAAAAATGGGGAGGTCATCATCATGATAACCAGCAGAAAATCGAGGAAAAAACACAGGAAAACATAGGAAAAAAACACATTTTGCCCTAAAATCATACCATGTATATCACTCTCCCAATATAACTTCACCTTTTTATTTGTGAACCAAAAAAACACACATTAAAATTTGATAAAATTTAATTGTCTAAAGTTCGCTCTTCTCACCTCCCCACGACGATGGGGGTGTGTAGATTGATGATTTCTGTAGCTTATCAAGAGAGACATTAACTTCGGAGACAAGTTTTGAAATCCATCTGGAGAGGGGGAAGGAGGGTTAGGGGAGGGTTAGACTTAGACTCTAAGTTAGACTTAGAGCTAAAGAGACGGTTTAGAAAGCGTGCAGTGAATACACACGGACTGATTATTATTAGATCCTTCTTTGGGAAACTGAAATGTCCATATTTGGACATGGCGGCGGGGGACATGTTATGTCACAACTGAAACATCTTTTAACTTACTTGAGGACTTCCTGCCACCGTTCTATTTCCTTCTTGTGGAGTTCTTGTTGCTGCTGAAGGATCCTCACCCACTCATCCCTCCCTTCGGCACTGACGGGTAAACTGCCGGGGAAGAGAAATAGTATTAGTAGGTTGTTAGGGGTTACTCTATAATTTAATTATTTATTTTTATTTATTATTTATTAATTAACCCCTAATTATTAATTAGCATCGGGTGTTGCAGTTAATGGGGATGTTTTCAATTAAAACATGTCCCCCAGAATACATTATAATTATCACAAAATTATCTCTCCTTATATATTAGCTAATTACGGTAATTATTACCTGTTAATTATATCGAACTGTGAGGTGCACGTCTGGGCTGTTGATGATAGTCGATAAACCAAAACCAGGTTTAGTATTAACAACATCGCCATCCTGAAACAGGTGTATTGTTTAGAAACACTAAGAAATCGAGATTAGGTATTGTGATATATTGATAATACTTGTTATGTTCTAACCCTCCCGAAACACAGTCTAGCCAGGCAAGATAATAAATATCACGTGATATATCAACTGAAAACTCCGTCATGAAATTATTGTAAAAGAGTCCTGTACACCCTAATTGTGACAATGACTTACATCAGTAGTATGAATGCAATATAGTTCTCAGTGACATAAGACACAGTCGCCTGAACGCGAGATGTTGACTCTGCAACCGCCACCACAGACCGAGGTCGTGATACCCCCCTCGTTGATGAGGCTGAGGTATGGGCACCAGCTGCAGGGGAAATGAGATTTAGAAAAACACAAGGAAAGTTTCTATACCAAAATTCAGACATATGCATTTTAAGTTACAGGGAAAGGTTCTATTCTAAAAATGAGATCTGATGCTTACCTGATGACGTTGATTTTCTGATTTTAATGCCAGGTCCGGCACTTTCTTCCTGCAAACACATACAGAGATCCTCGCAGTAATCGTTTATTCCTTCCTTGCTGTTCTTTTCTATTATAGCTGAAAAAGATGTTTGGTTTGGTTCGACTGTACCTCGCACTGCGCCCCCAAGGCACCTGGCTCAAGTGGTACTGTTGTATCCGTCAATTATTGTTGTTGTGGTGTTGCTAAAAATACCACAGCTCCTTTCCTACCGAACCCTCAAACAGACGATGTGAGCAAAACAACGCCTGTCTCCATTCCCCACTAAGCTAAGTTTAACCAAGCCTCCATTCCCCCACAAAATCATAACCAAGCCTTCATTCCCGAACTCCGGTCCCTAATTACCACTAAGTCTCCGGTCCCTATAATAACATACTTTCGTAAATGTGATTTTTGTAATATCCGTCAGAGTGTGGTCTCCTAACGCGATGTTTAACAGATGAGGCTGATACAGTGGCCGATTTACGTTGCTTTTTAACTGAGGTGCCAGTGTCAACACTGTTTGAGCGGGTCTTGCGCATCCATTACTTGAAAGAGGAAAAGAGACAAGACAACAAACAGAAAACAACGTGATATATGGAAAAGGGTAAATGTGCAGAGTTGAAGATTGAGGGAAATTGAGGCAAAAATAACATTCTTTCTCAATCTATACAAGAATTGGAATGTTAGAATGTTAGAATGTTAGAATGTTAGAATGTTAGAAAGCAAATTATTGAAACTGCGGGAAGTTATAACTCATTCAAGAGTGGGGCCGCAAGGGACAAACGAATGAGACAAGCAAGTGAAAAGAGTGCCAAAGGGTATGGAATTACATCTCCACACCCAAAGAGAGAGAGGGAGAGAGAGAGAGAGGGGGGGGGAGAGAGAGAGAGAGAGAGAGAGAGAGAGAGAGAGAGAGAGAGAGAAAGAGAGAAAGAAAGAGAGAGAGAAAGAAAGGCACCATCCAGCATATAAGCTGAGAGTGGTGTGACAAAATGTTATCAAAAAAAACTTTATGATCTGACACATGAAGCTTATCTACAACACGTGTATGTATTGCATAACACGTGCAAATTAGTGCACAACAAACAAATCATATCCGGGGGTGAGCTGAGAAATAATTTTTTCTCACAACTGATCGCACGTTGATTATGGTTGTGAAAATATGCAGAGATGATCTAATCTACCAGATAAACTAAATTTCTTGCCAAACTAAGAATCTAAGATACCTTCTCGGAGCTCAATTAAATCACCAGATCACATAACCAACTGTCTGAACTCTGACGGCGCCCCGACAGTGCGCTCAGATGGGGTCGCAGCGCCAGACAGATAACCATCACCATGACAGATATCCTCCCAATAATACCTACAGGCTATAACCCAGCTAGAAAACAACCAACTCCCACATTACTCACATTCAACCAACTCCCACATTACTTACATTTAACCAACTCCCACATTACTTACATTCAACCAACTCCCACATTACTCACATTTAACCAACTCCCACATTACTTACATTTAACCATTCCCCAGACTCCCTTTTTGTACTGGACATCACTTGTCATCCGTAATTTGCAGGTTTTCTCCCCACTTCTCGTTAGACAGTATCTCTTGACAATGTTGAACTTGTCTCCATAGGGAACGTTGGGGTTGGTTACCTCGCAGCTAACAACATAGAACTTGTTGGGTATACTGGTTGATAGAAGGACCTGGAGAGAGAAGGAGGGGGTTAGTATAGAACCTGGAGAGAGAAGGAGGGAGTTAGTATAGGACCTAGAGAGAGGGGGGGGTTAGTATAGGACCTGGAGAGAGGGAGGGAGTGGGTCAGTATAGAGTGTGAATTAAGGCGGGATTAGGGGGCTGGTGGGCTGGTTGACCTATAATACATGTGTGTGGGGACAGAGAAGGTTGTAGAAGATGGAGGGCCGTGGTTAGGAAGGGGAAATATATGGTTATGGGGCAACAAGAGCAAAAAGTAGAAGAATGCACCAATATCAAATCACACCTGCTTTTCAATGACTTCAGCCCATTTTGGACCCAAGTTTGCATTTAAGGGAACCCGATAATTCAAAGTCCGCTCCCTCAGCCCCTCCGTACTATCGGTCCAAGGACTGGCGGAGTATTCCTCGGCTTTTAACATGGTCCTCATCTTGGATTGAACTGTACTATCGTCGTTGAAGAGTAGTTTGTACATCTTATCAATACTCATATCGAAATCCTAAAAGTGGTTAAAAAGTGGTTAGTTGCGAAGTGATTGGTGGTTAAAATGGTTAAGAATGGTGACAGGTGGTTAAAACACCCGTAATTAGATAATCTCACGAGGGGAACTCTATTTTTTATAATCTCGATTACCTAATTCCTACCTGATTCAAATGCTCATTAGCGTAATGTGAGACACAGGCACACGTTTCATCTTCCTCGTTGAACGATGCTGTCTCTCCCACCACACCTCGGGAACTCTGGGCATGTTCTGACGGCACCTGGAGAGAGAGGGCATGTGGGTTAGATGGAGCGTGGGAAAGGGTGGGGGTTAGTTGGAGGGAGCTCTGGGCATGTTCTGACGGCACCTGGAGAGAGAGGGTATGTGGGTTAGATGGAGCGTGGGAGAGGGTGGGGTTAGTTGGAGGGTGGGAAAGGCGGCAAGGTATAGGTAAAGAGCTAGCAACCATTCTCCATTATAATAGAAGTGGATTAATCAAGGTTAGGTGGGGAATACCTGATTAGAAACTGAGGGCGCCTAAACCTGTAATACTATCCAACAAGCGAAATGTAAGCACCTAAATATCTTTGGGGACCAGGGGGTGGGGTCATCAACCTCCGAAACCTATACTATTCCTAATTCCTATAGAAATTCCTATAAAATCCTGTACATGTTAACCTGAGTATAATATGTTAACCTGAGTATGCAGGAAGTTTTGGTGAGCCTCCAACATTGATCTAAACATGTTCTCCTCTCTAGACACTCCGTTTGGTGCCATCTTTAACCAGTCCCCGGGCTTGATTGGCGCCCCATGGAGGGGTGGTGAGATGAACGGGCGCTCTCCCCTGGACTTCCTTTTCTTGAGCTCAGCCGTTGTTTTTAGGGACCCAGTACGGGATCTTGCCACAGTCTGGTTGCTAGGGTCGCTGTAGGATCGTTTGTGGTGTTGTCCATTACCAGTTGATTTGACACGTTTTATCACGTCTTTAGATTGCCGAGCTGGTTTGGGTGGTTTTGTAGAGGCCTTGGTTCCAGGTTGTTGTTGCTGTACTAGACTGACCATATCAGCACTTAAAACGATAGGAGAGATAGGGTATTAAAACATGAAGATGTATAATAAAAGGACTATGTATGGGCCCGGACCCTTGCCAGCGCTATGATGTAGCGAAACAATATATGATGTAGCGAAACAATTGTTATCTGACATAAACTAGGACTATAGTTTGGGCCCGGAAATGGCCCAATAATGTAAAAATTTTATAGTGGACGGGGGGGGGGGGAAGAAGAAGGGGAGAAAAGAGAAGAGAGAAGAGAGGGGGGATAGAGAAAAGAGAAAAAATGGGGAGGGGAAAAAGAGAGTGTGAATGGAGCAATAGCGCTATTAAAGACAAAGTAAGGGCGTGGATTCTGAAGCTAACGCAATGGGGTGCAAAAATTGCATCACTTGAGCTCTGCAATAAATAATACGACAAATAGAGATTTACTTAATCTGAAAATGAAAAAAGTTGAAAAAATGGCTTTTCAATGGCTGGTTCAACTGGTTTTCCCTCTTTTTCCTTCCTTCCCTCTTCTTTTTGGGGGGGGGGGGGGGGGGGGGGGGGGGGGGCCCCCCCAAAAAAAAAAAAAATTTTTTCCCGGGGGGGGGGGTTGGGGGGGGGGGACCCCCCGGGGGGCCCCAAAAAAAATAAAAAACTTTTTCTCCCTCTTTCCCTATTTTTCCCCAACACAATTTAGGGGAGTGAATCTATTAAAATGCAGCGATAAAGTGGCGTGATCCTAGGAAACACGCCAGCATATTTTAAATAAAACTGAGAGAGGGAAGGGAGAGGGGGATAGAGTGAGAGAACGGGAGAGGGGGAGAGAGGGAGAGAGGGAGTGATGTGAGACATGAAACAAATGAAACATTTTAACAGAAATAGAAAAAATTTGAAACCTTAAAAGAACACACAAACAGCATATTTTGCGAAACCACAAAATTTTTTTCCCTATGTTTCAATCTGCTTGTTTTTATATGCTAAAACAGGGGCCCTATTTTGGTAACAAAAACCCCCCCTCCCTTACCACCCCAAAAAACGAAGGTGAGGGGATTTTTTGTAAAAAACCTATTAAAATATACCTACTGAACTGCTAAAAAAGCTAGGGAAAATTATTAAATGAAGGAAGGGAGAGCGGGGGCCCGGAAAATTCTGAAATAAAAAAGGGGGGGGAAATGTAATGCCCCAAGGGGACAAGATAAGAAGAGGGGTAAAAAGGACAGAACAGAAGAAATAGAAACTGAGAGTACATTAAAATATGCATCACTCAAAGTTGTTAAGCCTCACAAACCATGACCTCATAAATATTCGTCTATAACACACGGGGCACTATGACAACCAACAAATCACTCGGAAAGTAACGAAAATAGTTTGGGAATGAAAATTGGAATTAAAAGGAAAGGGAATTAGTGAATTGTTTAGACATCCTATGTAGTGCCTGGATAGTTCTAAAAAGGGCTCAGTTCGAAATGGGGTTTATTTAATATACCTGCAAATTATGCGGATGGATAAGGTTTTGGTAATTTCGAAGTCCAATGGGCGGATCCCTTACTCTCTCACTGTTCCTCCTCAACCTCTCCTTCCCATGGTAGCCCCTGATATCCTTACCAGAATTCCTCCTCTCCCTTCCTGTACCAGAATTCCTCCTCTCCCTTCCTGCCCCAGAATTCCTCCTCTCCCTTTCACTGCGATGTAACCTCCGCTCTTTCCTAGCTAGATCCCTAGCTCCCCCAGAAGGGGTTACACCAGAAGGGGTTACACCAGAAGGGATTACACCGGAAGGGGTTACACCAGAAGGGGTTACACCAGAAGGCAGATGCAGTCGGGTCGTCATGGGTTGATTAACAAAGCAGACAATATAATATGCAAACACAGAGTGTGTGTACAGGAGGATAGTACTACACACAAAGAGTCCACATGAGGCCGCCTCATTTTACACATATCACGTGACTCTACACATGTCACGTAACAGCCAATCAGAGGCCACAATGGGTCTATCACGCGACTTTTAACAGCCAATCAGAGACCAGAACGGTGTGGGAAGTCAACACGCAAGGTATTGGGTGACACACCCGCGGTGTAAGATCCTCTAACAATAGCATGATTATGATTGGTGTAACTTCACAGTCCTAGAAAGTTCTAGAAAGCGTGTAAAGTTTTAACTAGCTGCCAGTCTTGAATTTAACAAGCATGGAAAATTGCAAAATCAAAACTAAAACAGCTCTTCTCAGCGGGTGTTGTAGTACCCGTGTTATCCGGAACTTTTTCAGGTTTTGATTCCTCTTCGTCTGCCATAGATCGTCTGCAGACCTACTGAGTTTTAGTCCGCAAAGAATCTTCCTGCTCATCTGGATATATGTATCCGCAAGTTCTTTATTAGTAAGATTTTGGGCAAGGAATTAGGTCAAACAATTAGGGTTAGAGAAGAAAGTTACAGTACGAGCTGAATCACAGAGACGAGAAAACAAAAAGAACGGGGCGAGAAGACAAAGTATGAAGAACGGAAACGAGAAATTGAAGAAACGAAGTACGAATTGGTAGTATGAAGAACGAAAACGAGAAATTGAAGAAACGAAGTACGAATTGGTAGTATGAAGAACGAAAACGAGAAATTGAAGAAACGAAGTACGAATTCGTAGTGCAGCCCAATCATTTATTCATGAGGGAGGGGGGAAGGATAGAGGGATGTCAAAGAATGGGAGATAGAGACTCTCAGAACTTTCTCTATCTAGGCTCCCTCAGTGAGAGAGATAGTTCTGGTAGTTTTTACAAAGGGAGGGAGAAAAGAGAGAGAGAGAGAGAGAGAGAGAGAGAGAGAGAGAGAGAGAGAGAGAGAGAGAGAGAGAGAGAGAGAGAGAGAGAGAGAGAGAGAGAGAGAGAGAGAGAGAGAGAGAGAGAGAGAGAGAGAGAGAGAGAGAGAGAGAGATAGGGGATGATTATATAGTGGTGCTATAACGAGCAATGAAAATACTCATATCAGGGTGACTCTCAGACTCACTCAGGCCTCAAACAATGAGGAAAGCATTCTTGGTATACAGCTGGTTCCTTTAAGGTATGATTGCAGCGTACTAAAATATATATAGCAAATATATATGCTATATCCCCTGGGCCCTGGGGACGGAGCGAGATTCAGACTAAGAAAACACGCCGACTTCTTCACGGTTAGATTGACAAGATTTTTTAACTTGACGTGGGTTTTGGAACCTAAGGTACCGACTACCGGAAGTCTTTCCTGAATCTGAAACGACTTTCCTAAAGGACAATGTGGTGCCTAAAAAACTTGGTGGCGGTCATCCTAACAAAGAAGCACATACAAACAAACTGTGTATCACAGAGGTTGAATCATCAAGATGATCAGAGAGCTATATACTGAGTCTAGAACTAGTGAAACGGAAAAACTGAAACTAACACAACACAACGTTGTGTGTCACGTGGGACTCGGATCAAGTTCCATGACAGAGGGGTTTAATCAAAGGGAATTCGATCAAAAAAATTACGTTGATTAAATAATTGAATTAGAAATTAAATTAAAAGTAACTTTTCAATTTCTCATTTATTTGCCTAGCTCGACCCCTTTTCGCGAGCCGAGACATTCTGCTAGACGCATTGCGAGGAACGTATGAACCCTACGCAGATCAGCCCCTCCACCATGGGACAAAACAATCAAAACAAAACCCCTTTTTCCCCTATTTTTTTTTTTTTTTTTCTTTTTTCTATCTTTTCATTTTCCTACTTTCTCACTTTTTCCACCCGTGGGCCCTGGTCACTAAAAAAAATTTTGGGTACTTCATTCGCCCAAATTTGTATAGGGGGGCTCCTCGCGCCCTTTTATAAGCTGGGGCACGGGGGAATTGGGTGATAAAAAAATAGTAGAGACTTGATTGTTATACCGGGGTCGGTGCAAAAACAAAATACAGCCTAACAGATAGCTGCAAAGCTTGAGCCAGGCGCCCAATTTGGGCGTAAGCGGGGTAGAGGAACCAAACCAAAAAACAACATAAGAAACAAGCTTTAAATGCAGCAGTTTAGTAGGAGAAGCCGTTTAAAAAACCCTTCACTCACGTACCAAAAAAGAGTTGGGCGAAAGCTGCGGGCCCCAATATTGAAATTGTTATGTTTTAACCCTCCCTTTTCGGGGAGTTTAAACAGGTCGAGCAAGGAAAAAATTAAACCCCCAATATTTACCCTCAACAAAAACAATTCAATCTTCACCTGATTTCCCTCTGGGGATAGGGCTGTTTGGTGTCCCCCCTCCTTTGGGGGTTCCCCCGAAGGGGGGCAGGGGAAATCCTTGAGGACATAGGGGGTTTTTGGGGGGGGGAGAAAAGGCCTCCCCGAAATTTCCCCTTCACCCCCTCTCGCTCACCCGGGGGGCCCCATCCCGGGGGATTGCTGGGCCACGCAAACTTTTGGGGGCCCGCTGGGAGGGGAATGTTCGGCGGGTTGGAGGATGGGCCCGAATCTGATGTGCCCTCATCTGCCAGAGGATTTTATAAATAAATTTCCCGTTTATTTTGGTGACCAACAGGGTCCTTTTGGATGGGGAAACCAAAAAAGACGAAAATTTTGGGGGGCAGGGCAAAGAGTTATGGAAAAGCAACAACAAGGTATCAAAGATAGTGTTCAATAATTTTTATTCTAGAGTGATTGGGGGCAACAACAAATAATACCTGTTATTGAATGAGAGCGCAGAGATTCGTTAGAGAGCATCACATGCAAAAGGTAATCTAACTTCCTTTTACAAGCTCTCACACACCCACTCTCTTCTCTCTCGTTCTCGACGCACTCTCTCTCTCACTCTCTCTCTCCCTCTCTCTCTCTCAGTCTCTCTCTTCATACAATCACCTGATATGCAGGCCCTGTCAGCGTGACAATAACACATGACGTGTAGGTACTGCAATGTCTCTGGCTTAAAAGCAGCAGCGAAAAAAAAAGAACCGGACGGGGAACACCAAAAAAACCCAAAACCAAACCACAAGAAAACAAAAACCCACGGATCCCCACTGGGGGCGAGGGGGGGGGGATGGTAGTGGACTAGCCGGGTAAGCTCGTAAAACAATACATCACCGCCTGTCATAACATTGAGGCACGTACCATGAGTCCCACTACAACAGGTTGGGTTGAGTTAGGTGTAGTAGCGAATGGAGGTAAGACATGGAGGAGAGAGGGTGCCGGGTGGTGACGCGGGTGATCTAGTGGTGATATGGGCCATTATTTTCCCTCTCGTTGACGGGTAGCTGTTGTCTGACATGTCATCTTGTAGCAAGTCTTATCCGCCAACTGCAGGGTGAGATCGTTACTTTTACTAGAGAGAGATAGCAAACGTGAGATTGTTAGTTTTGCTAAAGAGAGCACAAGTTAAAGGCAATAAGATATCATTATGATCCTAAAAAATGATTCAAAAATGACAGAAAAGCGATATATATCTTCAAGATTCTGATTCCATTTATTGAGTAAGGGTGGACCCCTTTACAAGATCCCTTTATTTTTATCCCTTAAGTAGAAGCCTCAGTATTGTCTTGGATAGGCGCTGTCACGTGACATAAAACTGCTGAAGAAGTATTTCTCTTCGCTGGTAGAGATTGAGATGGCATTGTTGATCACCAGTGCTGTTTTCTCCTTTTTGATGGAAGTGATCTTACGGACCTCAATTGTCAACTGAGGGGGAGTGAAATTATTTATTATTAGGTAGTACTTAAATCAACATTCCCGGGACCCAGTGATTTAATTCGGGATGATTTTGAGATGATGAAAACATCAAAAAGAGGCGTCCCATAGTGCAAGAATCTCGTAATCGCAGCAATCGTCATGGACTCTCTTGAGATAATATTCACTCACCAGTGTCTCCCAGCCGAGAATATTGGCGTAGAAACAGAACCAGTTTTGGGAGACATAAAGGCGGCCTTGTACCAGGATATCCCTCAACAGAGCACACGAAAAATCTGCAGAGAGTTACACAGGGAGTTACACAGGGAGTTACACAGGGAGTTACACAGGGAGTTACACAGGGAGTTACACTGGGAGTTACACAGGGAGTTACACAGGGAGTTACACAGGGAGTTACACAGGGAGTTACACAGGGAGAGTTACACTGGGAGTTACACTGGGAGTTACACTGGGAGTTACACAGGGAGTTACACAGGGAGTTACACAGGGAGTTACACTGGGAGTTACACAGGGAGAGTTACACAGGGAGTTACACAGGGAGTTACACAGGGAGTTACACAGGGAGTTACACAGGGAGAGTTACACTGGGAGTTACACAGAGAGTTACACAGGGAGTTACACAGGGAGTTACACAGGGAGTTACACAGGGAGTTACACAGGGAGTTACACAGGGAGTTACACAGGGAGTTACACAGGGAGAGTTACACAGGGAGAGTTACACAGGGAGTTACACAGGGAGTTACACAGGGAGTTACACAGGGAGAGTTACACAGGGAGTTACACAGGGAGTTACATAGAGAGTTACACTGAGTTAGGATGGGGCTGTTGTGAGGGACGGTCTAGAGCAAGGAGGACGAGGATGGGGTTTTGGGGGACCGTTAGGGCGATTTATACAGCCTTTAAATTCGCCAGGAAACTAGTAGCGAATTTTCATTTTCTGAAAGTATCAAATAAAAAAGGAACTGGAGATCATTACCCTGAATTAGTGTTTCCCCCTCGGGTAGTGATTTAAACAGCTTATGGAAGTCTTGCTCGCGGCTCTTGGGGTTCGTATTTGGGAGCATCTGAGGATAGATGGAAGTGTTAGGAGGGGGGGGGGCATGCAGTGCTTGCTTCGTAGTGGCACAATAAAGGTGAAAAGGGGAAATTGTGAAAGATGCTGAGTGAGGTCTGTGGACTATATCCCCCTATAATTAATGAGCCCTGCTAAGATCAGAGTATCCTTAGTATATGAACTTCACGTGTCCCCTGTCTGGCGCCGCCGCCGCCAACGCGAATGGGGTGAGAAGCTGATCAAGAAGAAAATGACGGCACTCTGACTTTCTAGAAAAACCATTTTCTCTTACCAGCAACATGAAAACAAAGCTATTTGTTGACACTTGACAAACGAGTTTGAAAGTATTTACACCTACTACTAAGCGAAGTTGAGCTGTGAACAAGCTATATAGGACAAAGTATTTGAATTGAGCCATCTCTCTCTCTCTCTCTCTCTCTCTTCTCTCTCTCTCTCTCTCTCTCTCTCTCTCTCTCTCTCTCTCTCTCTCTCTCTCTCTTTCTCTTTCCCTTTCTCTCTCCCTCTGGGTATCCTAGTATACGCTCAGTATTTATCCCTAAAATGGGTCGGCATCAACCTGTCTAGTAGTCCAAACTAGCATTATTTAGTGAATTCTGGGTATTGACACGTTGCAGGGTGTATTGTGAAATGCAAGTCAGATTTGCAGCCTTCGCAAAAACGGTAATGTCATAAATATTAATTAACCTTTGTTCATTCACTGAGTGGCTATCAGAAGTTTTATATAACGACAGGTTTGTGATACTATCACTGATGGGTTGAAAAATGAAAATAGGGCTTACAAAAGTTATATTCAATACCCCGTCCGTGAAACTATGTAAAAATGTACAATATGATCAATTCATTCCCTACCGGATCGCTGCTAGATGTCTTTGACTTGATACACGCCATGATTAAACGACCCGGAAATAAAATTCTAGAAACTTCTAATATTATATGTAGGTACGAGAAAAAAAGAAGACAAGTGATATTTCAACAAACAGGAGTGTAAAATTTCCCTTCCTACACGTCAAGTTTATTTTTACCCCCCTCCTCTCTCTCTCCACCCCTCTCTCCACCCCTCTAGCTTGTGTTGATAACTTGTTGAGTTAGTCAAAAATTGATAACAGCAATACAGCATTATATGACGCATTTCCTAGACCATTTCAAATTGTTATGTTGGTATTGTGACGTACAAAATGTCCCATATTGAATCTACATGTGCAGCAGTACATGCCCTATACCAAACCAACCATCACCATGATAAGGCAGCGGATTATGGCGGCGGAAATGTAATCCCCGTGTAAGCAATAAACTTCAACTACCAGAACCCAATTGATAACTGTAATTATGATGTAATTATGATGTGATTTTGTCATGGTTTACATTTTTAGCGGCATCCAACCAATTTCCAATACTCTTCTCCGAATCCGGTGTATCCAAAGCTGATGCACCGCTCCCAGATCTGTGCTCCTTCATAAAACTAGACGATCGGCCCCTGGAAGAAGGTGACTTTGGGGGTAACCTCACTGGATGATGATGATGATTCCTTGTTTGCGAGGTAGAAGGAGGAGGAGGAATGAAGAGGTTCGCCATGTTTACAGTGTTAGCAGGACTGTTATCGAGACTCCTCGATTCTCGGACTATAATTGGAACGGAACTGTGCCGAGCTGACGAGGATGGAGACCCCTCGAGACTCCGAGAGGGACGGACCGGGTGAGTCATCATAAACCCTAAACAATCTTTGAATCAGCTTCTAGATATATCAATCAGTTAAATATATTTGGGTAGATTTCGTTTTTTCAGAGAGAAATATTAAAGCATACTATGGCAGATCTGTATGTAAAGCTCGCAGAACCCGACAAAGCATTTAGTTGCCTTGTTCGACCCTCCCTTTGAACAAACCAAGCATTTAGTCAACTATTTAACAGACAAAGAAATGCTCACCCCGATTCAGCAGGGAGAGAAATAGCAAGAGAATCAATGGTTGGACTATTTTATACCCGGGTTCTTCTTTGTAAGTTGGTCCCTTTGTATGTGACAAGTAGGAAGTAAAGTTACAAAGTGAAACACACTTCTTAGACAAGCGGGAAGTTACACTTCCACAACACGAGAAGAACGCACAGAAAATGAGACATTTATCAAATATTGGGACATGCCAAAAGATCTTGCAGTATAACTAGCTAGACATTGCGAAACTATTTAATCAACCACGTAGGTAGGTACATACTGCAGTCGGACCCCGATTCACCGGAAGCCCGATTCACCGGGCAAAACACTTTCCCCGGAGCATCTCGGTAAATCGGGGTCCTACTGTGATCGCTCATAGGGGCACCAGGTATCATGCGCATCAAAGAAGTGTCACAGCAATAATGTAGCTTTTAGTGGAAACATGTCAAAGAAAATGGAATGTGTGACAGACCTGTACGACAAATACACGTGACAGTATTTGCATGTGGAAGAGGACACATGTGTACATTCAGATACCTTAAAATAAAACCACAGGAAATTGAGTCTGTAATTAAAAATGTAGAGAGGGAGAGTGGGAGGGAGAGAGAGAGAGAGAGAGAGAGAGAGAGAGAGAGAGAGAGAGAGAGAGAGAGAGAAAGAGAGAGAGAGAGAGAGAGAGAGAGAGAGCAGAGAGAGAATGTGAATCATGAAGTTGCATGCAATTGTCTTTCAAACAACAAGCCAAAACAATTAAACACAAAACAAACTTATACAACAACAAAGACAACTAAAACAAAGACTCTTTATGCAGTCTAGATGATGTTTATAGATCTGTAGCAGATGGACGTAGAGACAACAAGAGGATATTTGAATGGTCTGTAGACGCTGTTAATTAGTACAATTGCGTTTGTTAGAATATGCCTTGTACTGGCTCTGATGAAATGAAATCTACAGCTATATAACGTACATTCTCAGTTTATTATGTAGGCGTTGATTTAGCTTATATTGAGCTTCATGATTGACTAGAGTGGCAAAGTGATACATGCGAGCAAGTTGTGGCAGTGAAAGAGCGGAAGAAGGTATTATATCTGAAGAAAGTATATCGAACGAGATCACAGATCAACTGCACTCGTCACAAGACAGTGATGACTTGTTACTCCACAAGTGATGACATGATACATCGAGCATACACAACAAACATCAACAATTACCACATGCCGTACATATACAATGTACATTGGCATGTATGTGAACAAAGTACATATATACAATCGACCACAGTTGCGGGCATTAGTTATACTGAATGAAGATTGAGAGCTATAAATTATGCTAATAAAACTGTAATTCACGTGACACGGTATAGTACAATTAATGTTATAGTACCAGTAGTCGGCAACTTTCCAATGGAAACTAAAAACACAACGTACATGATCGCAAAGTTATTAGTCGATACAAATTACACACCCACAAAACAGTCGAGAGAGAGGACATTATAACTACATTAGTATCAAAAGAGAGATGGCCGATGATCGATGAGTAAAGAAGAACGTTATACAATAGAGAGAGAACGAAGTTAAATGGAGGAACATGGAAGAAGGCATTGGAGACCACTTATATATACCGAAACGGAAACATGAAAAAAGAAGATGTGAAAGACCACTTTATGTGGACACTAATTATTCTGTGTTCAGGATAGATAAGAACAGAGAAGGAATAGCCAATTTATACAGACTTCCGTTTACAAGACTGCAGTAATTGCAGTATCCGTATACTGGAAATCGTCCTCTGAATAACATTTCCTGGAAATGCCATTTCCATATTTATCTCAAAAAGCTAGCACAATGACCGACTACTATCATTATCGTTAGGTTTGGATGTTCTTCATCATAGAAACTAGAAAGATCTTTTACAATAAATCAAGGTGGTTATTATAACAATATATTGTGTGATGTGTTATATATAAATATCCGGCCGTAGAAATCTGTTGTCGAAGAAAGGACAGGTATCCCACCTCATACTGTGTACACTACTGCACAGGAGCAGGAGTGATGTGTTATAAGAGTCATAGAGCTAGAGTGTCCTGGAGGTTGTTGAGTAAGGGTCGGTTACTCAACAACCTGGGGGTATATCATATGTCACATCATATAGGCAGCTTAATACTATGAGGTAGAGAGTTAAATAGATCGATCTTGAAAGTAAATAGGTATGTTGGATTTGTTGAGAAAGGGGTGAGAGACAACAGAGTTAGGAAATAAACCCAATAAACTTCAATTGCCATGAAGCACAGTATAATTTGTTTTGTTCAAACCCGGGGCGCAGGGAGGGATCAGGGTCGAACAAGGCACAATATAATGAGAATATACTATTATTAAAGCAAATAGGGAAATCCTGTGTAACGTTTTTTGCCTTATATGGGATTTAGCACGTGCAGGTTTAGAGGTGGAGTACTACTAGCTGGAGTGGGGCCAGGGATGGGAGCCGTTGCCAATGGCATGGTTGCTACTGTGCTGCACGTGCATTTGATCTTGCTTTGTTGTGTGTGTTCCAGCTAAATATGCCTTCTTCAACTACTGCTGATATAAGACAGCGACAGCTGGAGATAGTTACTGAAGCAAGATCTCAACGCCATTCTCAACTTTTCAATACACTGAGGGGTTTAGATGCAGCAACGCCTTTTTCGGAAAACCGGCTTGCAGCAACGCCAAGAGAACGAACAAGACGTTGTAGATTAAACAGACAAAACGCGAGGAATCAGCAAAATAGTAAGTTCTTTTATCACTTTGATCGCCTGATCATCATTAGCTGACGTTCTAAAACTCTCAGTCATGAATGGATACTGGCTAGGAACGGCTGCTGATGTTCCCTAATCCAGCCACCATTTCCCTGAAATTCGCCCGTAGGGCGAACGGGTTTACTAGTACTTATAAAGAGTAGAAGAGGCATATATACAGGGTGGTTCAGAAACATGGAGCCACTTGGAGATAAAAGTTGGAAAAATACAATCCTCTCTCTATTGTACGGATCAAAATTTCAACGTGTTACCCTGTCAGTTGACAGGCTGATAATTTTTATGAAAGAGTGACTCTCTGTCGATCTCAATCCTCAGGGGACACCTTTTCTAGTCAATAGACCGTGAAAATACGTTTTTAATTACACTGTACATTGGAGAGCGAACTGTATTGACACATTAGTTATCTCAAAGTGGCTCCATGTTTCTGAACCACCCTGTAATATTTATATGTGCAGCTGTTATAGTAGCGATCTGTGCAGCCGCCACCTTAGTTAAGGACGTTATAACTATATTGCGAGAGCTGTTCACAAGAACTACATAATTGAGTCGCTTGACTGTCCGTACAATTCAACTATCTAATGGACCGTAGCTATTCCTCCGAATATAAGTTGCGAAAGAGGGGAGAACTCTGAATAATTTTGAAAATCAAGATAGATGACTTTTATTTTAATCTATTTTCTTTATCCTTCATGGGCAATCAACTAAATACATATGTGTAATTAATTAATTAATTTACTAATTCATTAATTATATTTACCTTGTCCACGAGGATGCCGAGAGAATCCCACTTTGAGATGCTCGACCCGTTGGATCCGAAAGAAGGATGACAGTTCCCTCATCATATATTACAGCTTTGAGAGCTTCTATATGGTTCTGATTTAGCAGTAAAGATCAAACACTGTTATATATTCCTCGATTCAGGTACAGAAATACAACTCAAAGCTTCCCGAAGTGGCCCTATAATAGTTCGAATAGGTATAAAAGTAAAGAGTGCTATAATGGAAGGTCAGTGAATCAGGTACGCACGTATAATAGCGATCTCGTAATTCAACAGTGTTCTAAGCGGACAAATTACTTGGTGACGCAACAAGCAGTGCAGCAGCTATCGGCTCTCTGTCAGAGAGATTTTTTATCAGTTATTATATGAATATATCAAACAAGCATAATTTGATAAGGAGATAAGCTTTACGTGGGGTTAATTGGCGGTGTACTTTACAAGTTTTCAAGAACTAGATATACAGTCGGACCCCGATTTAACGGCCCCCGATTTAGCGGCACCCCGATTTAACGGCAGCATAATCTTCCCCCGATATAGAAAATTAACAGTATTTAACCCCGATTTAGCGGACACCCCGATTTAACGGACAAAACCCTTTCCCCCAAGGGTGCCGTTAAATCGGGGTCCGACTGTACTATAGCACATGTAGAGGCAGATATAATGGAAGATATTCAAACGAGGTGAATTAATGTTTCAGCTGTAAATGCTCTTTTTCTATCTGACAGTGTCTAGCAAAGGTATGTATAAGGGTATAAGGGATAAGTTTGCACTTTGCAGGAGCACAAAATCAGGGTCCTACAAGAGCACAAAATGGGGGGGGGGGTGGTGTGATTTTGGTAACATGATCCAAAAACTCCATGTCTATAATCATAATTTAAGTAATGGAGAGAGAACAATTCCCAGTCATAATTGGAGGTCTTATCACAGCGCACGTGGTGAGTACACACATGAATTATACCCCGCCCTCTAGTCTAAGCTAGTACTAGTTCAACAGAAGTACACCACCCACCCTCTAGTATATCACATGAACACCTTGCACCCTCTGGTAAAATACAGGAACTTGGCACACGCAGGAACTTTATCACATGACAGATGAATTATCAGTTGTAGCTAGTATATGGAAGCTGATGATATATATGGTACTGCGTTTGTATTTTTAGCACAGACTACCAAACCAGTAGTGATATTACTTCGCATCAAAACCGGTTTGCGGAAGCGTATCGGTACTGCTTATGGTAGTACCGTAAAAACGCAACTGGTTTCACTAGTATACGGTTCTATACTGTCTACGGTGTCTAGTACATGTGTGTTTGTGTGCGTTCTTAAACTGAAATCGCATTCACAGAGCATTGTGAGTGTGAAAATATATAAGCCCCGACAACGATCTTTGCAATACTATGTGATACCAATGCAATTATATGATGATGTATTGAAACCTAAGCCTCAAAACAATCGTGGTGGACTCACAATGACATCAACTATATTGTAGGATAAAGGTAAGATACACTACCAAAATAATTGTTTTACTGTATACGTGCTGGTGATTGGCGTAGGGTTTCCGAGAGGGTTTCACCCCCATGGAAATAAATCAGTGTACGTACCCGTTCGAGGACATCGAAAACTCCATCAAGAAGCTTGGTTGGTTGCTGTGCCTGTTCCTGTTTACTCAGATAATTCTCAACCACATATTTCTGCATCACCAAGGACAGATCGTCCCAAACTAAGATGCTCCTAACACCTGATCCCTGTTCAAAGGGTGGAGGCGAGAAAGTCCTGAATTTACGTTCCACAAGATCTTGAGGTGGGATTGTGGGAGATGGCTGAGTTCGAGAAATCATAGTCAGGATGTTTCCAAGCTGTATCGTTTCTTTTTCTTCCTCGAAACGGGAGATAGCTTCCCGAGAACGTGCATGATGTATTGTAACCAGCTCTGTTTAGGTCTGTGACAGAGATCTGTTTAGTACAAAGACTTGCTCTGTAGATGTCTGACGAGTGTAATTTAGTCTTGGTCGAGTTGGCGGAGGGACTTGTACTCCTTACTATAGGCCGTAAGTTCTCCTTGTAGAACGATTTCTGTCTTCTCCGTTTGTTGGGCGCTGACTTCCGTCCACTTTTCTGTTTCAAACCTTCCTTGCTTCCCTTACTATTCAGAGCTTTCTGTCGTAGCGGATCTGATCTTTGGAAGTTTGGTGATAATGAACCAGACCTGCTACCCCGTTTTGTTTCTTTCGACTGCTTCTTCTTTGAACTTTTCCCAATGCTGGGCACTCTAACTCTGAGAGAGGGTGGTGTTGCCGGGGCCTTACTGGCACAACTTGCTGACAATCTAGGCAGCTTGTGAAGAATTGACTTCTGTTTGGACCTCTCCTTCTCCTCTGGAATGTTATACAGCACCGTATCACGGGAAGATAATGATGAACTCGGGAAGGATCCGGTAAGATTTAGCACCTCACTCTGTAGTGAACCTCTCCTGTCACTGACTGGCGATGAAGAGGAACTGGTGTAACTGTATGGTGAGTAACTATCCGAGGACTCGCTGCTCAACAAATCCAACAACTCCTCCTCACTGGAAGTGTAGCTACTGTTGTAACTATACAGTTCCTCACTTCTGGGCAGGGAACTATTTCCCGTTCTGGGCAGGGAACTACTTCCCTCACTTCTGGGTAGTGAACTACTACTAGTAGTAGATGATGATGAGGAATGCTCCTCACTCAGAATGGAGCTATACCGCTGTAGAGAACTAATCCTTCCTTCAGAGTTAGTGCCCGTTCGACTGCCGATGAAACTGTTTGATCTCGACACGGGGGTCCTTGCAACAGGAGGTTTTAGAACTTCACTTGTTGCTGTATTTGATCCTTCGCTGCTATCATTTAGTTCCCACTCGCCCGCCAGAGCCTGCCAAAGGTAGTCCTCCTCTTCCGGGTATCCCCACAATTCCTCGTCGATATCAACGTCGTTCTCGAGCCCTGCAAATTATAACTATGATGATATTTATAGTTTAGAATGATAATCATTTTCAAGATTCGAGAACCTGGATCATAAAATAATTTCCTAGCTCAACCAAGAGCTGATATCACTAAGTAAAAATATGGCTGCTAAATTATTAAATTCCAGTTGTTCTTACCTCTGACGACCCTCCAGGAAATATTAAGTGCTGCAACGGAAAGAGCCTGCTCTCTGATAACCCACTTATAGTACCAATCGACAAAATTATCCTAAAATGAAGCTATAAACGTTCTGTATAATAATTAATGATTAATTAATTAATAATTAATATTTCATCATAATAAATTGCATCATTTTGTGCAGCGTCAACGTATTGATCTGATCGTTGTCAGATATGGTCAAATCTATATCTATTGTTCTCTAACAAAGCTACGCATATTGTCTGCGTGTATCAGTAAAACACATCAGTAAGATATGCAATACAGTGTGTTGTAACAATATATTAGTCTTTCTGATGAGTAAACGGATATAAACATATCCACCTAGCATACATATAGATAAATCCGACTGTAGCTACAGTCGGATTTGTCAGGACGCTCGGCCCGGTAAATTGAGGTACCCTTTATATCGGGGGCCGGTAAAAAGGGGGTCCGAGTGTATCTATATATCATACCTGTATCTCCGGTTTCTCCCGTGGTTTGTTAGTGCTCACTAGGCTCCGGTAATACGAGTTATACTGGAGTAGATTCTTCAGGAAGTTGGCCGAGGACCGATGGCCTAAAGATGAAGGTTCCATGATGATTGTGTCAGCAGACTCAGTGGCATGTTTCAGAGCTCAGCAACAATATATATTGGCAGATAGAATAATGGCTCTAAAAATATGGGAAAACACACGAGATCTCTAAAGGTCACACAGCTTTAAATGTGAGCCAATTAAACTAATTATAAATTGGAAAAACGCCAAAATCGATGTGCAAAATATTTTGAACTGGAGGTCTCGTTGTGCGGTAAATAAGGTTTGAGCAAGTCAAAGAATTGTACAACATTCAATAAACAGTACACAAACAGATATGTATGAAAATACCTAAAAGTTGAGACTCAAGCTAATAGAGAGATACGTAGAATCTGCCATAAACCTCAATTTTGCTAAAGTTAATTGAGACAATATTGAGGTTTAAATCCCATAGACCCAAGATGAAGTGGAAGGAAAAAAAAGCAACAGAAATTAACCGGTGAAACACAAAATATGTGCTTGTGCTTGGTATTGGTACTTCCATGTGTAAACATGTTGCGGCAGCGATCACGGGCTTACTACAATTTGGTAAACGATTTAACAAGAATTGCTAAACTGATGGATGGTTATAACTATCGATAAGATAAATATATATGCTACTAGTATCAGAATACTGATAAAAGCAAAACAACTAATTTCTACACCTGTTTGCTTTCACATTTAGATCTTGACATGTCTACAGATGGTCTCCCATACACAATATAATGGCGGTATAACGTCATTATGTGTGGGGACAGAGCTATAATACTGCGTCAACTGATGTTTTGCCTGGCTAGACTGTGTTTCGGGCGCCCCGCCCCCGAATCACCTTTTACAAATGTAAAGGGAGGGTTAGAACAATAACAACTGATGTTGTGATGTGTGATGTGTGAGACGATAAAAAGTAAATACGTAGTCAGATTCAAATTCAACAATCTTCGAGTTTGAAACAGCAACAAATAAAAATTCTACCCGGTATATTTTGTGTTCTGTTAATTTCATAATTAAGTGGGTACTCACCGTGTTTCCAAATAGAGTGATGGCGTCTATACTCTTCCGGCGCATTCTGTGTATTTTCCTCCTGTTACCATGATGGTTACCATGGTTACCAAGATGGTTACCATAGTGATCATGATGGGTGTCTAGGGACGAGGACCTTTTATACCGGGACAGGGGATCCCCATCGCCATTCTCCAAGGGAGAGGGACTTAAAGACATTCTTCGATCGTTGGTCAAACAGTTAGAGCATCTTCCTTTTATAATAGCCATTCATCTGCATATAGGTCTATGAGAAATGAAGCAGTAAAATAATTTTCGGGTATGGAGTAATAAGCTAGCTGATTTATTCTAAGAAAATGACGTTGATTCATTCAAAGAAAATGACGAAATCGAAGGAATGCTAAAGTGTTTTCGAATTCTACGACTTATGAATTATCGACTTGTTTTTGAGTGACCTACTCGTGTCATCAATAATCAATAATGGTGCACGTAACTCAAAAAGCAGAAACATTGACAGTGCTCCTGATCTCAAAGACATTTTAAATTTTGCAGAGGGACAAGATTCAGAAAGTAAAAAGAATTAAATATAACGCATAGCAAAGAAATGCATTCATGACAGGCTAGATATGATTTAAAAACGGGATAATTTTCTTAAACACATTATAACATAATTTATATATATAACGAACCACACGACAGTTTTATAGCGAATCCGGGACTTGTTTCTTTATTGTGTAAAATTCATCGCCATGTATGAGACCAGGTTCAATGGAGAAAAGACCCAGGCTTGAACTTGTACACAAGAGGAGTTTATTTTGCGGGCCATACTTTGGGCCATACTCTGGTGCACCTTATTATGTCCTAACCCTCCCCGGAGCTCGCGAAAGGGGGTCGAGCTAGGCGTGGTGCATTACATGTGTGAACACCATTTCTATTTGTAGAAAAATATAAGGATCGCTTTGACACCTGTGGGTCAATCTCGAAGGGAACAATGCAATATATATATAGTACAGAGAAGAAAGGGATACTGCGAAGAGTGAGAGAGAAGTAGAGAGAGGAGCGAGAGAGAGAGAGAGAGAGAAGAGAGAGAGAGAGAGAGAGCGAGAGGAGAGGAGAGAGAAGAGAGAAGAGAGGGAGAGAGAGAGGAAGAGAGGGAGATAGAGAGAGGAGAGAGAGAGAGAGAGAGAGATAGAGAGAGAGAGAGAGAAGAGGAGAGATAGAGAGAGAGAGGAAGAGAGACGAGAGAGATAGAGAGAGAGAGAGAGAAGAAAGAGAGGAGAGAGAGGAGAGAGAAGAGAGAGAGAGAGAGAGAGAGAGAGAGAGAGAGAGAGAAAGAGAGAGGGATAGAGAGAGATTTGCTTGATTGACAGGGATTATTATTTGTCCAAATGTCCAATATATCTACCCCCAAGTGAACTATACGCCCTACAATAGACTTCCCTCAATATTGATATCGTATTGCGACCCTCGGAAGTTTCAAAACCTCCGAATACCGTAAGACCTATCATATAGCAACGAAGAAGAAACCCCAAAAAAGATGGATTACCCGCTGACTACAATCTAATTGCGATCTCCTAGGGACAAGGATTGGGCTGCTCCCCTTTAATAAAAGTTATAATTTAAAAGTGCTCTACGTACGCACTAAAGGGTTGTTGAAGAGGTCTCAGTCAGGTCGGCACTGTCCGTTAGTTAACACCTCTCTCTCACTCTCTCTCTCTCTCTCTCTCTCTCTCTCTCTCTCTCTCTCTCTCTCTCTCTCTCTCACTCCTAAAATCGCATAATTGAGAAACTAATGGCAGAATCTCGATACATTAGCCATTTGTAAAGCGTCTCCTGACTGACCACATACCGATCTACAATCGGTGGGAACCTATTAAAACGGAACCAATTTATCATGATTTACAACATCATCAGTTATTTTTAAAGTTCGAACGGTCCAACTACCGTCAATTGATTGGTTCAATAAAACAAGATAATTACTAAATGGCTGAACTAATACAAATCAAGGCCGAAGCCCGAATTGCATCGACTAGTAACCAATCTAATAAGTATCATGTTCCACATGACATTTGATAGGTTTATTTCTGAGAAAAGCTGCTGGCAACAAGTGCCGTCTTTCAAGTAAAATTCTTTCAAGAACAATGCAACTCTTAGGAAAGATTTACAAAGCTTGCACAGCAGATTTAGTAAGGAGTGGTTCATCGCTGGACCAAACTGTCATCTAACTACCAAAAATGGCTAATTCACAACTTGCAGCACGTCGCTGTCGAAATGGTACCACCCCAGAGATTTAAAGTGACATATATATTGAGAATGACGATTTGCATAGACTGTCAGAATGAAAAAATAAAACTCAGAAGTTAATGCTCTTTTCGCTCCCAAGTCAAAATTAACTCACCTTTCATTCTTAATGCTGCCTGCTGATTCCAAATGCAAAAAAGAGGAATATTCTAAGAAAGAATTTCGAAAACTCACAGAGTATTGATTTGCAAGATCCCGATATAGTTCAGGGGGGATCCAATTTGGGGTGGAGGGAAGGGATTCATATTGTGTAGATCTCAAACTTGGAGGACTGGGTAATTGACTGTGAAACAATAAGAATGTCAATAAATAAAAAAAGGTACGTACTGGCATATTCAATAATAATCAGTCACAAGGCAAAAAGGCACTAGGGTCTAGACATTATTTCTCAACTCAAAATACCCTAAATTTCTAGTTTGAAGAGTAATTACTAATTACTGCAGTCGGAGGTAACTACTAATTACTAATTATGTCTCAGTATAATACCTGCTGGTTAGATGACTGGATGAGGAAGCATCGTTGTCGTGTACTAGTGGGTGAAGGTTCATGAAGGACAGAGATTTCCGGATATTCTTCAGAGTTTTGCTACCCTTATGACTACTCCGACTAGTCACAGTCATAGCTTTGTTGTTCTCAACAAGTCATGATCCCCACACATAAACAAGAACGCGTGTGTACGAAGTGAGCGATATGTAAGCGTGGTGGGTGAGAGTGAGAGAGCGTCTGGCGAACATTAACAACCGGATACCGAAAAAGCGGATATCAACTTATTATCTGCCGTTCCTCAAGGAAACTGGCTTTTTTTAAGAAGCTGGGTTTTTTTAATCTCCACCTTGATGAGATTATGATCAAAGTATGATATGCGTGTGCCAATGAATCAAATGAATTTGAAAATGAACCTAGTCCCGCTTGTAATATTGGTCTTATCAGGTCAAATTAAACCCCATACTCCTAGCCAGTCCTATTTTATTTAATAAAATATTTTAATTTTTAGAACACCAATGAATGATAGGAGTGCATCCAATAATTTACCAGAATTTCTAGAAGCGGAGCCACCTCATTTTCGAATTTCGGGTCGTTCGAGTTATAACCTAAGAACTTCAAACTGGGACTGTCTTATCTATTGAACCCTATCAGTTTCACTTCACTCACTTTAGTGCACCTCTCTCTTAACTTTATCCTGAGAGAGAAGAGAGAGACCAGAGAAAGAGGGAGAGGAGAGACAGAAAGAGAGACAGAGAGAGAGAGTGTGTATGGATTGTGTACTTTAGACACATTGTACATTACACACACACCTGGTGGGCATACTGCACTCTGTCTCCGCTGCTAGTAAAAGAGAAGATAGAGATGAGATAGGAAGGATTAGAGATAGAGATAGAATAGAGATAGAGAGATAGAGATAGAGATAGAATAGAGATAAGAATAGAGATCGAGATAGACGAAGAGATAGAGATAGAGATAGTAGATAGAAATAGAGATTAGAGATGGTAGAGTAAATTAAAAACAGTGTTAGACAATACTTCTTTGTTTTAACAATTTTATTTTTCCCACATCCCTCACAACTCGAGGGAGGGCGAGGATAGAGCAAATAATCGGGAAAAAAAGAATCCATGAGTCCTATAGAAGAGAAGAGAAGAGAGAGAGAGGAGAAGAGAATGAGGATAAAGTGGAGAAGAAAGAGAGAGAGAAGAAAGAGAGGAGAGATGACGAGAGAGAGAGAGGAAGGAGCGAGAGCAGACGAGAAAGAGGAGCGCAGAGAGAGAAGGAGAGAGAGGAGAGAGAAGGAGAGAGGAACGAGAGGAGAAGAGGAGAGAGAGAGAGGAGGAGAGAGAGAGATAAGAGACGAGAAGAGAGAGAGAGAGAGAGCGAGAAAGAGAGAGCGAGATCGAGCCGAAGAGCGCCTCACTGGCGTGTTAGAGCGCGCCTCTGCTAGGTCGATTCTCGCGCTCTCTCTATCTTCATAGCTCGCCATCTCTCTCTCTCTCTCTCTCCCTCTCTCTCTCTCTCTCTCTCTCTCTCTTTCCTTCTTTCGACTTATAGGGAGTTAGTAATTAGTACAAAATGATGTTGGAGACAAAATTTAAGGATATGCGAATCGGAGTAGTAGAGGGAATGATGAAATATGATTAGAGAAGGACAGAGTAAAATTCTAAAATGCATAAGAATTTACGATGAGTGGGGGTTAAGCTATGATAGCTCACAATGCATTTCATAAAACTTATCGAAACCCGGGTATTTTGCAATCTTTTTTGAAATGGATACTTGTGTAGGGAACATATGGACGTAGCGCACATTTCAAACTAAAAAATAAAAAAACAAAAGATAAAGTTGAAAAGATTAACATAAAAAGATGAGTTACTACAACCACGTACAGTTGCTGACTGATAAAGAGAAGTGAGTGGGGAGAGCGGGGGAGAGATATGTTAAATAAAAAAGTGGAGGAGATGAGTGAAATTGATATATGTTTGTATGTTCCGGGCTATATTAAAAGTACATGTTTTATTGGCACCATGTCACCCTAGTACAAAACAAATTGTGTGTAGTAATCAGGACATAATTTTAGTTTTCGAAGATTTAAAGGAGATTGAGAACATAGGCAGAGGAAATAAAGGACACTAGAACAGAGACAGGATAGAGAATTGACGAAACATGCACAGGAGAATCTTGGACTTTCTTTGTTATGGTAAAAAACTAGCCCAGATTGGGTCTGATTATCATACTATTCATTGGTCACTAGGCACACTTTCTTCGATTTTCTTCTCTATTCTTTTTTCTTTCGGCCGTACTTCTACTCTCCCGCAGTACTTTCAATCTTTTGCATTTCACATGAACACACACACAGCGTGCCACCTACGTGAATATTTCATTCATTTACCAGATCAGCATTGCAACCATCATCAACCCCACATACACATACCCCTTTAATATATTCATACGAACAGACAAATATTTTATCAAACCAACAGACAAACCAACAGACACAAACAATGTGTGTGTGTGTGTGTGTGTGTGTGTGTGTGTGTGCGATTTTGAATTTCCGTCAGAAATTTCAACAGGTGTCTTCAACTTACTATTTGGTGATGGAGAAAGGGGAATTGAGTTTTTTGAAAGTTACCAGATGTATGAGAGAATGAGAGGTGGGGCATATATTATCTTACTAGAATAAACCTTACATGCATATAGTTTTCATTTTACTACTCAGCTCACACTACGAGATAGTGGAGAAGAAGAGAGAGAGAGATGAGAGAGAGATGAGAGGGATGGAGAGGCAGAGGATCGAGGGGAGAGAGAGAGACAGAGAGAGAGGACAGAGAGAGACAGAGAGAGAATACACAAATGCAGCTGTTCTAATCACTAATAAGCTGATGTAAACTAAAATATGTTGTGGAGGAGTAGTGTTGTAGAGAAGTTTTTGAGAAAACGTTTTTAAAGGAAATACAGAAAAATTCAAATTCTCATTATAAATTCAGATTTTTAGAAAATGCAGATTTTCAAAATATATTGTAGTGCACACTAAACGATTCTCAACATGAACCTAATAAATAGACTTTTGACAGGAGGCGTGAAAAACAGGACAAGGCAGGAAGGGCGAGGTAGAACCACCTGAGGGAGAGCGGGGATGGAGAGGGCGGGTAGGAGGGAGGAGGGCCGGGGACCTAGGCGAGGCGGGGCGAGGGAGGACGGGGGAGGGAGGTCGGGGAGGGGGTGGGGGGGGAGGAGCGGAGGGAGGGGGAGGAAGGGGGGGGGGTTATAACAAACACACCTGTCTTAACTAAATTATATACTCTCGTGTAATATGTGATGATTCTAAATTCCAAACTCCTCTCCCTCTTTCTCGGTGAGATATGTGATGAATTTCCAACCATCATACATCTCTTCCATCTTTCTCAGTTTCTCGGTGATCTTACTCCCTCTTCCTTGGGGATCTCTCCTGGTTATCCGATTTCCATGCCCCCTGATCATGCATCCTCTCTCTCAAGATCATCTCTCAAGATCCTCTCTCAAGATCATCTCTCAAGATCATCTCTCAAGATCCTCTCTCAAGATCCTCTCTCTCAAGATCCTCTCTCAAGATCCTGCGGGATGGTAATTACAGGCGAACTGTCATGACAATTCGGCTGTAACCATAATACTTGTTTGAAGCGGTGTCGCTAATATTCTTGAAAAAACGGATGGAGCATTACTGATTCCAACAGCAGTGTTTACTAAATATTATCCTCCATAATAATAACACAATCTCATTACATCTCACCGTGTCTACCCGTAGGGAGGATTTTGATCACACAGGTACCGAGAATGAGAGCACTAAAGTAGTGTACCTTAGCGAAACCTTCTCACATATCCCCAACCCGCTTTTTCCCTATCTCCAATAATAGCAAGAGATAAGATGATGGGTGCGTGCCTGATAGCATAGAGCTTCTAGATACTAGTACGCTCTCTCTCTGAGCTCTCGAGCT
Source organism: Hormiphora californensis (assembly GCA_020137815.1). NCBI lineage: Eukaryota > Metazoa > Ctenophora > Tentaculata > Cydippida > Pleurobrachiidae > Hormiphora > Hormiphora californensis. Next base: position 2,394,479 of record CM035359.1, read on the forward strand.
CTTACTTCACAACCGCACCAAAGAACAATGGTTGTGTCCGCACTCCGCACGTTGCTCCGGGCACCCGCAATTTCGTCATACAGCGGCCCTGCCTTTGAGACAGTGCCTCTCTCTCTACCCCCAACCCCCTGATCCCATTATGGTCATAGAAACTCATTATAGATTTCGACGATATATTATATCTCTCCCTCTTGATCTATAGTCCATATATTATTATTCTATCTCACTCGGGTATCGTTTGTTAAGACGTTACCATTAGAGCCCGTAATGCAAAAACCGTATTTAGATTACCGATTTGTCCATCCAAAAACCAATTAACATAAATAGTTGGATGCCCGGGCCAGTGGTGTCACGGGAGGTAACACCTTAGACTACATGACATAATTAACGGCATATTCGTTAATTGTTAATTGTTATCCTTCATCTGTCTATCTTTATCTATCTTCTCTCTCACTCTCCTCACTCTCTCTCTCTCTCACACAATATTCTCTCTATCTCTCTGCTCTCTCTCTCTCTCTCTCTCCTCTTCTTTCTCTCTCAACTTTCTATTACTATATCTTCTCTCTGTTTTCTCTTCTAATTATCTCTCCGTCTTTCTTGATTAATCTCACCCTTTCTATCCTAATTTCTCTGGCTATTATCTTCCTCATATCCATCATTTATGGACAGTTATAGCCTAAAGGTGTTCCCCCGTGACCCACATGGGCCCGGGCATCCCAAACTAATTATTTAATTGGTTTGGACTACAAATTTCTGTGCTTTTGGTGTAAAAGAGAAAAAGCTATTTGTTGTAGGAACTTTTTCTGATTTCTGACATATTTTCAAATTTGAATAATTCATAAATATGCGAATAACGATATAAACGGTGAGGAGATACGACTTTTTGTCCGGCGGGACGACCCCCCATAAATCGACTATTCTGCGCGGAATATGCCCATTATGGAAAACGTTCTAGGACCATCCGAAGTGGAAAATATTAAGATAGCATTAAATCATGAATCGGTGCACTGTAAATATGCAAAAACGGCTGATAACGGTGCGGATGGAGATTTTGGTCCCGAGTAAGACCCACCATAATCGAAGGATTTTGCGTTCAAATATGTCCATAAAAAACCGTTTCTGACCAGCTGAACTGGAAATATTCAGAATATGCATTGAAATTATGAAGTCCGCATAAATATGCAATAAAACGGCTTAAACGGTGCGAGATACAACTTTTGTTACGGGGAGAAACCCCCATAAATCGACTACTTTGCGTCGAAATATGTCCTGAAAAACGTTCTAGGACCAGCCCGAAGTGACAATATATGAATAATATGATAAAAATGTGAATAGGTGCATAAATATGCAAATGACGGCTTAAACGGTGCGAGATAGAGATTTTTTGTTACCCGTAGTAAGACCCCCCATAACCGACCATTCCCGTCGAATAAGACCGGTTTCAAGTCTTTATGACCCTCCTTCCAGTGCGTGACATATCGCAACCATGTTACAAAGTTGAAATTTAATGGACTATATCGAATATTAATGAACTATGGCGATTTCGGAAGTCTAACAAGCTATTACCGGAGCGCAATGAGATGTAAGGAAACCGTTCACACGCAAGTCTCTACTATTTGCGGGTTTAGGAGAACACCTAAAGATACAAAGCGTCTCTCCCCCTCCCCCTCACCTCTCCCCCTCCACATTTTGCCATTTGTGACCCCTTGGCAAATTTACCTTACATCCTATCGTTCTGAAAATTTTGCATGACCTTCTCTTTTTCTCCTATATTAAGGGCCCTAGAGTACAAATTTCAGCTCTCTACTTCATCTGGAACATGCTTTTTTAAAGCATCGAAAACCTCGAAATCTGCAATGGTATATAGTGTGCGGCAAAAAAATCCCCCCCTAGACCACCATAGTTGCCGAGGGGGGTCTGGAGAGCTGTCATGTAACTTGGCAGGGTTGCTCAACTATGTCTATCTTGATCCTGACAGAAAAATTCAGAGCTCTAGCTCAAAATTAATCTTTTGATAGGAATGACATTGTATTTCATGCCAAGAAAAAAATCTTTTCGGTCCAGAATTCAGCAATTATCTTTGGCCATCGATTAGCTTTCCAATGTGACCAAGATCATCTAAAATGGCAACCACAAGAGACACAGTGTCATGGTTCTTAAAGTTAGTCAGGTCATGTGATCTTCACCGAATCGTTGATTATCCGGGATTGCTAATCGAGCCAATGGGCAGAGGAATCTCGTATCACGGTAGCACTGGCAGGTTTTCACGCGCTTGTGTGTAGAAGTGTTGCGTGTGCTCTCTCTTTTGTTTTTTGAGTTAGAGGGTATTTCTAAGGTGGGGGCTCTGCCCCCACACCCCCGTTTATGGTGGGGGCTGTGCCCCCACACCCCCCTTTTGGGCCCGGGGCACTTGCCAGTGCTATGATAAAAATATCATTTTACTTTCAAGGGAAGACAGAAAGCTTTCTGAAAGCTGATTAAAGAATAAAGAGGGGGCTAGGGGAAGAGGGGTATTAAGTGTACATACAGAGATGATAGAGATTCACAGTCAGTCGATTGTCGGGGGCTATCTTTAAGTCTGTCTGTCAGTACGTCTGTCATCTTTCTGTCACTCCTGGAATTAATGGGAGAGTTGTTAACTCTCTTTCCTTCGGTTCCTCAACCCCCTCTCAACCTCTGTAAAGATGGGTCATAATCTTTCTTGGTAGGATTTGACAGCGCGATGAACGGTTCAAGGTGGGATAGCACTGTGTAGCACTATATAGCACTATATAGCACTATATAATAGAGCTGGGGAACGAGATCACCGTTTGGATCTCCATTATTCCCACGTTCTACCAGTTGTGTATGATCATTATATGAGTCTACATTATGAACACGTCATCACAGGCAATATATGTCTCACGTGTTTAATCGTCTATACATACAGACGATCATTAGTCAATAATTTTATCTCCCTCTTTCTCTTTCCTTCTCTCTCTTTCTCTCTCTTTTCTCTCTCTCTCTCTCTCTCTCTCTCTCTCTCTCTCTCTCACTCTCTCTTTCTCTCTCTCTCTCACACTCACAAAACAGCCACTTGCCTGAAACTTCTCTTAAAAGCGGAAATGAGGTTAAATCTTCTGGAGTCGGTAGAATTGGTTGAACGGAGTGAGGCAGTTGGGCTCTTGCCAGGAATTGTTCGGAGTGTCACCAAATCTGTTTGTCGGTTTGCCGTGATGTCTGTCCGTCCGTTTGTCATTAGTTTTCCTTCTTTCTCTCTTGTGTTCTGCTCGTTCCATAGATCATCGCTCCTCAGTGAATTTGATCTGCTCGATGATTGGTCATTGTTTATCCCAGTCTTCTTTCTGACAGGTTTTAAAGGTGCCTGCTGAGAGGTCAGTGATAATGTCTGTCCATTGGTCTGTCTTTCAACTGTCTGATTGTCTGTCTGTCTATCTCCTGTCTGATTGCCTGTCTGTATTTCTCCTGTCTGATTGTCTGTCTCTTTTGCTTGTTCGTCTTTTATCCTGTACAAAATTAAATGTAAAATAACGTAATAAATTACCAAATTTCCCAAGATAACCACGATTATGTTTCAACTTCCTCGTAGCGGTAAGGAAGACAGATATAAGTGTTTCTATTGAATAACCTTCATTATTATAATAGATGAATATCTCGCGATGCCCCCGAGATATTATAACTATGGCGAATAAAAGATAATGACATTGCTGAAAATGTGAGATGTATGTCTCTCTCTCACACTTTCAGCACTCATTTGCCCTCTCTGTCTATCCTTCTCCCTTTCTCTTAATTGACCTGCTAAGTGCTAAGAGACTATATCTCTCAGCAGGCTCAATACATTTATAGGTACTTGATCGCAGACGGCACCATCTTTATAATAATCATCATGCGTCAAGAGCAAGCACACGTGTGATTGCTTACATGAACACTCTCCCTCTATCTCTGTCTCTCTCTCTCTCTCTATCTGTCTCTGCCTCTATCTCTCTCTCTCTCTCTCTCTCTCTCTCTCTCTCTCTCTCTCTTTATCTTTCTCTCCTTCTCTCTCTCCCTCTCTCACCATCTCTATCTCTCCTTCTCTCTCTCTCTCTCCCTCGCTCTCGATCTATCCCTCGCTCTCGATCTATCCCTGTGCAGTGTGCTTTCTAACTAACTATCGGCACTCCCACAATGACTCAGTACATGTGAGTAATTATCATTCCTCCGCCAATGAATCTTGCTTGTTCTCTCTCTCACCAATCTCTATCTTTTATCTCACCAATCTCTATCTTTACCTCCAAAATATATCCCTGTTCTTTCTACAACCCTGCTTCAAAGCTTGGTCTATCATAAATATCGGTTTGCGACAGAAATCTAGTTGAGAAATAAATGATAAGATAAGAGAGAATAAACGAGAGGAAGATAAGAGCGGATGAGAGAGAGTGACAAACGAGAGAAAAAAGAAAGAAAGAATATTATAATGTGGGATAAATGACAAGGAGCACTATACTTCTTAGGAGAATAGTGTTCATTTAATGAACTCGACGCGACAGTCGACTAGCTTCTCTGTTATAGATAAAGATAAAATATAAACGTAGTTAGTAATTGAAAGGGAACAGGATTATTGGGAGAACACGGGGAAGTAATAATCTATTGAAACCAGGGGGTTTCATATCAAAATCGTTCTAGAGCTCACAGAAAAAAGTCCCAATTTTCAGTTATCACCCGTTATACCAATAATATTAATAATATTAATTAATTAATTAATGTTAATATGTACTTACAAGAGCGGTGTACTGGTTGGGGTATCATCTTCTCCAAAGCTACCTGGGAAATGAATAGTGTCGTGAATAATGTCAGGACTAAGTAGCGGAGAGATGGTGGTCGAGATGCTAAAATATGGTACATATTTTAAGAGACCTGAGGAGTTTTGACAAAGGGTAAGGCTTGTCTGAGAGAGAAGGAAAGGTAGAAGGAGAGCGAGAGAGAGAGAGAGAGAGAGAGAGAGAGAGATAGAGCTATAGCGAGAAGAGAGAGAGCGAGAGAGAGAGATAGATAGAGAGCGAGAGATCTCGTCGTCTCTCGCTCCGCTCTTCTCGCTCTCCGCTATTGTTCCTCCTCGTCCTTCCGTCTCTTCTCTCTGGTCACCCTGTGACTATAATACTGCATGTGTGTACTGCACACGTTTATGGCACAGCTTGGCTGAGTATGCAGATCAATAAATTCATTGATCTACGTACTCAATAATGAATTCATTATTCTGAGGGACATAGGAATTACACTACTGCTGGAGGGAATGTACGGGAAAGATTTTGAGAATGCTGCTGGGGGGAATATATTTGATATATAATACGAGAAAGATTTAGAAGAGAGTGTCGCTGGAAGAGGGGATTGGGGAAAATATTTCGAGTAAATATTGAGGGAATCAAGATTAGTTATGTGATGTAGTGTGACGCAGGACTATAAATTATTTGAGTTTAGAGTTTGGTTTTGTTGCAGCTATGCAGGAGGATTTTGGCAGAAAAGCCCCCTGTTTCTAATAACATTTCACTCTATTTTACTCCCTCTCAACCAGATGTTTTTCAGTGGAACAATGAGCCAATGAAATTGGATGCAAACATACCTCTTTGGCAAGGAGCCCATTTACGTAAGATATGTATCGCGGTACAGACAGATGTTGCAATTGTACACAAATTTTCTCTCGGGAAGCGCTCTCTTTTTTATCTCTCCTTTCCGCAGATTCCCTCCTCTCTATGTCCTATCTGTCTGTACAATACACGCACAAACTGCTGCACAGATCTACCTACCAATACCCCACGTATCTCGATTAGTGCTGACAATACCACTAACCTCCCCAGGTATACAATCGATGGCTGACGTAATGGCTCATACAAAGCTAGTAGTGGGGGAGAGAGAGAGAGAGAGGGAGAGGGAGAGAGAGAGAGTGTGTGTGTGAGAGAGAGTGTGTGTGAGAGAGAGAGTGTGTGTGTGAGAGAGAGAGAGAGAAAGAGAGAGAGAGAGAGAGAGAGAGAGAGAGAGAGAGAGAGAGAGAGAGAGAGAGAGAGAGAGAGAGAGAGAGAACACAACGGTTGATCCCCAAAGGTAGACTAACACGTGTACCACATACACCATTATCACCTACCACTAAATTGTCCCTGGGGACTCGGTTGCGGTGACACTACGCTGCCTGATGTACTGGAATACTGAGAAATATCCCCATTGAGAAGGTGTAGATTATTTCTGAAGAAAAGTTTGGGTTAAAAATATTATTTCTGAAGAAGAGTTTGGGTTAAAAATATATTTCCGTCTTTTCGCAATAGAATCTAACATCAAATTAACACAACACACGTGTGTTGATTGCAAATGAACACTGTCCAATTCTCCGACGGACAAAAACATGTCATTTAGTGAGCAAGAATTCTACCAAGAATTCTGTTCTAATGATATTATATGGACAAATGAAACTCAACACGAAGAATGAGCGATTTGCAACAAGATTTTTCTGACAAATGAGACTCTTTATGATAATGATTAATGATATTGATAATACTATCAGGTATACCTAGGTAGAATTAATTCAGGAGCAATCTAAAACCAACAATACACACCTCTGATTAGTAGGTAGCTTACCCATACCCGGGCGGTATGTGGTTTGCTCAGCGTGTGGCTAAGTGACCCAAAAAAGGGGGGGGGGGAACTTACCTGTGTTCAACGTGCTCAGCAAGGGGAGGTGAAGGTTGTTGATGTTGTTGAACTTGTTGAGGCTGCAGACTGTCCTCAACCATGACCACTGAAATGGCACACACCTTTAATTTGTGATCTACCTAACCATCACAGAGCGTGCTCCTTGGTAACGCAATTACCCCTACCTTTCGGGCACGCTAAAACGTGCCTTACTATCGCAATGCCCTAGCCTCTACTATAGAGGGGTAATTTCGTTACCAAGCGTGCTCCGGAGTCTGTGGTAATAATGGCCTAAAACAACAGAAACTAGAATCTAAGTAACTTTATAGATATCAATAAAAATAAAAGCGTTTCAAGTGTTAACTAACCTCACAGCTTCTTCAAAAGCTCATCATCTTCCGGGAGTAGAGAGGCGAAAAGTGGTGTTACATTAAAGTCCCTAAATGGGGAAATATATTGTACATGATAGTAGATAGTAACCTACACAACGAAAGCTCTTTTATTTAAACTATTCTGAGTATAATATTATGTTCTAATTAGATCGGTTGCATAAACTGAATACCCCTTCGTAAGAGACATTAACATGATAATAAGTCATCTAATACTGCACGTATAAACATTCCGCCGTTCCAAATCGAACAGTAACCACAACCTATTTTCAACTCTTTTACCGATTTGCAATTAGTCAAGGGGTTTACAGTTTCAACGGAAAGACTGCCCTTTTTAGGGATAGGGGTTTCTGAAAGAGGTAAACGAAGGCATGATGTTTTCAATGAATCTTGTTCGAGAAAGTAAAATGGAAATTGGAACCAACTGGTTTCAAGTAATTAAAGCAATTCTTCCCGATTAAAATTATTGATTATCATTTGTTGTAAAACATCTTTACTTCTTACTCCTCGTAGGTTATATGTGAATATTTCTAGGCGAGGACTGTTAACCGTAAATTAGTAAAAATCGGTTAAATTCCTTTCAGATAACCAAAAATCAAAAATTTTCTGACCTTCGTGTTCCTTTTTCATACAAATACAATTAATATTGTTGTTTCAGTAGGCCACAAGAGAGCTCTATCGGCGTGGAACCGAGAGCAGATAGTACAACAAATAGAAACACGTTGGTTTACAAACAAATGTTTCGATCTTGCGATCTCATCAGTGTACTCATCAGTGTACACTGATGAGATCGCAAGATCGAAACATTTGTTTGTAAACCAACGTGTTTCTATTTGTTGTACAAATACAATTATAATTTATATCCCGGTTTTATGCCTATGCATTGTTAGTGCCATTAAAGAATACCTGACTACAGAATACCTGACTACACAGCTGAACAAGGAAGAGGACAAGGCAGTGGCCCTCATAAAGGAAAACCCTAGAGCCTTCTATGCCTACGCGAAGAAAAAGAGGAAGGTCCAGTCAAACATTGGACCTCTACGGACCGTGAACGGGACCCTCACTGACGACCCTTTGGAGAAATCGGAGATCCTTCAAAGTCAGTATGTGAAAGTATTCAGTGATCCAGACGCAGTGGTTGTTGAGGAAGCGCTGGAGAAAATTGCAGAGAGGACGGAGAAGTTAGAAGATGTCACCTTCACCCCTTCAACAATCGAGGAAGCGCTAAGTCAACTTAAACCAACTTCAGCAGCACCCCACGGTGATGTCCCAGCGCTGGTGCTACGGGAATGCCGTCGTCAGCTGGCATACCCCTTGTGGAAGCTGTGGGACCAATCATTTGCTAACGGATTCATACCAGAGGATCTGAAGAAGCAGCAAATAGCGCCTATCTACAAGAAAGGTAACAAGACTCTCCCAGAAAGTTACCGGCCGGTAGCACTCACGAGCCATGTGACTAAGACCTTCGAAAGGATTGTAAGACAGCAGCTTAGCCGATCTAGTGGAATGGACAAGCGGACACCCACTAACGTTTGCAGATGATACAAAGAACCGTAGAGCTATTAAAGAGCTGGAAGACCAAGAAGCCCTTCAAAAGGACCTGGACGACATCGCAATCTGGTCGAGAAACAACAACATGTTACTTCATGAAGACAAGTACGAAGTTATGAATTACAGATTGAACAATACAATATTCCTGCGGGCACTTCCCTTCAATGTCCAGTGCTACCGATACAACAGCACATCGGGTGAAGCCATCGAGCCAGCCTACTGTGTTAAGGATCTGGGGATTTACATGACGGACGACGCCTCCTGGGAAACCCATATCAGCATCATTTCGAAGGAGGCTAAGCGCCTGGCCGGGTGGACTTTGGGAGTATTCAGAGACCGATCTGAAGGAACGATGCTGACACTACTAAAGTCTTTGATTAGGCCAAAGCTGGAGTACTGTTCCCCACTTTGGTCACCGTGTAAAATCAAAGATATTGCTCAACTGGAAACCGTACAGAGATTCTTCACTCGACGGGTGAAAGAATGTGAAGGTATGGACTATTGGGAAAGGATTAAGTACCTGAGGATTCTTTCTCTACAAAGAAGAAGAGAACGGTACATGATAATTCAGGTATGGAAGATACTTCACGAGATGGTACCAAACAGCACGAATATATCCTTCTACAATCACCTTCGTCATGGACCAAAGGCCCATCTCCCACAAATCCATCACACTGCTCAAAAATCAGTCCAGACTCTTCGAGAGGAATCCTTTGGGATACGAGCCATCCAACTCTTCAACAGGATGCCGACATCAGTTCGTCTATCTACATCTGTTGACACCCTAAAAGTCAATCTGGGCAGATTTCTCGACACCCTTCCCGACAGACCTCCGGTCACAGGATACCACACAACTGGGGACAACTCGCTCTTTAGTCTGCTGACGGAAGGCAAGTAACCTTCATTCCCACTTATCACAACACTTCACGTGGATGCTTAGGCTGAGTGCGTGGTATTATTTTGACTATTTATTGTGTACAATACCAAAACTTATTTGTAATTCTTGTAATTCTTGTAATTCATGGTAGGAGACTGGAGAATGCCGTTTTGATCAGTCGATCGAAGCAAAGCCCCCACCACTAACAAGCCTTCTTAAGCGGCCTTGATTAATCCGTATTCGGGGAAATAGAAAAGAAACTTATCGGTCTTCTCACTTTTGGAGTTTAGCATATGCTAAAGTCGGATTTTTTGAAGTTGTCACCCCCCTGGGTGGTGCACAAGTTTTATTTGCGCGCCGGAAACTTGTTTTGGCTCTCAGTTCTCACGCCTTTGTTTGTTGACCAATTTCGTCGATCATAAGTTTTACGGACTCACAAAATTATGCTCTTTCCGGTGATTTGCAGTTTTATGCTGTAAAGTGAGAGCATGTGGGGGCTGTCATTCAATTCAATTCAATTCAATTGTTACATTTGATACCCCGCAAATTGACTCAATATAGCTAAGAGATAAACGCAAAAAACAGAGAGAAAAAACTCATAATTCATGCGCAAATACGGCGCCGCACGTGAAAAGGGGGGGGGGTGACAACTTCAAAAAATCAGACTTTACAGGCCCGCAGGATGAGGCAGCGCTTTAGGGAGTTTGGTAACCAAACTTTGCATTGGCAAACGCTGCTGGCGGGATAAGGCAACGCTTTTCAAAACTTTGCAAAGCTTTGGTTCTTTTTTCTGGTTAAAAAATCGAACACTGCACGAGAACCCAAATTTGACGACTGTTTGCGCGCGGCTCTTCATTTGCAGCGTTTTTGGCAATTTTTTGCCGCGGCGTTCAATTCAGTCAATTTGCAGCACACAACTCAAAACAAAACGCACTCGCGCGGCGTTTTATTTACCTCCTTCATAGTGGAAGCTCTTACGGTAATTCCCACGCCCCGTGGGAAAGTTTTCGACCGTGGGAAAGTTTTCAAAGCGTGGGAAAAGAGAGATACATACAATAAGGTTTAAAAAACAATTATTTTTTAAACGTTATTGTATGTATCTCTCTTTTCCCACGCTTTGAAAACTTTCCCACGGTCAAAAACTTTCCCACGGGGCGTGGGAATTACCGTAAGAGCTTCCACTATCAGTTCAGCCACCAACTTTAAAGTCGGATTTTTTGAAAATGTCAATGAAAAAAAATCATTTCTCCGGTTCCTGATAAGATAGAGACTTGAAATTTGGAGGTTCGCAAGAACTTAGCAAGATCTTCGTAACTTCCAAATTTCAAGTCTCTATCTCATCAGGAACCGGACTTATGGTCATTTAAAGAAATTTGAAAACTCTAGGGGGGTGACAGTTTCAAAAAATCCGACTTTACAGACCCCCACGGCTTCTTCTTTCAGGGCCTGTAGCATAGGCCAAGTTGTCACCCCCTTGAAAAGCGCTGCCTCATCCCGCGCTGCGGGGGCCAGCGGCGTTTGCCAACTGTAGCATCGAAATTCTCGGGCAGCCGCCAGGCAGGCATGGCACAGGCCACAGGCCACAGCTTAACTGGTCAGCCAATGCCCTACTTGTACCGACCGAGGAAACTCGAGGATTTTTTTAAAACTTGAAACTTGAAAAAAGGATTCAAAAGAGCATCCCCCCTGTCGGCTGTCCTTAAATTTTGAAATTTGAACTCCTCTTCTAGCTTTTGAAATGTCGAAATGATAACCGTTCTACTGATTCTTCTTAGTCCCACGTTCTCATCAGATTTTCCTTTTCCTTTCGTAAGTTCATTGAGTTAAAATGATTCCAATTTCCATCAATGTCTACTGTGACTTCTAACTTTTCATTACCTACCAGGCGAACAACGAGGCCAAACCAAAGGTTGCATTTCGAGATAGAAAACTAAGCAAATATTTCGATTTGAGTGCTAATAAATGGGCGAATGCGGATTCTAGCCATCAGTTAAGCTATGCAACTGAGTTTTGTAAACAGGTCTACCCAAACAAAGGTAACTATAAAATTGTTGAAGTAGAATTTAAAACCGATCGCTTCTCAATTTATTCTAATGTCCTAATGTACACATTCAACTTGTGTTCACCACTGTGACCCTCCTCCCCAGATATAGCAAAAGCAGAGGCAGACTCGGACCTACAATCTCTATCGTTCTGTAGTGTAAAACAGCCTGATAAATGCAGAACCTTTCATAATATCATCACGTGGACATGTGGTAAGGACAGGGGAATATGTGACACGTGTGTATTTGACTTGTTTTGTTCAAACTTATTTTCGGGCGGGGCACGGGCTTTTTCAAACAGCTTCGAGCAAGGCAATATTTGACTGTCTCTGTACATACATGTCTTTGGTATATCTGTGTATTTGAGCGACTGGTAGTCAATCGGATCTCGAATTTTCCGACTTTTTGTTTCAGAAACATTCTGGGACATTTTAGTCTGGGACATTAGACCAACGACCTCTAGGCTAAAGACAGACTGACTACTGGGCTAAAGACAGACTGACAGCTGGGCTAAAGACAGACTGACACTTGACAGCTGGGCTAAAGACAGACTGACACTTGACAAACAATGTTGTGTGAGATAAATACCGAGAATTCGGTGATTATTAATTTTATAACCCCTGGTTCTATGAACTCGCCAATTTGAAATAATATGTTGTTTCAATATGCTCTCGGTTCATACTTTGATCGATTGAGCTCTATCGTGCCTAATCGGCACTATTAAACCCTACTAACTCCTAATCGGCACTATTGAACCCCCTCCCTCCTAACACCACTCCCCCCTCCCTCCTAACACCACTACCCCTCCTAACACCACTCCTAACACCACTCCCTTCAGTTCCCTCGTCAGAGCTATACACATCAGAATCCCCAACTGCAACTCACACGGGAGGCAGCTTCAACAACGGCATGCCATTCAACCAAGAGTAAGCATCTTCAACGTTCTTTAGAAATTTTTTTAAACATTTTATCATTATATCGTTGGACAATTAAATCCCACAGAGGGGAATAGAACTGGTATAATTGGGTATATAATTGGGTATAATTGGGTTATCACACTCATATAATTGCAGCAATGAGAACCGTTGCGTAAATGAATCGATTGAAACTGTACGTTTTGAGGAATGTACGCCCGTGGAAACTATTATCTTGCAAGATTGGTAAGGGGGAAGAGGGAAGGAAAGAGAAAGAAGGAGAAAAATAGGGAGGGATAGAGATAGGAGAGAAAAATAGGGAAGGATAGAGATAGGAGAGATAAAGATAAAGAGGGAGATAGAGAAGTTTTTATTTGCATTTTCTTAACAATTAAATGCACTGGTCAGCCAGCATATATTCAAATCCTAACTCTCTCCCTCACTCAGTGGCGGTCCAAACCGGACATTTAGTGCAATAAAAGATATCGAGCCGTGTGATGTGACCCTCTCGGATCAAGACAGGGACGGAACATACAGTGGGTTTACCTACGCAGAGATACAGTGTTGCAGTATACACAGTGGGACAGGTGTGGATGATGGGACGAGAAATGGGGATTATAGTACTGCTTCGGTATGTGTGATTTTAATTAATTGTAATTAACAATCTAATTTTAATTAAAAATACTAGTAGGCCCGTTCGCCCTACGGGCGATTTTCGGGGAAATAGTAGCTTGATTAGGGAACGCTGACATCACATGCACCATCCGTTCCTAGCCTATCTCTCACTTTCTCCCTATACCCATGTTGTTTTACGCTCTGGGCTTCCTGACAATGTCAAGGTGCTAATTTAAGAGATCAATATCAGGGATCCCCTAGGGAGGTGCAGTGCTGTTTCAGAAACTCATCACGTGAAAACTTGGCCGCTATGTAGCCGATTCGGAGATTTCTATATCACCCTTGGGCGACGTTGGGTAAAGCTATCCGTAGTCGTTGATTGGCTCGCTTGAACACGTTGGTGTAATCTGTCATATTCTCTAGCCTGCTCCCTGACAGCAGCAGTTCTCCTGGGCCCAGATGACCGTTGCCGAATAGCGCTTGGGGTTGAAGAGTTAGACATCAGGACAAAAGTAAAAGAATGCACGTGCAGAATTGAATTTCCCTTAGTACCCAAAACTGCAACTGGGAGTGAGGTTTCTAAGTTGCTCTAATAATTGCACGTGCAGGTGTAGTTGCTAGGTGATGTAGCACTGACAATTTGAATAGTAAGTAGTATGATAATGGGGTGGTCCTGCTGCAGAGTAATGATCTATATTGAAAGGGCCGCGGCTGAAACGCCAATGAAACCGGGGATCATCACCGCGACATCCGAATTTATCTGAGTCGGCTTTTTTTGTTGTTCGCTCGCTTTCAATATATTCTAATCTCCTCTAATTCTCCTTCAGCAAGAGGGGCACTTCGTGAATCCCTTCCTACCCAACTACACGGTGGAAACAGCAACAGAAGCCTCCCTTCCCGTTCCTCTGGATTGGTGCGCTCTAGGGGAGGTAGAGAAACAGAGGGAGATCATGTCACAACGGCTACAGAGTGATATCCAGAAGATGTATCCGAGTAACTCAAGTCAGGGAAACGGTTAGTTACATTTTATTAGAAATTGTTTCATTTCTAATATTTAAACTTTTTGTTATCACCAGTACCTCCCTTCCTTCCAATAACATATTTAGAAAAGGCGGGATTTTAAATTTATCTTTTGAATTGCAATGTTTGGTAATGGGTATTCAGCACAGGCGTTATCAGATGAGAGTCATTAATATTATTTGGAGCTAGACATTATTCATTTTCTTCTAGAACTTATCTCTTCTCCTAGACAGTGTAGACTTCTGGACATGCAGCTGTCTCATTGATTTGGTTTTTCGTCTGGTTCATTTGTTCAACTGATAAAGGGGGTACTTCATAACGGTATCTCTCTCTTTCTCTCTCTCTCTCTCTCTCTCTCTCTCTCTCTCTCTCTCTCTCGCCCTCTCTCACACACTCCCACTCTCTCCCCAACCATAATATCTCTCTCTTTCATCCCTTTCTATTCAGTATTTCTCTGTGACATTTCCCTTCTACATTTGTAGATAATGTCTATCTCCCCCATTCAAATGACTAAATATCCGACTCTTCTCTCTCCTTCTTCTCCGGAATGACCCGTGTGGAGAAAGTGTAAATTGTCAGCATTCGCAGAGAATCTCGCCAGAGATCAGGATGAAAATTATCACCTCGATCCCCACTCTCTCGCAAGTCTTGGACCTGCCCCCGATTAACAGGGTTTTATTGCAAGTCTTGGAACTTGGAGTGTGTTGAGCAAGTCTGTCTCGAAACTAGATCCATCTTTTGTATTATGTAGTAGCAGGAACCGACCGACACAAGTAAAATAACCAATCAGAACTCGTTATTTAGGTCACGTGACTGGTTATTAGCCAATCAGGGACCAGTATTTCCAGATTCGGTCGGTTCTTGGAATATACCCGGAGTAGAAACTATATTGTGATTGGGATCAAATTAATCGATTGTGATTAGTTGAATATGGGTTGGGTTGCCTCATAACGACAAATTCGATCTTGACAGCCGTTTATTATAATCGATAGGGAGAGAGGGGGGACATAATGAATCCAGTGATTTGACAGGTCACTGGGGGCGAGGGGGATTGGGTACTGAAAGCAATGTTGCATAGAGAGAGGGTTTATATAATGAATTTTATGAACTTATTGCGATTAAGAACATGGTTAATGCATCTCCTTCCCTCGACTATTATATAACACACGGAGGGGACTACCACTCTCCATCACTTTGAGTGTGACAGGAGAGAGGCGGATAAAGTAATTTAACCTTTTACATCACTCCCCCGACACATTCCACCATCAAGCGTGTGAGAGGGAGGGAGATAGAGAGAGAGGGAGGGAGATAGAGAGAGATAAAGAGAGATAATGTGGGAGAGAGAGAGAGAGGGAGGGGGTAATATAGGATATGGTATAGATGTCTGGTTACAACTAGCGACACATAAGTCACCGGCACCTGCCTCTCTCTCTCTCTCTCTCTTTCTCTCTCTCTCTCTCTCTCTCTCTCTCTCTCTCTCTCTCTCTCTCTCTCTCTCTCTCTCTCTCTCTCTCTCTCTCTCTCTCTCTCTCTCTCTCTCTCCATCCCTCTATCTCTCACTACTCACACTCAGACTTTCTAAATTCTTCACATATGAGAAATCACGGTGTCTGGTGAAGAGTTGGGCGAAGAATGAGAGAAGAAGGAGAGCTCTCCTTCTCCTCTCGAGAGGAGGGGGTGATAATTCGTATGCAGAAGAGATTTACACACTGTGCACATAACCATACATACATATCCAGAACGAATTAAATCATAGGTGTCCCCCTCTTGCACACAAATAGTAGAGAGAGAAGGAAAGATCATAGAATGATAAATCAGGGGACGGATGGCTTTATGGTATTTGTAACAAAATCATGATCCAACTTGTCACACAGCCTCTCTACTTGCTTTCTTCGACCCTCTCACCGCGCCCCGTAAAGGAGGGTTAGAACATAGCAAGCCTGAGAGGGAGCATTCAAAGGAGCATTTGAGTGTTAAATCATTCCAATAATTTCTCTCTCTCATACACCCTCCCCTATTTTATTGGACATGTAGCCCTGTCGCCCTTCCCCGTTTATTTCCTGTCACCCGTTTATTCCCCGTTTATCTCCCAGTCCCTGGGGTATATTATGAACTGTCTCCCTCAATATACCCCCCAATAAACCAAAGTTCCTTTACAGTTCACCGCCTGTCAAATCTCACTATCATAAAGGGCCATTCTAATTGTGCTAAGTAACCCTCTGGCTACTATAATGCTACTATTTACTCTCTCTATCTCTCTCTCTCTCTCTCTCTCTCTCTCTCTCTCTCTCTCTCTCTCTTTCTCTCTACATATTTCTCTTAAAACTACCACAAGCTCCGCTCGAATGATTATATAGCCTAGTAGGTGCCACCAGCCCCCCCCCCCCTCGCCCCCACACATCGTGTTGTTTTCCACCGGCCCACTCTTTGTTTTGACTTGCAGGAACGCGCGACACCCTCTCTACCTATCAAAGTAGAAAGGGTGTGAAGCGCCCCCGCGCGCTGTAACATGTTGTGAGTGTGTGTTCGAGGGACTCAGCAATGGGAGTGTTCGTGCCAGAGAGATAGAAAGAAAGAGACAGTTCCGGTCAGAGAGAGAGAGAGAGAGAGAGAAAGAAGAGGAGATCAGAGAGAGAGATAGAGAGAGAGAGAGAGAATGAAAGAGAGGGATCAGAGAGAGACACAGATGGATCAGAGTGGGTGAATCACTTCAGTGCAAGTGTCACTTCAAAAAGTTTTGACAAATTACACCCTCTAAATATCTCTCTCGGCAGTGTGGGCGTGACATTCCACATAGCCAGGAAGCATTTGCTAATTTGAGATGGCGGTCTCACGGCACAAAAGGGGGATAAATGTAGCGAGAGGTGGGGGTATTTCTTTGTTGATTTTGTTTCACAAAACAATGAATCAAATTAAACTCTAATTGTCATTCGTTTAAAAAAACGGTTTTTAATCAAATGATTTAGATGGTACAGGTGGAAGCACAGCTGTTCCTCTTGACTCCAGCACACTGACTGTTCTCGGTACAGAAGTGGTATTTCTCTCCATTTCCGCTCAACCAACACCATTCCTTGCATCCGTGGCAACCGACCTGGTCCAATCGGGGGCAGGCACCTGTGAGGGAGGGAATAGGGGGTGTCATTAAGGGGCAGGCACCTGGAGGGGATAGGGGCTGTTGTTCGGGGGCAGGTGGTGAGAGAATAGGGGTGGGGTTGGGGTTTTAGAAGGTCGAGGTAATATAATTTAAATGGGGAATTGGATTCTTTGATTGATTGATTGATTGTTAAAATAGTAAATCTCAGGTTACTAACTACACAAGTGAGATCGTTACTTTTACTTACGAGAACACAAGTGAGATCTTTACTTTTACTAACAAAAGTGAGATTGTTACATTATGTAATGTGAGACACAACTTACCGTCACACTGGGACCAACAGAAGTCGCTCTCACAACCGAAAGTACATCCGGTCTCTCGGTCACACAGGTGAGCATCACCCCACGCACAGGACTTGGCAACTGGAGAAGAGGGGTTTGATTAGTAGAGTGGTTTGAGTTTAGGAGTTTGGGTGGAGGGTGAGTTAACAGTATTGGGAGGGAGATTAAGTGATTGGGAGGATTTTGAGTTTAATGATTGTGGAGTAGGGTGGTAGTTTGAATTTAGAAGTGTGTTAACCACCACACTTACTGGTCCCTGATTGGCTGATAACCAGTCACGTGACCTAAATATCGAGTTCTGATTGTTCGTTTACTTGTTTCGGTCGGTTCCTGCACCACACTTACCAAAACACTCAGAGGCAGCCTTGGCTCCGCTCTCACTGGTCTGGCCAGCGGGGCAGCTGTCACAGGCATCCTGTCCTCCAACAGAGTAGGTACCCTCAGCACAGTACTCGCATACATCCCCAACAGGGTACATACCGGCATCACAAACTGGGGGGAGGGGAGGGGTTATTGTTTGGTACACTGTTATTTAGCATCGCAAACTGGAGGGGGGGTACTGTTTGATACACTGTTATTTAGTAATGAAATGAAAGATGTTTGCTTTCCATGCCATTTTAGGATCTATTGCTGCTTTTATTTTTGCTAATATAACCGACCAAATAAAAAATTCTTACCTAGAGGCTCGGGAGTGGGAGCGGGAGTGGGTGCGGGGGTAGGAGCAGGAGTAGGAGCGGGAGTGGGAGCGGGAGTAGGAGCAGGAGTAGGAGCAGGAGTAGGAGCAGGAGTAGGAGCAGGAGTGGGTGCGTCAGTAGGAACAGGAGCGTCGGTGGGGACGGGAACAGGGGCGTCGGTGGGGACGGGAACAGGGGCCTGGAGGGATAGTTTAATTGAGTTAGCGGATTTACAAATTTAAAAAAGTAAAATCAATAGTTTTCAAAATTTAATTTTTCTTACGTCAGTGACGACATCCTCCTGAGCGAAGGCACAAGCAACAAGGACGACAAGACAGAAAACCTTCATGATTATATTCAATGAGAGAGAGTAGTGGAGGGCCGAGGGGGCGGTTTTTAAACCACTGGTACCAAGATAATCAGGTTGACAAAACCAATGTGTTAATTTTGTTAGGACAATTTGTGTTGGACGTTCCGCTGCTAATACGCTTTTAGAGTACACAGCTGCAACATGGATTTTCTAAATCCCTCTCTCTCTCTGTCTCTCTCCCTGTCTCTCTCTCTCTCTCTCTCTCTCTCTCTCTCTCTCTCTCTCTCTCTCTCTCTCTCTCTCTCTCTCTCTCTCTCTCTCTCTCTCTCTCTCTCTCTCTCTCTCTCTCTCTCTCTCTCTCTCTCTCTCACGATCAATCCTCCATTGTACCTGACTTTGAGAACGATTGTGTTTAGACAATTCGATTCAACAAAACACGAACTAAATGGCAAATCCAGGTGGTCGTGACTTGATTTTGACTGAAATTAGGCCATTGGGACGAAGATAGTGGCTCAATCTACTCACATTTAAAATTTCGTAACTCTATTTCTCTCAAACCTAGCTCCTGTTATTGTAATGGTACTACTTACTCAGAAGTCTAGCCCCCACCCCTCATTGCCCCTCTAACCCCTTTCTCGACTACGACCCCTCTATTCTCTAACTCCTGCCCCTCTCTAACTCCTACCCCTCTCTAACCCCTACCCCTATCTAACCCCTACCCCTCTCTAACCCCTACCCCTATCTAACCCCTACCCCTCTCTAACCCCTACCCCTCTCTAGCCCCTACCCCTATCTAACCCCTACCCCTCTCTAACTCCTACCCCTATCTAACCCCTACCCCTCTCTAACCCCTACCCCACTCTAACCCCTACCCCTCTCTAACCCCTACCCCTCTCCAACCCTACCCCTCTCTAACTCCTACCCCTCTCTAACTCCTACCCCTCTCTAACTCCTACCCCTCTCTAACCCCTACCCCTCTCTAACCCCTACCCCTCTCTAACCCCTACCCCTCTCTAACCCCTACCCCTCTCTAACCCCTACCCCTCTCTAACTCCTCCCCCTCTCTAACTCCTGCCCCTCTCTAACCCCTACCCCTCTCTAACTCCTACCCCTCTCTAACCCCTACCCCTCT
This sequence comes from Hormiphora californensis, assembly GCA_020137815.1. Classification (NCBI taxonomy): domain Eukaryota; kingdom Metazoa; phylum Ctenophora; class Tentaculata; order Cydippida; family Pleurobrachiidae; genus Hormiphora; species Hormiphora californensis. Next base: position 2,414,098 of record CM035359.1, read on the forward strand.
CTAACCCCTACCCCTCTCCAACCCCTACCCCTCTCTAACCCCTACCCCTCTCTAACCCCTACCCCTCTCTAACTCCTGTCTCCTACCCCTCTCTAACCCCTATCCCTCTCGACTAACCCCTACCCCTCTCTAGCCCCTACCCCTCATTGCCCCTCTAACCCCCTTCTCGACTACGACCCCTCTATTCTCTAACCCCTGCCCCTCTCTAACCCCTACCCCTCTCTGACTCCTGCCCCTCTAACCCCCTCTATTCTCTAACCCCTACCCCTCTCTAACCCCTGTCCCTCTCTAACTCCTACCCCTCTCTAACCCCTACCCCTCTCTAACTCCTGCCCCTCTCTAACCCCTACCCCTCTCTAACCCCTACCCCTCTCTAACCCCTACCCCTCTCTAACCCCTGTCCCTCTCTAACTCCTAACCCTCTCTAACTCCCACCCCTCTCGATCTAACCCCTACCCCTCTCTAACCCCTACCCCTCTCTAACCCCTACCCCTCTCTAACTCCTACCCCTCTCTAACCCCTACCCCTCTCTAACTCCTACCCCTCTAACTCCTGCCCCTCTCTAACCCCTACACCTCTACAACCCCTACCCCTCTCTAACTCCTACCCCTCTCTAACCCCTACCCCTCTCTAACCCCTACCCCTCTCTAACTCCTACCCCTCTCTAACCCCTACCCCTCTCTAACTCCTACCCCTCTAACTCCTGCCCCTCTCTAACCCCTACACCTCTACAACCCCTACCCCTCTCTAACCCCTACCCCTCTCTAACCCCTACCCCTCTCTAACTCCTACCCCTATCTAACCCCTACCCCTCTCTAACCCCTACCCCTCTTCAGGAGAAGATATGGACACATTACTAGTTCGGATCAAGGAAATCCAACTGCAACAAAACACTCAAGTTGCTGAGCTGTTCGGGGAACACTTTAGGTGCATGGTGGTTGATGTTGTGAACTTGAAAAACTCCTCAATGATGTTAATTCAAAAGGTAAAAACATCACCCTCACCCCTCACCCCTCGCCACCCACAGTGTGTCCCACACCCCTCTCACCCCTCTCACCCCTCGCCACACCCCCCAATTCACCCAAATTCTAAAGATTTGTATATCAGATGTCCCCGGTCCGACCATCATATCTCGATTTAACACAACTACCACTTTCCTAGTTGTCCATTGAAGTACTTACCGAGGAGCGCCGTGCTGAGTTCTTGTTCAATGTTGACCAACAGAGTGGGGAGATAAGTGAAGCAAAGAACAGATTCACCTCGCTGAGGGACAGGCTACTAAAAAATGAAGTTAACGATTTTGGATTTGACTATCGGGCCATAGTATCCCATTTACAGGTGACTATTTGATTGCAAATTTATTAAAACACCGATTACATAGTTAGTTTAAATCAGGAAATTGTGTCAGCGATTCTCTGTGTAATATCCCCTGAAATCTCTCCCAGAATGTTGAAGTGAAATTAAGGGCAATGTTGAAGGAATTAGAGGATCTAGAGACGGAGATGGAGTGTGCCAATGGGGTGGAGTGTGGAACTGATGGGACCATATTTGAACCTCCTTTCAACCATCATCCCATCACGGTAATTATGTTATTACTAATTACACTAATTAAATTAGTGTCTGCCTAGATAATTAGTAATCAGAGTTGGTAATTATATCCCGTGCCCTTCTAGCTAGTTATTTAGTAGGTTTGGTTTGGTTTGGTTTGGTTCGACTGTACCTCGCACTGCGCCCCGAAGGCGCCTGGCTGACAACCCTGTTTTCTAAATGTGAAGGAGGCTTAGACTTCTTACTTTTTACTTTTCCAGATAACCAGATAACAACTTTAAAAATAATTCTCTATTTTTTCTCAGGATGCCCCCACGGAAGAGGAGACGGCCCCAACATTGTCTGAAGAGACCCTGATTGTAATTGTATCAGTTATATCTGCTGTTACCATTGTGGTGGCTCTCGTATTTTTCCTCATTGTGGTACGTTCAAATAGTCAGTTAATTAATGGGTTAACTTATTAGTTAACTAATTGATTATGTAATAGGTTAACCCACTTAACTAATTAATTAATTAATATGTTAACTAATTCAATTGATTAATGGGTTGTTAGCCCTTTTCGCTATATAACCCCTTGGCCATTGAGAGAGCTGAGCTAATGGGGGGGGGGGGGATAGAACCAAATTCTCAGAGACTCAGGGACTCAAAGGGTCGCCCGTCGCTAATTTTACTTTCTTGTTATATAATCATCATTTTTTATCAAATTAACCCATACCATTCCCTCACACAGGTACGTAGAACGTTTGTAAAAAGTTCCTCTGGTCAGCGCTCAATGACTGCACACACCGATCTCCTAACGGCCCAGCAGTATGTCAGTTTTCTACAGAAGAACGGATATGCAAATCCAACCTGTCGGCTGCCACAGAAATATCTCAACGAAAAAGACTGAAAGCTTGGCGGTCATACATATTATATCTGCGATTTGTGTTAATATGCTTTCATGTATGAACAATTTGATATATATGTGAGAGCTTATTTGTTCATTTCTGTGGACACCGAGATATAATGGACTCTTTGAGGTGATTTTTTTTCTTTTATTTCCACACGTGAACAGTCTGTCTGGCGCCGCGACCCCATTTGAGCGCACTGAGAATCAAATGGGGGTCTGGCGCGCCAGACAGTGAACAGCAGTGGCAACCTGGTCCTTATACCAAGAAGACTCTTATTATTGAAAAAGTATGAACTCAGACTGGATTTAGTTTTCAAATCGAGATAGCAATTGCTCAGAGAGTTTCGCTTTAAATTTTGTGCTGAGACAGAGAGACAGAGAGAGACAGGATGGGGGGGGCATGTTAATGTTAGGGGGGAATACATAATCAATCATATCTCCGGTTCCAGATAAGGTACAGAAATCGTTTTGGTAGCGTTGGAAAGAGGAAGATAACAGCTTTCAAACGCAACCGGTTTCAGGTCTCTATCTTATCAGGAACAGGGGATATGAACCAAACTCCGCAAAATCGAGTGCGGTAAAATCAAAATTTGAATGAAATTTTAAAAAAGGTGTCCCTGCAAGAATCTGTGACGTCACTTTTTGAAAACAACCCATCTTTCAACGGCTATTGCTCAGCCTCCTTAAGTCCAATTAACTTCTCTCAAAAACAGCAAGGTAGATAATCGTCAGATCTAACAACTGGTGAAAGAATCAAGTCAAACGGACTTCAGGAGCCAAAGTTATAAGCACCGCCGTTTTTTCGACCGCAAAGTTATCTTCGACCCAGCCGGGATCAGGCCAAACGCGCGCGCGGCATTCCCTCCAGTCCCCTCGTTTATACGATCTAAAGTCCTTTTAGCACGCGTTTTTTGGTATTACACTTGCTGCATGTTGTTCTGCGAACAAAGATGTTCCTTCTGCACGATTTGCATACCCCCAAGCCGTCTACTACAGCCTTCCCAACAACGATTTGTTCCATTTTGTAAATTCGAACAAAAACTAGCCAACCTGAACCGCAATTGAGGTCAAATGACACTAATCCACATTTTCCAACCTTAAAAACTTAATAAGACTCATAAATTTACCTTCAATCGAAAAATATCCCAAAAATAATTTTTTCTAAAAAAACACAAGGATTTGTAGCGAAGCAAATTTTAAATTTTTGACCAAAAAAGCAATTTTGGGAATTTTTTCGTATTTTTCGAACAGAAACGTTGTACATCACTTTCTTTCGTCTGAATAATGGATTATCAATGCAAAAATTACATTCAAGTGACATTTTACACGCTAAATTGAAATATTCGTACTCTTTGAATTTGATCGATTTGGAGCCAAAAAACTTGTATGTCGGACTTTGGTTATCGGAGGAGGCCTTGCACGGGTATACAAACGTTAGATAAGTCATTAAACTATAAAATTAAATCAGTTAAAGTCGTATTATCAACCGATAACACCAATATTTTAGCATTTGTTAATTTTGTTAATTAACGTTAATTAACAAAATCGGAAAAAAGAGGTGATTTATTAACAATTAACATGTCCCCCCCCCCCCCGACAGGATTGTTAAAACAGTATCGAGCAAAGCAACTGTGTTAGAGGTTCCGGGTTTTTTTTGATTTACAAAAACAGACAATTAATTGGGGAAGGGTTTGAAGGAGTTATCTATACGTTTAAATTGTTTCTATACAAAACTATACCACTTGTTTTCGTTTGGCAACACCCGGTCAAAGGCAATACTGGCTTTATTTGAGATTCATTCGGTAATTCCTGTCAGCGCCTGTATATATGGCGGCGTCACACCCCGATTTGATTCTCGATAGTGCGCTCAGATCTGTCACAGTATTGGCTAGACCTGTCAGGCCAATGCTCTGACCACAGTTCTTGCGCTGAGAGAAATGAGAATAGGGTCAGGCCAATGCTCTCCTTGAGAGAAATGAGAATAGGGTCAGGCCAATGCTCTCCTTGAGAGAAATGAGAATAGGGTCAGGCCAATGCTCTCCTTGAGAGAAATGAGAATAGGGTCAGGCCAATGCTCTGACGGAATTCTCATTGCTCTGTTCAATTCCGAAGCGAGAATGGGTCAACGCGATGCGTGTCAGACCGATGCTCTGACCACAGTTCTCGTATGAGAACAGGGTAATGGCGTCAGACCGATGCTCTGACGCTGCCGGGGTCTCACTGAGCAGTCACCCCTTAATCTGTCTGGCGCCGCGACCCATCTGAGCACACTGTTTGAGAATCAAATTGGGTTATGGGCGCCGCCATACAGTACCCAACAAACTGGTCCATTCAAGTTGATAGTATCAATGATATTGATACTGACTAGCTGCGCCAGACCCCGATTTGTTTAGTAACAGTGCGCTGAGAGTCAGAATCAGATTTGTCTCTGATTTGTCTCCTATAAGTATATATATATATAAGACTCGACCGTTCTCTTCGCACCGGGGTACGCGATGTACAAAATCAGATGGGGTCCGCGGTGCCAAACAGGTTTATAGTATGAATCATACTATGATCCTGTCTGGCGGTGCTGACCGTGCAGGGCTATACACTGTGGCGCCAGACTGTACAGTGTACAGTCTGGCGCCGCGACCCCATCTGAATCAAATGGGGTATGGCGCCGCCATACAGCTGTACTCTATCTGACGGCGTCAACCCGATCTGAACGGCGAACGCGCCAGACCCCTACTTGATTCTCAACACGGCGATTTGGTAGTGCTCACTAAACTCAGGCATTGTCAGCATTCAATATCATACGCCGCGTCCAATGAAAGTTTCATCCGTTTTCATTTTGATAATATCAATGATATCTTCAGTGTGCTTAGATTTGGCCGTCGCCAAACCCCACCACCAGTTACAAAATTGAATCCTGGTATGGAACCTGTGATGGAAATGACAGCCGCGACGATCTGAGGGTCAGCAGTCAGCACACACCAAAGTTAAAATTAAAATTAAAATTTTAATTTTAACTTTGGTGTGTGCTGACCCTGATTCTGGATTATAATTTAAGTGTGCAGGATCAGAGCATCTGTCTGGCGGACACGGTTTTGATTCTCAAGGTGAACGTCAACGACGTCGACAGTACGTTCAAATCGGATCGGGTCAGTGTAGACAGGTTTGGTTGAAGTTCAATACATCAATATTATAATACTTGACTGTGTGTGGTTTACAAATTGAAAGGCGATGTTTTTTGTTATAGTAAACAGGTGATTATACCATCTGAATTATATATAATTATATTCAATATATACCAACGCGCTTTCTCACTCACTTTCTCTCTGTATGGTATATATCCCAGGTCTCCGTTGTCCGGCCATCATATCATGGCACACACATCCCTCACTGGTTCTCTAAACCCGAATATAGGCATTCAAAAAGAGAAATATCCCGTTGTGAAAGAGCGATGGAAAATGGATAGTATATTGCTAATGTAATATCTCTCTTTCTCTATCTCACCATAACCTAACAATTCTCGTGAGTGAGATAGGTTGCTAAGATGTCAGCCAGTGACTCTTGCTCGTAAAAATTTAACACACACACACACACGTGAATATATGGTTAAATGTGTGAAAGAGACTTCTCGTTCTCGGTATAAAATTCTCTTCATCTCTCACTCATATCAACTGTATCACGTTGCCGCTAATTATATTTGTATCTCTCACTTTTTGTAATGTAAAAATAATATCAATATGTGTCGTATAAGTTACTATATGTGAGAAAACCCGGCAATATGATCGAATGGTTGTGGGTTTCTCGGGAAAAAACAATAATAATTATAGGGAACTAGGGAGATTGTGTAGAGATCGAACATAGTGTTTGTGTCTTTTTCACGATATTGTTCTGGTCCTTTTGAGAGTCTTAAACTCTCTCGCTAACCCACACTGTAGCAAACATAAATTGTCTTTGGTGTGACAGCTGGTGCCTCTAAATCTGCCAAACACGCACACGCACAAACACACGGGTACACATTATATTTATATAATAATATATGGGTATCAAAAAATCTCTCGACCGTTAAAAACTGCTTGTATATTGTCCGTATTGTATATATTCCCCTAATCTATCTGCCGACTCCAGTCCTCCCCGAACCACAATAAAGCAGCAAAACAACCAACATGGCAACAAGGTGCAGGCGCGTAATAACTCAGCTACAAAAAGAACACGTGACCAAGTACTAGGTGCGTGAGCCCCCACGCGTGAGCCCTCACGCACACAAACACAAGTTCTGCAACCCAATTAACACAACAGAAAAGAATCCAAAATTTCTTTCACTCCCTCTCTCTAACTAATTATAGGGTGTATATAATCGAGATACTAAAAATAATCAAAACACTTCCCCCACTTACTCCCTCGGGCTATTATTATTATTGTTGGGTATATAATGTTTAAAATGGGTCATGTAAGCGATTAAAAATATTTGTATAGCACAAAAAAAGGAGGAAAAGGAAAAGTTGGTTACTTTCCTTCCCTCCATTTTGAGCTAGTCGCTGCTGCAGTCGGGGATATAACGCAGGTGTAACTTGAAATCCAAGAGATAAGAACACACGCGTGAGCCATCACGCGTTAGCCATGTGATCTACCTCATGGATTATTCCAAGTTAACTGCGAAACAGACCACAACTGTTGTGTCACGTTTTATAATATTCCCCAGATTTTTGAAAAATAAGAAAAAAAAATCACGCACACACTACAAAGACACGCTAATAACCACACATGTAACACACATACTAACAATGTACTTGTATAGTATATGTGTGTGTACAATGTACTTGTTAGAAAGGATTTATAATCCAATCATTTGATCTCTGTGAATGTCTATTCAAAAACTACCCCACGTTCCCACACACACACACACCCTCATTATATATATGTATCGTCTCCCTTATATATATATCATGTCTCTCCTTCTTTACACGTTACCCTTTCCGTTACCCTTCATTCGATCAGCGATGAGTTTGGAGGAAAGGTTGGACATGATCGATTCGAATATCCGGGGGGAGACGTTGGAGGCGACGATCTGAAGCATGTGCCGACCGCTCGTCCCGATGTTGAAGAACATGTGCTTGAAATCTGAGGGAGATGGCGGGGGTTAGGAAGGGGAGATTGGGAGAGCTGTAAGAGTCAGTCATGTACTTCTTCTTCTACGAGGACGCTGGCTAGTGCGAAGCACTAGCCAGTAAGGGGTGGGTACCATGAGGCTCCCGTTCCCCGTCCTGGGTGATGTGGCTGGTCAGTCATGTCAGTACATTCGGGGGATGGGAAGCTATAGGGTCGAGTTCGGCGAAGGGAGAGTGGAGACTCAGTCACAGTGCGTCACAGTTATAGGCTTCACAATCAACATAACGATTATCTAATAGTCCTTGTCCTTCCCAACCCCCCTCCTCCCAGATGCTTCATATATCACTAAATACAGCAGCATATAATAACCCTCACTATAGTCCCGTCCCCTGAGGTCCCTCTGGAAGGTCCCTCAACAGACGGTTTCTATTAGTCTGCCGTGAGTCCAGCATTTCAACAGTCTGGTCGATTATTTTTTGGAACGATCGTCTATTAGAGTGTTCCGCAATTAAATGTAGTGTAAATCGACCCGTTGTCCCGCAGTTCTTGTATAGTTTCCAAAGGGCTGTGTTTTGTCGTTTAGTAATCGTGTCATTGTTACAGTTAGTTAGTTAATTAACGGCCAATTAACGGCCAATTAACGGCTAATTAAGGACTTACGGAGCTGATCCTTCAGGAAAGCAGATGCGAGAAGCCTCTTGTACGATCCCAGAACGAAGATGAGTTTGGTGAGTGCAAAGAGCACGCTCAGACAGTTACAGGCAATAGTGAAGATAATGGCGAACCTGCACGTGTGAAAGTGGAAGTTAGAAATTCAGAATAGAAACAATCCTTTGAAGTTTAAAGAACAGGATAGAAACAATCCTTTGAAGTTTCAGTTAAGAATAAGATAGAAACAACACCTACCATAGGATAAGGAAGAGGTACTGGTTGATGACATTGGGGGCAAGGACGCACATTCCTTGTTCCTCTTCGATACCAGAAGGTCCCCACCTCTTGATCTCGCAAGCAACCATCTGGAGGGGATGTTGGTTAGAGTTCAGACTCTCTCTTATCGGTTAGATTTCAGACATAACTTTCGGTTTGTTAACACAACGAAATAATACAGCTGTATTTAGGACGCAACACACGTTTCATGGAATCCCTGACGGGAAACCACAAGATTCTTTCAATTTTGGAAATTTGCATACCTTGGGGAAGAGTTTATCCTTGACCAGTGTGGTTTCGTTGTCTCCTACGGGTAGTTTCGTGGCCCACTCAGAACCATACGATACGAAGGATCCGATAGCGAACATCTCGTCGGTTAGGTAGAGAGTCATGATACTGAAATATAGAGAGGTTAGGTATCTCAAAATGATATCATTTCCATTTCCTAACAACTTGTGCAGACACTTCTTTTATTAAAAAAGGTGAAGAAAATTCAATTATATGAGCTAATTATTTAACTAATTAATTAATTTACCTGATGATAAGATAAAGGACCTTGACAAGCATAACGATGAAAAACAGCCTGTGTTTCTCGGTCAGGAAAGCAAACATAGTGTTCTCATTCATGTATACGTTGAGTTTGTAGTACAACCAAACAGAGGCTTTCTCCGCCATACCGATCTGATCACCTGAACACGGGAAGAGGGATGGTTATGAAAAGGAGAAAAGGAGGATTATACGTATGAAAAGGAGGTAAAAGTTGGGATTTATGAGGATTCGTTGTCTAGGATTATACGTTACGGGCATAGGCAAATTTATCGAATTCTTCGAATTACGGTTGGTGTTATTTTAAGTTTGCGTTATATAATATTAATATGTTGAATATGTTTTATGGGGATTATCATGAATTGCGCAAGATCCCTTTTCCTCTTCTTTTATTTCTCTCTCTCTCACTCTTTCTTTTTCTCTTTCTCTCTCTCGTTCTCCCTCAGAAAGGCGATGATCGTAAACTCAATAACATCATCGAAAAGAATAGTGTCCATGACAACATAACGTGGTTCCCATGCTGCATCAATTCACTATCTCTCCCCCCCCCCTCTCTCTCTCTCTCTCCTCTCCCGGGGGACCCTATCTAACCTCATCTAACATTAGTTATGATCTGCCAATGACGCTTTATGTGATAATAATATGTGATGACACTATAATACGTGGAAAGTTTTAGGGAAGCATAGCCCACGGGTGTTGTGCAAGGTTGCAGAATGTCATCACTCGATCTCCTAACACCTCTCTCTCTCTCTCTCTCTCTCTCACACACACTCTCTCTCTTTCTCTCTGCCTATCTTTACAACCTTATTAAAATGCCCTTATCTCTCCCCCCATCTTGTGCAAAATATGTAAGGTCACCTTAGCAACATGTGACGCTCAACCAGCGAAGCATATTATAAATGGGTTGTCTAGGTCTATCACAATAAGGAGAGGGTAGAGGTCTAGGTCGGGACACAACCGCGAATATATTTCAATCTAGCAATGTTTTAGGTGTATGTGTATGTCGTCTGGTAGACAGTGTTATGAGCTACGAAGACCTACGAAGTCGCTGGAAGTGTAACTTTGCAGCGAATTAAACAAAGTCAACAAATTTGCAGAAAGCTGCAAGATTTTGCAAATTATTATTAGTTACTGAGACACTTCATAGGTGATAAATCAGCTGCTGGAGACTTCTTTCTTACCTTCGTCCCCCTTTGGGGTTTTAAGGGAAACCTGTGGATGAGGGGCTTGAGGTCCCCAAACCCCCGAAATTTTTTTGTAAAGATGGGGAAAACGAAGGGGGGGGCGACTACCCAAAAATAAAGGGGAAACCCCCCACTGGTACCTGGGGTGGTACACTTTTAGGGGGGAGGTGGGTTTGGTTTAGGAAGGGGATTAGGGGCCCCCCGGGGACCATGGGGGTAACTCTAAAGGGGGGGAGGTGGATGGTTAGGAAGGGATGGGGGAAAACCCACTGGAAAACCATAGGTGGTCCTGAAGGGGGAGGTGGGAGGGTTTAAAAGAGCTGTTGATTTTAAAGATTAAATAGAAAAAGGGGGGGGGAAACATCATGTTTAAACCTTGTTAGACCTTTGCCCTTTTACCACAAAAAATTTAAAGGCCCCCCCCAAACAATTTTTGGGGGGCACAAAAAACCCCCCCCTTTCTGATGGCGGGGGGTTTTGGTGGAGCGGGGGGGTTTTGGTTTTGGGGGGGTTTGGGAACGTGAACCAGGGGGTTGAAAAGGGGTTTAAAGCATAGGGGAAGGGTTGGGGGGGGTTTTTTTTCCCCTTTTGGCATTGGGGGTGTTGCCCTTTAAAAGGGGCTTTTGGGGTATTGCCCCTATAGGGGTTTTTGTGGTAAAATGTCCCGGGGAAGTTAGATAAAATAGACGTAAAAATAATCATTGATTTGTTTCGCCCCCGTGTTGCCCCGTGGGGGGGTTTAAAAATCTGTGGGCCCTGCACTGTCTGACTGTCTGTGTGTTTGTCTGTCAGCGGTCCGTCTTCACCCCTCCCCCCACAACCACTGAGAAGGAGGGGATTTTAATGGAGAAAACCTGAAAACCAAACCCCCCAAAAACTAAAAAAGATGTTTTGGGGGAATGGTCTAAAATTTGGCCCTGTCTTGGGTATTTTTTACTGGTCTAAAACTTTGAAAAAGGGCCCCCCTTCTCTAAAACTTTTTTTTTTACATTTTTTCTCAAACCCTCCCCCCCCTTTAGTGAGTCGGGTGATCCAATTCTTAATTCCTATTGGTCAAAGCAGTCACGTGACCATTTTTCTGCATTGTGATTGGATAACGGATAATATTACATATAATGCTGCTCCAGGTGTGGGGGTTCCCGCCCCTTCTTTAAATGTAGGGAGAGATGCTACCCCCTGTTATGCAATTTAGAGAGAGAGAGAGAGAGAGAGAGAGATAGAAAAGAGAGAGAGGGTAAAAGCAGAGAGCAAGATGAGATAGAGCCCCGTTAAGAGATAGAGATAAGATTTCTGTTTCTTCATGAGAAGATAAAGATAGATGAAAGAGACGCAGGAAAATGAATTAGCGGTCATCTGGGGCCACACTCAGCTCTCAGTAACATAAGATGTGTGTCCCTTATTCGGGGAGGTAGCCGTTTCGAAAAATAGATACAACTAACAAAGTGAGAACAAAAACGAGTGAAAGAGAGAGAGAGAGAGAGAGAGAGAGAGAGAGAGAGAGAGAGAGAGAGAGAGAGAGAGAGAAACTGTGGTTTCAGTACCTGGTAGGTGGTTTAACTAATTCAGGATCAGGACAGGCGATCCTTCCTCCGTTGATGAGTTCCCGTTCCATACATGGTGGTACCTCCTCAGGGATAATACCTGTTGGGATGGTTACCATGGTTACCGTGGTTACACAATGTAACCATGGTTACATACTGTGTGTGACCATGGTTACTGAATCTTCTCAGCTCTCGGGCGACGCAATAAATCAGCAGAAGTTGACACGAGAGTACATGCTACAGCGAAGATAACAGCGGATCAGTTACCCTATCTCTCTAGTGTGGGAGAGTTACCATGCGGTTACCATGGTAACTGAATCATGACAATTGGTTTGGACCATGCTCTGTAGGTTAAAAAGGAGGCTTTTTTAATTACTCATTCATTTATCGACATTATATTTCCATGCGGTTCACATTTCCCGTGCTTTTTAATCATTCCAGTGATCATACCGATATAAATATATTTTGGTTACCTCAATATATCATGTAACCGATATACGTTTTGGTAACCCCAATATATAACATCACTACTTGGTTGCCATGGTTACCTGGATACGGGACGTGTTTCTCGAGCAGGTCATATGCCTCCAGAATGGTGTACAGACCCTGCGTCCAGCAGTAATCCTCCGAGAAGGACCCCGAGTATTTGTTAAACCCATCGCACGAAATAATTCCTGTGTTAGAAAGGAAAAAGAGTAGCGCCACAGTAGCAAGAAAACAATAAAGCGGATGGGAGGGGGGTTTGGGGGATTGAGGGTATGTGCAATGTGAATTGTATATAGCGAGAGAGAGAGAGAGAGATGGAGAGTGTAGCAGACTAGTTAGCCGGTATAGCGTTGTAGTATCCATAGCAACGAGCCCTCCGCAACCAACCCGGGTATGGTAAATCCTCAACTCGGAAGTCATACGCTTCGTAAACAGTGTACAAGCCAAGGGTCCAACAGTAGTCATTGGCAAAAATGTCATCAAAAACTCTAAACCCAATGCAGGATATGATGCCTGATCGGTGCATCGAAAGGGGAGTTGATCATGGTGTTTAGGGTGTTGTGGCCTAAACACTATAATATAGGGTGTTGTGGCCTAAACACCTTAATATAGGGTGTTGTGGATTTGAAATAAAGAGGAGTTGGTGGTGTTGGGGTATGTTTATGATGATGTGTTGCCAAGGTGGTTAAATGCAGCAGAAACAACGACAAGATAACACCTTTACAGCAAGATGAAGAGAACACATGTAAACTGCAGCACGATCTCCCTCTCTCTATCTCTGAACAAGGAACCGACCGAAACAAGTAAACAACCAATCAGAACTCGTTATTTAGGTCACGTGACTGGTTATCAGCCAATAAGGGACCAGTATTTCCTGATTCGGTCGGTTCCTGCTCTGAACTTTCTTCCTCTCACACAAACCCGGATAAGGGATGTTATAGGAGACAAGATCGTATGCTTCAGAAACGGTGTAAAGACCCAGTGTCCAGCAGTAGTCCTCAGAGAACGTCGGGTTGAACTTGTCAAAGCCGTTACACACAATGATGGCTGTGTGTGGTGGTTGCTATGGTTACACTGCTAACTCCATGGTTACCATGGTTACACCACGAACGGTTACCATGGTTACACCACGAACGGTTACCATGGTTACACCAAGGTTATATAATATGACAGTTTTTGGTAATAGTAAGCTCAATACGTGTGAATTAGTGGAAGAAGGGAGGGGGAGGTTCTTGGGGGAAGTTAGTTTGAAACAAACAAGTCTTTCGAAAACATCGTGGTTTTTGTTTGATAAAAGATGCACATACCTCCGGCGTATTGTCGTACCGTTACGACCGTTCCCATGACGACACAGAGAACGAACATAAAACTCCTGTTTATTTGGTCCCATCCATCATCAAGTGTAATACCCTGGAGGGAGGAGATGGGTTAACGAGGGATGGGTTAACGAAAGGTGGGTTAACGAGGGGTGGATTAACGAGGGATGGGTCTAGGGCCAGGAGCTAGGTTCGCAAAATGGTAGCGAGAGAGAAGGGGCTAGTCTAACTCAGATTACGCAGGCTCTGGAAGAGGCGGGGGTTGAGTGACATCATGACAAAATAGTTAGTATCCTGTTATAATGATGATGACCTCATGTTATATGCTGACGTCATCACCTAGATAGTGACGTCATCACCTAGATAGTGACGTCATACGATGTACCTTGAACGGGGTTATTCCCTTGAATCCTGAGAGAATGTCCAAAACCATTGCACTTCTTGGGCGACCTGGCCTGGACCTTTGCTATCTGACTATAACAGAAAGAAATAGTTGAGTTTGGTTACCATAGAAACCAACCCGGAGAGTTTTGAAATTAACAATACGATATTTTTGGCAAGGTGCCCATAAGAGCTGTAATACAAGACCGTAAGACCAGCGCTATACAAGCAAATGGCATGATTGAAGCAATATGTATAATAAGTATACTGCAATATATATATGCACAAAGTAGGGGTAGTATGGATAGTGAGATAGAGAGAGGGAGATAGAGATAGAGAGAGGGAGAGGGAGAGAGGGAGAGAGAGAGAGAGAGAGAGAGAACAGTATATTCATCCAAGATGATTTTTGGATGGTATCTACGGCTTGTAACAAGCAGAACTGCGATGGTTAGAACACTAAGATTTCGAGAGAACTAGGGTCTTAGACCCTAGTTCCTAAGGGTCTATCTTGGTTACGAAATAACCCCTCCTTCGCGTGCTGGCAAGGGAGGGGTTACTTCGTTACCAAGTTCTATCCTATAGATGTTAAAGTATAAAGATACATTAATTAATATCACGAAGTAGACAAATTACACGTAACAGCTAGTCTACACAGACAGTTAAATATATACAACATGTAGACACACTATAACAGCCCGTAACAACCCCTACTAAACACACACACAGCGAGGACTAAAAATATAATGCAAAAACAATGCAACACCGGACAGGCGTGGACAGGTAGAAGAAAACAATGGTAGACAGACAAAGAGACAGACAGACATAGAACAAGGTAATTTATTAAACAGTTACTAGACCAGATCGTAACTCAAATGAATTGACCCATTCCACCATCGATTCTGTATTCAACCTTCATAACTGTAAACTATTATACACGTCAACATTCTTTCTGCTTTGTAAGTTTGTTTGACACCACGAGGGATGTTCCTTGAATTTATATTACTACTTTTCTTTGGCGTCAAATATTACATTCTCTATCCCTCCCCCTCTCTCCCTTTCTCTCTCTCCCTTTCTCTCTCCCAAGTTGTAGTGAGAATTGCTTCCACTTAAACCTCTGTCCGCACCTACTAGAGCTCATACTCACTACTCAGCTACCTACAAAGCCCAACATACTACACCGTGCGCATGACCTTTTATAACACAAACAGTGTCTATCTTTTAGGTCTCTCTCTTCTATATTTTCTCTCTCTCTCTCTCTCTCTCTCTCTCTCTCTCTCTCTCTCTCTCTCTCTCTCTCCCTCCCGCTGTTCTTAGCACGGCAGTGTAAGTTAAAGTCCAGTACAGTACAGATGGAGTGTGTACGACTAATCAACTTGAACGAGCGACAGTGGACAGAGAGATAGATATGGAGAGAGATGGATAGAGGGAGAGAGAAAGAGAGAGAGAGAGAGAATAGAGAAACAGAGGCAGAAAGAAGGTCACACAGCGCACGTATACAAAATAAGACCCCCTGGCAAAAACATGCCTGGTATTTTTAGGTGGTTTACACTTTTTTTGTAGCCTTGGGCGTACACACACACACACACACAAACACACGGGTGTAACTCTCTATTAATCCTTTTACCTACCGCAAGATTATTTAGCGACTAAGCTATGGGGGGCATTGCATATAATATATGTAGTGTGTCTGGGGGTTCACTTGGGAAGAGACAGCTTTTCCTTGTCTTGTGACCAACACTAACCAACGGCAGACCAGAAGTGCTGTCACGTGACCGAAACAGGCCAATGGTGGACGAGTATTTCCTGGCTACTGTGGTTAGTGTGTAGTATGTAGTGGTGAGAGAGAAGGTGCGAATTTGAGGAGTAGCTACTTCCTTTTGGGGCGAATAGGAGCGAGTGAAAAATTGTTTATTTAGAGGAGTCTCCAAGTTTGAACAGAGCTTCAGCTAACAAACATAATTATACGAACAATCATGGTGAAACAGAGTTATGCATGTGTTCTAAATCCATCATGATAGTGTTTATATTCTCCAAAAAGTAATTGTTCGTAAAAACATTTCTGTAGACGTGATCTGAATTGTTGAGATTATGGATTAATTAAGGGGTTTCACAATCTTCATCGGGAGTGATATGATGAATCAGAAGATTAATCACGGACAGAGAGAGAGAGGGAGAGAGAGAGAGAGAGAGAGAGAGAGAGAGAGAGAGAGAGAGAGAGAGAGAGATTAGCGAGAATATTACCATGGATACAACAGCATTCGATCTATCTTCATTCATTAAAGTGGATATTTTATGAACAACAACATCCCCCTATAATATCATACAATGGTATCGGCGACATTGGTTCTCCATTGGAGAATATAATCGCAAGCGCACAGAATTCTTGGGGAAAAAGTAAACAACCAGCTTTATTTTCGGGAAATAAATGGGGCGAACACAAAACATAATAGGTAGTTAAACCGAAACCTGTTAGAAGAAGATCAACACTAAACCAGTATGTAAAAACCCAATTAAACATTTAATATATTATCTGCATCAAAACAGAATCAGTTCACCCTAAATTACCATATATTTGGGCATCACGTGGCCCCCTAAACAGCTGACCAACCTCCAGTTAATTTCTGTTTCGTGTTGATGGCCTTTTTCCCAAACTTTTTGTTGTGATTGTCCAGCAGCAACGAGCACACAATCTCCATCAAATCTTCAAACACCTTGGGATTGCACTGCTCTGCCGACAGTTGCAAGATACATCTTCCCGTCGTTCCTACACTCTTAAACACCATTTTATACCTCTTCAAATCCTTCAACAAACTGGTAGCTAGAAAATGTTTATACGCTGCCGAGATGAACACAAACATGCACGTTTGAGTGACAAGGGAGACTCCATTGCAGAGAACTGTGAAGATCATAAGGAACCATAGGATGAGGAAGAAGTATTGGTTTCCGATGTTCTGGGGTAGGACACAAAGGAGAGATTTCTGGGTCAACCCAGATTGGGCCCACGTGTGGATCTCACAACCAACCATCTTGGGGAAGAGGAGGTCCATGGACTCCATTTTACCTCCCTGAAAATATGTCCAGCTTATCGGGTTGTATATAATGAAGTATTGCATACAGAAAGATATAAGTGAGGTGGTATACTATGAACGTCCTCTACTCTCATCATTATGCGATGGTGCAATTGGAATATACACACATGGAGGGGCCTGCACACAATTTGCATGTGGTTACGAAGATCTTTGAGTATCTACACATCACTCTCTAAAAGGGCGTGGATCTTGTGTGTGTATCATGATCCTGGCACGTGGATGGTAATCATTTGTCTGCTGAAATGAGTCACTGTAACTGCTGCACGCGTACACGACGTTTTGTACATTTGGAATGATCAATTGAGTGTAGAGAGAGAGGATTCAGTTGTGTCGAGGAGAGAGAGAGCTAAGAGAAAATGGGTTTGCATCGAATGATGATGAGATCTAGCTGGTGAAATAGTAACTGTGCAGTGAACGGCTAATCAACCTGTGAGTGTGCACGTGTTAATGTAATAATGGGAGAGAGAGAGAGAGAGAGAGAAGAGAGAGAGTGAGAGAGAGAGATCTAGTAGCCGATATATATGGATTGGAGATACTAAATGGGAAGGGAGAGAGGGAGATGGAACAAAGGGCCACATGTGTGTAACATAGAGGGAGCTAAGATGATGATAATGACCACACCACCACACTATATCTATTGTCTACCCACAAGACCCAATATAAATTGCGGTGACGGGAGTCAAACCTCAATATATCAAGGTCTTTTCTTACATGTATAAGGGAAGACCGGGAGCAGAGGTTTACGGTATATTGAGGGCCGTTTAAATGTATTGATTGAGATAAAGGTACATTGAAGACCGTTACTGTATATTTACCTTGAGAAGGGATGAGATGAAGTCGTACCCATACCATATGAAGCTTCCTTGGGCAAGAATTACATGTGTCACATACATAAGAATGATACTGTTTGCAAGGTAGAGGATTTTTACCAGGATTACTGAAATGTGTGGTTTTGTTGTATTAGAACAGTCGCAAAGTTACTCTGAGTTGAACAATGTTCGTCGGCCGCAAAGTTATTCCTGCTTTCCCGTGGATGACAACGGTCGCAAAGTTATTACCTGTATAGAACATTGAGTGTCGATGATAATAGAGGGTCAGTGGGTTGTCGTGGTTCATCAGAGGATCGAGTTTTATGTACAGCCATCTCGATACATTGTCCACTTTTCGTCTGATTTCAGGCTCCGTGAGCGTCTGGGGGAATCGATTAAAATTATGCAAGATATGATTATATATTCTTGGCCTAAATTCTGGAGAATGTAGATGGATGATTGAGATCGTCACGTCTTACTGGAAACATGTACACTACACGCAGCAAAGAACGACTGACAACTTCTATTCGCTAACTATTATTCAACTAATAATTACATAATTTTACCTCATCATTACACATCAGGGATACCAAAAGTGGTTTAATATCATAAATCCCTGAGCAATGTCGGAAGACGGTGTAAGGGAAGTAGAATGCGGCGCCCAGAGCACAAAAATAAAAGGGAACAAACATGTACCACACATGGTACACAGTGGTGAGGGGTTTCAAGTCAGCCGGGTCAGGGCAGGAGATTGGGGTGCCGTTTTTGAAGCGAAATCCAGGAAAACAGGAGTATCCTTTTACCGGAACAATACCTAGAGGAGCGGAATGGATATATTATGATTTTAGTTATAAAACTATGGTTCAAAAGATAGGTATATCAGTCAACGCCCTTTGTATGGGGTCCTATTTTCCTTCGGGCCTAGATTTATAGTAGCTTACAATTACTGTGACTACGAACAGAGAGAAACTAAAACTACCAGAATTAATGTCTGTAATTACCTGGATATGGTATTTGATCAGGCCATGAGAGTGAGTAGGCCTCTGTAACGGTGTAGAGACCATGGGCCGAACAATATTCGTTAATAAAGGCTTCATGCTCCGTTGCTATTGATTTGTCATCTTTCCCATCCGCTATACACTGTATTATCGTTCCTAAATTCTGAAAAAAAATCCTTTTATACCAGCTGAACCTAGTCGAGAATAAAATTATTTAGATTTCTAAAACACTTACTTGTTTTAACGTCATAATGCAGGCTGCAATGAAACAGAACATGACCATGTAAATTCTGTTCAGTTGATCCCATCGGTCATCGATTGTCACTGTTTTTATTGTAAACAGAGACTTGAGGTTCCCAGTCACCAGATCAAAAACCATGGTGATTTAAGGATATATTTTCTTCCTGTGGGTGTTTTCCCAATCCTCTTCTCTAATTCTACTTTCTTTCCTCGGGAGTTAGTTGGTGGGTGTAATCAATAGTTCTTTGAATTGAGGTATCCATATTTAGCGGTCCTTGGATGAGGTCACTCAACTTTGGGGGATCATTAGCATTTCATGATCTGAGCACACAAATTGGAAAACGCATTAATTGATTGACCTGGACAAAAATGGGTACTATGATTAAAGTATGGGAAGTAGCATTACGAAACTGGAGTAGCATTACGTAAGCAGCTCAAGGAATGGAAACGATCTGCCAGAAAGATCAAGAATGCAAAATTCTACAACAACTGAATGCAAATTTGCAGGGCTTTGTATAAAGAGAGCTAGAGGCGGGTCTGGGTATGTGAAACAATAGGCCGACAATCAGAGATACGAAATTGCATATGGAAGATGGCACACATTGGAACCTAGATGGGGAGAGAAAGATGGGGAGAGATAGGGAGATAGAGAGAAAGAGAGAGATAGGGAGATAGGAAGAGAGAGAGAGAGAGAGAGAGAGAGAGAGAGAGAGAGAGAGAGAGAGAGAAATCAGCGTAGAAAGCTGGACGCAGCTCACGCATGTAGACGCGGGTGTGCAGCGTGTGTTAAGTGAGAGTGGTAGTTAGGCGTGTTGCCCAATTTCAAAATTGAGTTCTACCGCATAAGAAATGTTTCATTATTAAGAGATTATTTAGATAATTTTACTAGAGGCCAGCTATTGTGTTTATGAAGGAGCATCCTTGCTAGAGAGATTTTATGAAGGAGCGAAAGCTGTAGACACTGTATTCACCATCGTGATTACTGAGTAAGCAATCTATCTATACACACGCGAAGACAAGTGTGAAAGGAGTGCAGAGCCACTATATCGGAGAGAGAGAGAGAGAGAGAGTGAGAGAAAAAGAGAGTGAGATAGTGAATGATATATACGACCAGAAAAATCAGAAGTGAGATAGAAAGACATTGCTTGGTATACACGTGTCCACTCCCAGTACAATCTGATCTTAATAAGTCGTCAATAGAAAGACAATGAAGAAAACCACGTCTTGGCATCACGAACGGTGCCAAAAGCATCTGATACTCCACGGAAATTAGAAGTATTATAGATTCAAAAACATAATAAGATGGGAAGTAAGCTGAAAGTTAAAATTGACCCCATCTATGTCTGAGAAAATGAACCAAGGTCAAAACGTTGAATTACTCGGTCGATTATAAAACCATGGTAGTTCAATCTTAATGCCGGCCTACTTTCATTTCTCTATCTCTATCTCTATCTCTATCTCTATCTCTATCTCTATCTCTATCTCTATCTCTATCTCTATCTCTTACTCTTCCTATTTCTATCTCTTCGCTTCCCCTAAACTCAATGTCTAGTATAAAAATGCGCTCGGTTTTTATTTTATTGCCACATTTTGCTTTGTACCCCGGCCCGGAAAAAGAAGAAAAAGAAGGGGAAAAAATATTTGTGTGGTACGATGACATTGCAGGAGATAATAGAGAGAGGGGAAGGGAGAGAGAGGAAAAGTAGGAAAGGGGAGAGAGAGAGGGAGAAAAAAAGAAAAGAATAAAAGGGGGTTCGGGGAGGGTTAAAGGTTTTTGGGCGTTTAGGGGGAAGGGGAGCCGAGGTTTTTTCCGGGTTTCCCCCAAACCCCCCCCCGAAAAAAGGGGCCCCAAGGATCTAACGATTGGGGGGATTCCGGGATTCCCCGTTAGGGGGAAAAGGAGGGTTTTTTGGGGTTTCGTTTTTTGACCAGGGATGCGGGAAAGGGCCTTTTCCCTGGGGGGTAAATTTTTCCATTCCCCCCTACAATTTCCCTCGGGCCATAACTGTTGCCGGGGGGGGTTGGGGCCGGGGCCTCTTCCTCCCCCTCCCCCGGGGGCCCAAAAATTGGGGTCTTCTCTTCTTTCTCTCTCCCCTCCCCCTTTTTACTTCTCTTTTCCCCAATTTCCCACCAAACTTGCCGGGCTTTCCTCGGGGGGGCCTTTTGGTTTTCTCCCCATTTTTGGGGGCCCGGTTTTGTTTTTGGGGGTTCAACGGGGGAAATTCAAAGGCTGGTTTGGTTTCCCCCCCTTGGGTCCGGGGCTGGACGGGGGGGGCGGGGGCCTTTTAAATTGGGTGGTTTTTACCGAAGGGTTAATTTTTGGGCGCTCCAGTTTCTGGCCTTCCTTTTTGCTTCTCTTTTTTGGCCCCCCTCTTCTCCTTTCCCCAATTCTCTGTTTTTCTTTTTTCAAAGCCTTTTACCCAAAATTAGGTTTTGAAACATTCTTAATCCCCCCCATTTTCCAAGGAAATTAAAATTCCGGGTTTTTAATTTGGTAAAAGGGGTTTTATTTATAATTGTAAATTTGGGTTTGGGGTTTTGTTTTATTCGCCATATCGTCACTCTCAGTTTCTAAATTTTCCATTTCTTCCAACTTCTTTTCGAATAACCACCAAACACTTTCCAGCACATACCAATCAGAAGCATAGAATGCTGCACTCTCTCTCTCTCTCCCTCTCTTTCTCTCTCTTTCCCCCTCTCTTCTCTCTCCGGGAGCGTGTCCCCATGGTCTCTGTTGTTTAGACCAGACTTGAGATGAAATGAACTTTTCGGAAATATGATGATCTTGAGAGGCAAGAATGGGAGATAGAGGGATAAAGATAGAGATCTCGAAAGCTAAGGAGAGAGATCATGAGAGACAGAATGACAGAGGAATAGAATAGAGATTGAGATAGAGAGGGAATCAAAGAGGAAAGGGGAATTGGGAAAAGAAAGAGAGTCCTTTTTTTTTTTTTTTCTTTTTAGATGAGAGAGAGAGGGGAAAATCCAACAAAAGAAGGTCGCAGGCGAATAAAATGGCCGGGTCTTTTTTAATACTAAATCGTTTTTCATGTTACTACCCCTTACTCAAATGGGAGCTTGCTTTTTGGGTAAAATAGGGGCGATAAAATTTTAGAATGGATACAACCCTTTGATCAAAAAGTACTTACTGTATTTTCAAACTGTAACCAACTAAGTGATCAAATTTGGGCAAATACAAAATATAAAAAAGGATCCAATTTTAAAAAAAAAAAACCCCCTTAACCCCCTTTTGGTTTTTTAATACCCAAATTCGGATACCAAAAGCGAGGAAAAACCAGGGGGTGTTTTTGTTGATCTAATTTTTGGCCCCCCCCTCGAAAAAAGAAATTTTAACAAAATGAAAAAATAAACAACGCACCAAAGACACCCGGGGTTGACAAAACCCCAAACCCTACAAAACAAAACGACTACCCCTACATAAACATATAATATATTGATAGAAACAAACAAACAAAAACAAAAATCCTATTATATAACTTTACACCCTTTCCCGGGTTTTTTTTCCCCCGGAAAAAAGAAGAACTTATCGTCCGGGGGATTGGGTCAAGGATGGCTAAAATTTTTATTGGGGAATGATAGAAAAAGGGAAGAGTGTTAGTTTCAAACGAAGGGTGGGAAAGTTAAAATTGTGGGGTTTTTTAAAAGCCCTGGGGGTTATTGGGAAAAGGGAAAAATTTAAAGGGAAATTTTAAAAAAAAGAATCAGGGAAATCTAATTAGGGGGAAAATATAATGGAGGTTTTGTAAAAGGGGAAAGGTGTTGGGGTTTTGGTGGGTGGGGTCCCGGGGTCCCTTCGGCCCTTTTGTTTTCTATGTTTTCCCCCCCGGGGTTTTTTATTTTTTTTTCCCCCCCCGCCGGTCTTCATGCTCTTCCCCTTTCTTTTTCCCCCCCCCTTACCCCCTCCCCCCACCCCCCCCCCCCTTTTCCTTTTTTCCCACCTTGGGCCCAAAAAAAACCAAACACAGGCAGACCGTTTTTTCCCGAAGGGTTTAAAAGTATATTATAAACCCTTTTTTTTTGGGGGCAAAAAAAAAGGGTGAAGCAGAAGAACCGGGGGATGTTTTTAACCGAGTAGAAATTGGGTTTTTCGGGGCCCATTTACAAAAACCCCTCTAATATATATTGGAATAATAAATAAGATTTTCACACTGTTTTGGGGCTGTTATACATCCAAAGATAGATCTCTATCTTGCAGTTTTTACTGATCAAGTGTTTCCGCGAATAACTTTGCAACGGGTAATGGTGACACAAAGCAAGTAAAAACGATAAAAACTAGCCAAAACACACACACACACTTGACATGTAAATAACTATATATTTGTATGTTGTTTGGTTGAAAAAAATTGTCCATTATATATTTTTGTAGCTAGAATTACGTAACACTGCAGCAAAAAAACAAGATATCGATCTACCCCAGCTGAAAACCCACTCTCCAAAAAATGAGTGGTTCTGCAGTCTCTCTCTCCCTATCTTCCTTGATCTCTCTCTCTATCAAAAGCTGTTGATACCAGATCAAACAGACGAATAAAAAAAAGTTTCTCCCTGAGCCCCCTGCGAAAAATTAATTGTCCATCCTCACTTAATATAATATATATTTCTCTCTTTCTACTTCTCTCTTTCTTTCTATCTAACTCACGCGGTAAAAAAAGATGATCAAGTAAAATGCGATAGGTGACAGAAGATGTAGACACTCCGGACACCAGTCAAAATATAATCTCTAAATTCACCCCCAAAAAAACGTCCAGAGATCAAAAAAACACGCACACACACGGACAGCCAGGCATTATTCGTGACATATTAATCTGCCAGGAGGGTATATTTCTTCCTCTCAATTTAAAGAGAGGGAAGAGAAACATCCTAGCAGTTCCATGAGCTGCGTTGACGAGAAATATAAAAGCAAACGAAAAACGAGAAGGCTCACCCCGCTTGGGTATGGCACACATGTCCATATATGGTAATGTATACATACCGTATATGGAATTCTCCTATCTGAAACACAGATCCGATCTGCTGAGTTCCTCCCATACAATCGTTCGAAATTGGACACAGTTTTGGTGACCAAAACTTGCCCCAAATATTACTATCTCTTTCTCTCTCCTCTCTCTCTATCCCTATCCCTCTCTCTCTCACTCCCTCTTTCTATATCTCTCTCTCTCAACTCTTACTAATCTGATAAGCTCTCTGTAGTGTAAAAATTACCCACGGCAAAATTGTTTTTGTCAACCAAACAATAATCACCTGTAACCCTGAAATATATATCGAGACAGAAAGACAGATACATAATACCTATCTCTCCATCTTTTTTCCCCGGAACTCTTTCCCTTAGTTCAGATCTGGATCATCGCCCATGTTTCGGCCCTTCTTTGATACGTGCGTTCGGATGAGTCGCGGACATACGTTGTTCATGATTTCTTGGAAAGCAACTGGAGAGATTGAGGAAGCAATGACGTTCAGGTAAACCCGGCCTGAGGTTCCAACCTTGTAGTATACTTTCTTGTACTGAAGGAAGGGTTAGGGTCAGAGAGATATAGGAAGCTGGAAGGGTTGAGTTAGGGTCAGAGAGATATAGGAAGGTGGAGGGTGAAGGTCCGGGGGAATAAAACATCCCCCAAAAGTCTCTATTTATACAGTGCAGATGTCAAGACTTACATGAGGATCATCTTTAAGGAAAGCACTGGCAAGCATCCTCTGGTAACTTCCATAGATGAACACAACTCGGATAATACCAGCCAAGACGTTGAAAACATTAGAAACAATTGTGAACACTGGAAAAGAGAGATAGAATTCATTAGCAACACAATCCCGCAATTGCAATTTAATATAATACGACTTTGTCTAGCTTCTTTTCAGTGTCCCATCATGGTATATATATTATATATACACCATGATGACCATATATGTTTCCTTACCTAGAGACCACCATAGGATAAGGAAGATGTACTGGTTGATGACATTAGGAGCAAGGACACACATTCCATTCTCATCTTCCAGACCGGTGGGTCCCCACCTCTTGATCTCACAGGCAACCATCTGGAGGAGGGAGATAATGTATTTTATGAAGGAGCACGATGCTAATCTAACTTATTTCAAAAGTCGAAAATCATGCTTTCATGATCACATGATTTTGATCGTGTAGTTACCTTGGGGAAAAGAAGGTCCTTAATTCCGGTGACATTGACGGGGGGATCAGGCCACTGCTGGGCCCATACAATTCCATACTGTTTGAAGTCAGCCAACTCGAACATTTCAGCGGTAAGGGTCATCAGGAGCACTGAGACGATGAGATAGCAAATTTTAATTCCAATAACAAGGAGGCCAATTCCGTGTCGCTGCATGAAGTTAGCGTACATGGAGTGCTCGTTCATGTAGATGGCAAACCTGGACGGGAAAGGGTAATTTTGTTACCAAAGAGCCAAAAAATATTTTCTTTAAATTGTTCAAGCTTTAAAAAACTGTATTCAAAACTGTATTCAAAACTGTATTCGGTTTTACCTGTGGTACAGCCAAACAGAGGCCTTCTCTGCGTCCGCCTTGATTCCCTCTTCACCCTCCATGGGGTTGTACAACATAGCAATGAGGGGCTTCAGGTCACCGAACCCGTATCTCTGAGAGAGATTTGTGTGGATAGTGGTTTTGACGTGGTTATGGGAGTGGATCTCTCTCTCTCTCTCTCTCTCTCTCTCTCTCTCTCTCTCTCTCTCTCTCTCTCTCTCTCTCTCTCTCTCCCCCTAATTTGCTTTTTATCCTCACCTTGTAGATAAGATAGGGGAGGAAGAAGGCGGCAGCAGCCAACCAGAAATAGAATGGAATCCACTGGTACCATAGATGGTACACTCGGGACGTTGTTGTTGGGACACCATCAGCACAATTTTCACCTATATTACAAGGGGTGTTATCATGGATATTAACACTATGGTTACCATAGTATGTTACCATGGTTACCATTACCATGGTTACCATGGTATGTTACCATGGTTACCATTACATGTAGCTTCATATACACAGGTGCACTGAAGCTTCAAACAATAAGCTCTAAAGGGGTAGAAAGCTAGGGGTCAGTGACAGCATATAATTCCCAATACCATGCGAGGGAAAAAATAAGTGTTAGCTTCTGATATGGCGATGTGATCACACACACACACACTTTCACACGAAAAAGAAAGAAAGATTCGAACTTTTATATTATATTGAGGACAAGAAGTTGAGGGTTTAAGCTAAGTTTATTGGTTCAATGAGTTGTGCATATAAGAGAGAATAATGGTCAAATACACATATCAGAGAATTGAGAAGATTTGAGAGGTATTGGATGGAATTGGTCTCACACTCACGCTAGGTGCTAAGAAATGATCGGAATGGGATTGTAATGTTACCATGGTAACTAATTGCAATTTATTACCATGGTAACAAAAAGCACGGATATATATATATCCACTAAATATATTTAGTGATTTATATGAAACACCACCAAGTTTAAACACCACCCCCGGCTTCAACCCCCCGCAGGAGAGAGAGAGGCATATCACCCGAAAAGTTCCCAAAAAGTATAGCAAGATGATACAGTCGGACCCCGGAATTCCTAGGTTTCGCTCGGTAAATCGGGGTCTGACTGTATAAGTTTATTCCAAAGAGACAAGTAAAGCGGAGAAATGAAGTATGAGAGCTGTGCGGCCTGAGAGGTAAGGCGCGTGCTCCAGAACTCACCAAAATATGACATTGAGCTACCCTCTTGGGTTTGATCTAGGGTGGAATCGAGATATATAATTGGGGTCTGAATGTTATTGGGATTGGAACTTGTTATGGTTTTGTGAGCTGTTTTTTGTAAAATGAAGTAGGTTTGTGAGGTGATGAAATACACAGAGTGGTATAACAGTAACACGCAGCGTTTTTGTACGCAGATATAAAAATGTCTAGTGACGGCTCTTTTTTCAAAGTCCGGTTTCTAATTGAGTCTAATTGGGGTTAAATTGCCTGCGTCAATCGGAGTACGAAGCTGGCCTGTTATACTGGTCTGAGTCTGTGTTCACTCTAACACTTGTCGCGGAACAATTGAAAATGTGAAAAACGACCGAGACAGAAGGAGAGTGAGAGAGCTAGATGGAGATATAATAGGGATAGAGGGAGAGAGAGAGTGAGAGAACGAAGGATAGAGGTTTAAGGGGAATGGAGAGGGAGTCAGAGCTAGAGGGAGAGTGTGAGATAGGAAGACCTTGTTACGGACAGCAATATATATAAAAACACTCACCCAGGCAGAGAGGGACCTCCTCAGGGATGAGACCGGGGTAGGGGACGTGCATTGAGTTCTCGTTGTAAGCCTCCCTGATTGTATACAGACCTGCAGGGGGCATGTGGTTAGTGTTGGAATGTGGTTAGTGTTGGAATGTGGTTAGTGTTGGAATGTGGTTAGTGTTGGAATGTGGTTAGTGTTGGAATGTGGTTAGTGTTGGAATGTGGTTAGTGTTGGAATGTGGTTAGTGTTGGAATGTGGTTAGTGTTGGAATGTGGTTAGTGTTGGAATGTGGTTAGTGTTGGAATGTGGTTAGTGTTGGAATGTGGTTAGTGTTGGAATGTGGTTAGTGTTGGAATGTGGTTAGTGTTGGAATGTGGTTAGTGTTGGAATGTGGTTAGTGTTGGAATGTGGTTAGTGTTGGAATGTGGTTAGTGTTGGAATGTGGTTAGTGTTGGAATGTGGTTAGTGTTGGAATGTGGTTAGTGTTGGAATGTGGTTAGTGTTGGAATGTGGTTAGTGTTGGAATGTGGTTAGTGTTGGAATGTGGTTAGTGTTGGAATGTGGTTAGTGTTGGAATGTGGTTAGTGTTGGAATGTGGTTAGTGTTGGAATGTGGTTAGTGTTGGAATGTGGTTAGTGTTGGAATGTGGTTAGTGTTGGAATGTGGTTAGGGAGGGGGAGGGGGTGATATATGTAATGTGGTTAGGGGGTGCAGTGATAGGGTACGTGGTTACTGGTTAGGGAGGGGAAGGGGTGACATGGGGCATCCAGCATGTGGTTAGGTTTTGGATGGGGTGGTGATTGGGGGGATCTCAAGCTGTAATAACTTTCGATATCTTAAGCCATTTCAATTCAGACTTTAGCAGGGGCGAAGAGACTAAAAGGGATATGATATATATGGTTTCATCTAAGCGTAGATTAATTATGAACGACCGGCGGCACTAATCACACCCCCTTATATAATAACTCCTCTTACCCACAACAAATGTGTGAATTTGTATATCATCACCACCCAAATATAGAACTACTTCACCATTACTCAGCTAGGGAACACACCCGCGGCGCTCACTGTCATCTTAATATTATTAGCCCTGACCTTACCAAAGCGAAACTTGAAGTTTATTAGTCCTGGCCTTACACTTCAACCCATGACATAATGTATAGTAACCACTAACCTTACTACTGCCATTACATAATGTGAAACACTTGACTTGAAACCCGACAAGCGGCCCACATGGTATTAGTCCTTACCAAACTTTCACACTATGTTTAAACAAAGTATGACAAAATGGTCAATATTTGTTTACACATCTACGAAATACATCACTACCCTATTATATAGATTATGATGTACAAACAAGGCTACTCCCCTTGTCAATTCCCGGCTCGAAATGTTCGCCAATATGACAATGTTATTGATCTCACTTTTAGACCTAAGAGTTGTCATGTTGTCATGCAGTGATGTCTACCCAATGATTTCCACCCCCTTCACTCACCCTGCGTCCAGCAGTAATCCTCACTGAAGGAAGCATCATACTTGCTGAATCCATTACAACTGATAATACTACCAGTATGCTGTCGGACGGTCACCACAGTACCACAGATCACCATTAGGACGAACATAAAGGATCGGTTGAGTTGGTCCCAGCCATCATCGATGGTAATCTCCTTGAAGGGAGATAACCTGGTGGGAGGGTGTTGTTAGGGAGGGGGGGGGTGTTGTTAGGGTGTTGTTAGGGAGATAACCTGGTGGGAGGGGGAGAGTGTTTGTTTGTTTGTTTGTTAAAGACGTCTTAGGAACCTGGGATACTGAGTTCTCCCCCTCATCTTGGTCTACTCTGATAGTATTTTCATGCTAGCCTTGATGGAAAATATAGGGGAGACCCCAGTAACTCAGTCTTACTTCAACCGACATAACACGATAAACCCAGTGGTAGCACTTGTTGGTACCAGAACACAGAGTCTGATGCCGGGGGGACATCGCTGGTCCTGGGTATCGTGGCGCGGATCTTGAAGTGTCTCCGACGTGGAGGGATTTTGGAAAAAGTGGGAAATCGGGAAGAATAGAAAGAGAGGGTGAGGAGGCAATTTCTGATCTGCAGAGGTCCCATGGGGGGAGGGTGTTGTTAGGGTGTTGGTTAGGGGAGGGGTTGTTGTTAGGGAGAATACCTGGTGTGGTGAGGGGGAGGGTGTTTGGTTAGGGAGATAACCTAAGTGTGGGAGGGTGTTGTTCAGGAGGGGGGTGTTTGCAGAGAGAGAGAGAAGAGATAGAGCGAGCGAGAGAGATAGAGAGAGAGAGAGATAGAGACGAGCCCGAGAGAGCAGAGAGAGAGAGACAGTGAAAGACAGAAAGAAAGGTGTTACTTACCGACTGAACTGCGATAAGCTGCTGATCAGCATCTCGCGGCGCTATTTCCAATAGCTAACGAACCTTAGCTACGCTACAAGGAAAGGTCGGTGGGTTAGAGTCATCATGGTTGCCATGGTAACAAAATATAACATTTGAATATAATGCAACATATCAAAAGGAATCGACTAGAAAATGGAAGGAGCAGGGTTTCAAATCCATCCCTCAAATCTCTCAGAGAGAACAGTCTCTCTCATGTTATTTCACGACTTCAATGACATACAAGGGGCTCTGAATTTGATTACCCTCTTTCTCTCGCCCAGTGGGGGATTGAATTGGGTGGGATATAAAAACGTAGAGAGGAGAGGAGGAGAACAACTGGAATGTTCGAGGAACACATGATGATGATGTCAAGTCATGATGATAATACCTTGGACTAAGGAACACAATATGATGATCATAAACTCCAATAATAACCAAAATCAAAAAGATACAATTAAAATTAGAGGCATTTCTAAAATAAAACAGTTCATCTCTTATGTCAAAAAGAAGTATCACATAGCTATTATAGATAGCTAAACGACCAAGCAACGCATATTTCACACGATCACGTATCTGCTATGACATCACAGAACATGACAATATCAAGAACTGAAAAAATGTACTATTAGTCAAACATGTACTGTACTCACTGGCAGTTTTGATACTGCACAAAAAATAAGCGCCCATGTAAGTAAAAATTCAATGATGAAGTTAAGTAAAACTATTGCTCTACATACTAAGTGTAGGATAAAAGTGCATTGAATCTTTCTACAAAAACAATGGGGATATAGTTGTAAAAAACGTTAGAAGTGTGTTTAGCACACACTAGGTGTGAGTGTACTCAGTGTGCCCTGGGTTAGACATAGGGAGGGAGAGAACTAGATGGTTAAAGTCTAAGTAACTGGGCTAGGACAGAACGCTCAAAAGAAGACAAATTAGGTAGAAAAAAATGAAGCTTTTGAAGAAAAGAGAGGAGTCTCTTAAAAAGAGAGGAGACTCTTAAAAAGAGAGGAGACTCTTACATTGATGGAACAGAAAGAGGAGTAATATAAAAAGTAGAAAGGTTCTTTACACACGCTGGGTAGTAACTGACCTTGTTATGTTCTAACCCTTCCTTTACATTTGTAAGGAGGGTCGAGCTTCGGCAAAAGTCAAAACTGACTATGACAATTCAGGCTTCAGCATAAAAACCAGTCTCTGTCTAACGTCAAAAGCATAGTATAGCTATGTAACATACACATCTTGTGACCCCGTTACCCCCTTCCTCCCAGTGACGAAACACACCATCACCCATAGTCTTCTTCCTCATGGAATATCGGGACAAGGTCCATACCCTCTCCCCTCCCCGAGGCGAGTCAATATTTTATGAAACTATTCAAACTCCCATTTTCTCGCATATTTAATATTCAAACTACACACCCTCCCTCCCTCAACATTCTCTAACTTTTATTGTGTGCACACTCGCACTTACAAAATAAAGGGAGATAGTATATCGAGGGAGAGAGAGAGGGTGCGGAAGGGGCTTGGCAAAAAAGACAATGAGCCAATCTTTGCCCATCTTTCTCTCGGTTTATTGTACATTCGACACAAACTCTCTCTGATCTCTCCCTCGGCCTCGCCATCTCTCTGATCTCTCTCTCCCTCGGCCTCGCCATCTCTCTCTGTGTTCTCTCCCCTCACCTAGGGCGGGGGCTCTGGGGTATGTATGTCTGCCCCCTCTCTTGTGTAAGGGCGAGCAAACATAAAAATTGAGAAAACCCAAAAGCGGATCCGACGAAGTGAGAGAAAAAGAGATATAGAGAGAAGAGAGAAGAGAGAGAGAGAGGGGAGCGAGAGAGAGAAAGAGGAAAAGAGATTAGAAAAATTCGGAAGTGTATATTTCTTTTTCTCCTATTAGCCCTCTTTTGTTCTCTGTCTCCTCTCCAATTTTTTTAAAAATTTTTTTAAAGAAGGGGAAAAGAAGGCACGGGATTTCCCCATTCTTGACAGTCTATTTACTTCTGTGTGTTTGTGTGTAAACTATAAATAGTTTTTTCTGAACGGAACTGACCTTGTTATGTTCTAAACCCCTCCTTTACCTTTGTAAGGAGGGTCGAGCTTGGAAAAAATCAAAACTGACATGACAAATTCAGGCTTCAGCATAAAAACCATCTCTGTCTAACTAAACTTAAAAAGCATGTAAAACCCCCCTTGGACCCCATCTTTACCCCCGTTACCCCCCCTTCCCCTCCCAGTGACGAAACCACCATCACCCTATTTTTTTTTTCCTCGGAATATCGGGACAAGTCCTACCCCCCCCCTCCCCAGGCGATCAAATTTTATGAACTATTTCAAACTCCCCCCCTTTTCCCGCATATTTTTTTTTTTTTATTCAAATAAAACACCCCCCTCCCTCCCCATTTTCTAAATTTTTTGTGTGCACACCGCACTTACAAAATAAAGGGAGTAAAATTTTTAAACGAGGGAGAGAGAGAGGGGGCGGAAGGGGCTTTTCAAAAAGACAATACCCCAAACTTTTTCCCATCTTTCTTCTTTCTTTGGGTTTTTTTTCATTGACACAAAATCTCTCGATCTTCCCCCCCGGGTCGCCCCTCCTTTCCTCTCTCCCCTCGCCTCCCTCTCTCTCTTTTTTCCTCCCCCCTCTAAGGGCAGGGGCTGCTGGGCGTATGTATAGTACTGCCCCACTCTCTTTTTTTTTTTTGGTTTTTTTTTTTGGCTGTAGGAAGAAGGGAGGGGCTGGTTCATCTCCATAGTAACCTGACAACCTGTAGCCTCTACAGTACAGTCTACTCATCTCCATAGTAA
Organism: Hormiphora californensis; assembly: GCA_020137815.1. Lineage (NCBI taxonomy): Eukaryota > Metazoa > Ctenophora > Tentaculata > Cydippida > Pleurobrachiidae > Hormiphora > Hormiphora californensis. Next base: position 2,446,593 of record CM035359.1, read on the forward strand.
CCTGACAACCTGTAGCCTCTACAGTAAGTCTCACTCATCTCCATAGTAACCTGGGACAACCTGTACCTCTACAATAGTCCTACTCTCTCCATAGTAACCTGACAACCTGTAGCCTCTACAGTAGAGTCTACCTCCTCTCCATAAGTAACCTACAACCTGTAGCCCTCTACAGTAGAGTCTACTCATCTCCATCTAGTGAACTGACAACCTGTAGCCTCTACAGTAGAGTCTACTCATCTCCATAGTAACCTGACAACCTGTAGCCTCTACAGTAGAGTCTACTCATCTCCATAGTAACCTGACAACCTGTAGCCTCTACAGTAGAGTCTACTCATCTCCATAGTAACCTGACAACCTGTAGCCTCTACAGTAGAGTCTACTCATCTCCATAGTAACCTGACAACCTGTAGCCTCTACAGTAGAGTCACTCATGTCTACCTACTATAGCCTTCCATAGTAACTGACAACTTAGCCTCTACAGTAGAGTCCTTCATCTCCCTAGTAAACCTGACAACCTTAGCCTCACAGTGATTCTCATCTCCATAGTACCTACCCTGAGCCTGCTACAGTAGAGTCTACTCCATCTCCATAGAAACCTGACAACCTGTAGCCTCTACAGTAGGTCTACTCATCTCCATAGTAACCTGCACCTGTAGCTTCAGTAAGTCACTCATCCCTGTAACCTGAACCTGTAGCCTCTACATGTCCTCTCGTCCAAGTACACCTACAACCTGTTTTTAATGGAATAACCTATAACAGGTGTGTATTCTGGTGCACCGTCTGTTAATTTGGTCTCTGCAACCAGTCCAACACAGCTTATAGAACCAGTTGAAATATAATAAGTTATTGAAAATTTAACAATGAATCAGATCATATATTGATTGTAACAAAGAGTTGGGAATGCCAAGAAACAATAACTGAAAGAGAAATTGAGAGGGAGTTCGTGATTTTGTCGAAGAGAAAACGGCACACAAACAGTTGTAAAATAAATTGTGTAAAAATAACAGTAAACACGCATCCAGAAGCAGTTGCAAAGAGAGATATAGAAAGATAGAGAGAGAGAGAGAGAGAGAGAGAGAGAGAGAGAGAGAGAGAGAGAGAGAGAGAGAGAGAGAGAGAGAGAGAGAGAGAGAGAAAGAGGAAGAGAAAGACAATGTCCTATACCTATTGAATTAAAACCTGCCACTCGTAGAACCAAGAGAGCTCTAAATCTGCTACAATGACGTGTTTAGCGACGTATTTCCTCGGCCAACTTCAAAACATTCCGGAGGTACTACAGTCGGACCCCGATTTAACGGCCCCCGATTTAGCGGCACCCCGATTTAACGGCAGCATAATCTTCCCCCGATATAGAAAATTAACAGTATTTGACCCCGATTTAAGCGGACACCCCCGCATTTTACGGACAAAAAACCCGTATTCCCCCCAAGGGTGCCGTTAAATCGGGGTCCCGACTGTACACGGATCTTATGCTATCCTATTTGAAGTGAGACAAACCCCACTTGAATTGTGTTCGCATCACAGAAGATATCCGATACTGGTTTTGTCCAATTTGAACATCATGATCAATAATCACCCCATATGTGTTCTAGAGACCAGTCAATCAATACCATTTGGTTGAACAGCTGGTGAAGTTGCCAAATGTAGATCTAACTATCCAGTAATAGATTGACGGATCTGTAAACAAACAAATCCAATATTAGATACACCCACACTCGCCATGCCTCGTCATGACACTCAATTTCTATTGACTTCACCAAACTTAGAAACATGTTCCCACATAGATCCGATAGTATCTATAGAGAAGATATTGAGATAGAAGGAGAGTAGATAGAGCAGAGCTTCGATACAGCTAATATAGACCTATATACATTATAAGTTATCTCAACATCTTTACTTTAATTGGAACAAATGATCATTTGGAAATGCGCTGGACTTCAACTGCTAGACTTTGAGACGGGTTGCGTATGTTCGGTTTCACTTTTCCGGGGGGGTAACATATTCTCCGCCCCTCTCCTTTATAAAAATTAATTATGTTTGAATGTGTGAGCCGTGAGGTAGGGAGTTGGCCTAACTATTCATCGGCCGGTATGATTGTAGTCTAAATTAACTGTAAGGAATCAGGACAAAAGCCATGGCACGTGGAAATCATGATCCATGATAAAGGAGATGGAGTTAATAAACCTGAAGACAATTATTTCACTGTTTGGGTAGCACTGAGCCAAATTATAAATATCAAGTGAATTGTGCTAACAGTGATTATATTTGCAGGGGGTCCATCCAAAGCTAATCTACCTCAAATACGATTATATGCAGCTATATTATTCGCATTTGCTCTACTATAACATCTCCTTCATAAAACATGTCCTGCTGCGTAGCTCTACCTGCTCCTTCATAAAACAAACTCTCTCTGCTCCTTCATAAACAAAGTCGTCTAGTGGACAGCTCTAAACGGGCACTGTTTACCAGCCAGTCAACAGGTTTGTTTGTATGAGAGGTGACCTAACCTATCCTGTAGCACATTTAAGTTATGCAACCCACAATATATATTATACGCCAAGAAAGAAAAGCGTATAAAAACGTCACGCGAGGGAGGCGACAGAGAGAGGAAGCATATTCAATATTAAACGATAGTCATCGTCGTCGCCGGCGGGCGAGAGAGAGAGAGAGAGAGAGAGAGAGAGAGAGAGAGAGAGAGAGAGAGAGAGAGAGAGAGAGCGAGAGAGAGAGAGAGAGAGAGAAAGAGAAAAGAAGGAGCGACGTCTAGTAAAGATCTGATAAGGGTGCTGTAACCTGTGACCAAGCTGTATCACGTGACTATTCAAAACGGACCAATGAGAAATATCAGGTAAAGAAGAGTTTGTCATTTTGACAGTTTCTCGACGAGCAGCTATCGACCCACGAAGTAGTACCAGTACAGTCTCTCCCTATCTCTCACTCTCTCTCTCTCTTTCAATTTCTCGGCCTATATTTTTCAATTTCAGAGAAATTGACCTACGTGATCCTCTTTATGCGTTTTATTCAGACAACTGCATTTTACTTCTAGGTTTCTCGTCTATCAGACCTTTGATAGTTCTGAGTTGTAATGATCAGTACTACTCGGAGTAAGAAACTCGTTCACAATCGAAATAGTCGACAGTCGTAATAATTAGGCATAAAAATCTGAGCAGCAATATCACTCGACAACAAAACCTAATGCAGTACTGGGTAAAAATAGGAGCAGCATCCGAGTCGTGTGTGAGGAGAGAAAGAATGTACAAACTAACCAGTCACGGTTGTAAAAGTTGCATCCAGAAAGCAGGAGAGTTGAGTGAGAGAGAGAGAGAGAGAGAGAGAGAGAGAGAGAGTGAGAGAGAGAGAGAAAGAGAGAGAGAGAAAGAAAGAGAGAGAGAGAGAGAGAGAGAGAGAGAGAGAGAGAGAGAGAGAGAGAGAGAGAGAAATACAGGTAGTGAGAGTGAAAGGGAAAGAGAGAAATTATAAAACAAACACTAAAAAGATAGAAAAGAAGCGAGAAATACTTAGAAATAAAAGAAAGAAGTAGAGAAAGAGAGATAGAGAGAGAAAGAAAGAGAGATGGAGAGAGAGAGAGATGGAGAGTATGTGTGGCCCTACTTCCTGTACATCGCGTGGGCACGATTCTCGGATAGCAAACAAGACAAGTTGTTACAGAAACTCCTGTCCCACATAACAAAGGGACCTCCCCTCCTCCTCCTCCTCCTCCTCTCAATCTCCCCCAACAGACATAGTTATAACCCCCTCCCTCGAGGGAGATCGGAGGAGAATGTATGTGTCTGGCTGTATGTCACGTGACTTGTCCTTCCTGCACCCATTGGATACCATCACAAGTCACGTGATGGCCGTGCAGAGCTCTCATTGGCTCGTTGGTAGTGGCGGTGTGCTGTGATTGGCTGGCGTGATGGTGCAGGAAGTTTGCTACTGCGCTGCACAGTGTATACAAGTGAGGGGGGTGGTGTGTAGAATATATGTCTCTTAACTGGTTAGTACCACAGCTGGGGCAGTGGGACTAGTACAATGTTACAATATATCGTACAGAATGACACATATAATGACTAAGGTTAATAACGAGGAAAGATGAGGGAGGACTACAAAAACTAAAAAAAAAACAATGCGTTAGGTAAGTGACAAAAAGTGTTAAAACCGGTCCATTAAGGTTTCTAATCAAGCTACGTCAATTGCTCATCATGTGTGCAAGTATGTGTGATAATTGATACTATGGTAGTCAGCCTAAACTCCTTGTTTTCAGCCACATCTCAGCCATGGGAGATAGAGAGAAGATACATATACAGTGGAAAAACCTGTGAATGAAGATGGAGTGAAGAGGGAGAAAAATATAACTCTTCAACACCTATAACGTTTAGTTGGTGTGTGAAAATATATTATCAGTGAGAGCTGCTGCAGGACAAATAGAGCAACACGTGCATTTAACAGCCACGATTATAAAATTGAAACAAAAAAGACAACATAATAGGACTCATTGTGTTGGTCACAGAGCTCTATTGATCCCCACTGCAGCTTTTATCTAGCACCCTGCAGCAGTAGCCTAAAAGTTGTCGTGGGAAGATTTAGGATGTCGGAGCATGCACAGTTAGTGGACAATATAAGGAAACGAACTCTCAATCTCTTTTCTACCCTTCCTACTGGATCTAATTCTTCTAGTCTTCTTCTCAATCTTAAAGTATAAAGATCGGCACTCCTTGAATTTTCTCTCTCTCTCTCTCTCCATCTCTCTTTCTGTCCATCACTCTCTCTCCCCCTCTCTCTTTCTCGATTGACCTCTCAATCAGGCGCTCCCTGGTCTGACACGGAAAACCCGCCGCAGCTTCGTGGTGTTATTCTAATTGGTGCGATGCATATATTACAAAGAGAAAATATGATAGAAAGAGAGAGAGAGATGGAGGGAGAGGAAGAGAGTCCTTCTTCTTCTAGGTGGTTCTTCTTCCTCTGCAGTAAATTCCCCTTTGTAATGCTACAACATGTGATCTCTTCCTTCATCCCACCTTCTCTCTCTCTCTCTCTTTCTCTCTCTCTCTCTCTCCTCCTCCTCTCTCTCTCTCTCTCTCATCTCCTCTCTCTCCATCTCTCCCGTCACTCCCTCCCCCCCTCTCTCTCTCCCTTCCTACCCACGCGCCCCGGTCCCTGCCTCTATCATTATTTTCCTTTGTCATACGCCATAAAAAACCAGGCAAAGGAAAGAAATGTAAATTTTTCCAGTATTTTTTACATCTTTACTTCATATTTACCGCCAATCTGCCCTAATTAATCCCGGAGATCATTTGACAATGATGTCACCGGGGATTTTTGGTGAGGCTAGGTGGCTGGTGGAGGCTGGGCATGGCCGGACATGCCCATCCCCCTAAACTTTAGGCTGTCCCTAATTTTAAGGGAAGTTTCAACCATAATACTGGGTACCCTTTCTACTTTCTCTGCAAAAGTTCTCAAGTAAAAATTCCCACCGCCCTGTAAAACCGAGAAGGGTTGGGGTAAAAGATAAACGAATTGCTTGAAGATAATACGCTGCACGTGTCCCTTTAAAATAGGGCTGGGTTCATAAGTTGGAGTAGGAGAGAGACAGACCGAGTGAATCAGAAGTTTCGAGTCTCAGGGGGCTAAATAGAGACATGATAAACAGAAACGGCATACAAGATACAATTGATAAATGATAAGAACTGAGAAATTTGATCTTGTGGGCATCACACATTTTCGCAAAATGACAAGTTTTTTTTGTGGAATAACTGTCATATTCCAAAAAATAATCGCACGCGGGTTTCGCTTAAAAATGACACGTTAGATAATAGTCATTCCTGTTGGCCGCCCAAAAGGCTACTGGCGCGATGATTTGGTTGGTTAGAATGGATGATGGGTATTCGATAAACAGGGAACAATAATTATGGAAGTGAAATGGTACTCCTAGTAGGTAAAGACAGCTGTAGTGTCAGATCTAACTTTAGCTATGCAAGTGATCCAGTGATCCAATCTAAGTTCTGCCGTTTGAGTAGTCGAAAAAATGTATTGCCCTAGCACACAGTAGCGTTTTTCGTCATGACGAAATTGGGCTAGTCATGCTAGCATTTTCTAGATGAGTTTTAGATAAAAAAGCGAAGACTTGAGAACATTCCTATCTTTTTGGGCATGATTTCATATATTCGGTTCATTTTCAACCTCCTCTCTCTATCTCTCTTTATCTCTCTTTCTCTCTCCCTATCTCTATTTCACTTTCATCATGAGAGACACATTATACTCTCATAACAGGGTCTCATGATGGACTACTTAATTTGATGAAGATAGCCCAAACAACAAAGCTTTGTTTGACAATTTGACTCAAAAACATGAAAACATATGAGTTATAACAATGGTCACGTGCCCCTCATACATGACACATGTATAATAGCTGTTGGAAAGGATGTGTACAGCTGATCGCCTAAATAAACACATATTGCCCTGAGTGAGAGGGTAAATATCATTTGATTGAAATAAATCACGTGACCATGACACGTGACGTCATATGTGAGGTCACGTGATGTTTAGGTTAAGCTTGTTTATCACGTGTAAGAAGAAATAGTGAGTGGCTTTTGTCACGTGATTTATCACGCGATTTACGAGGCGTGTGAGGGGAAGGAGATTGTAATTTATGTTGTAATATCTATTGAATATATGCGATGAATTTACTGTGTGGGAAATAAGGGTCCTCCCTTCTCTATCTATCTCTCTGTCTATCTTTCTCCTTCTCACTCTCCCTCTCCCCCTCTCTCTCTCTCTCTCTCTCCCTCACTGCTTCCTCCTTGTGTCTAGACAAAATTTTACATCGGCCACTGCAACGCGACAAATATAATAACATCCAAACGCATACTAAAAGAGTTTTAAGGACATACTAAAAAACTTCTTGAAACTCTATTTTACTCATTTACTGTTTTCGCTCGACCTGCAGCAGTCGAGAGAGACAAAGACAGTGCAAGAGCTCATACACAGAGATCTACAACAAAGTGAAAGAATGGAGATAAAAGAAAATTAAAAAAAGAGAGAGAAAGGTGACAGAGCCTGTATGCAAGAGCTGAGAAATGACTTCCTATTTTTGGAAAAGAGAGAAAGGGGGCATGCGGGATTGAAAGGAGAGAGAGAGAGCTTTTATTCCTCACGCAGCTCGATCATCAAAGAGCGTTGTTTCAGCCCTTCTACCCTTCTCTCTATCTCACTGTTTCTCCCCCCTCAGTCTCTCTCTTTCTCTCACGTCGCGTGAGGGCAACGCATATATAAAATTCGATTCTTCTAAAATTCAATAAAACCACTTTAGATTCTCCAGCCTACAACAAAATATAGAAGTGAAGCGAATTTAAAATGTCAACACAGTCAAATGCATGAATTAATTAATTTATTAGAGGGAGCACTGACTAAAAAGCGAAAGGCAATGAAATGGATCAAGGAATACGCCCATCATAAAAGGGACAACCGGTTTGAGAGAGAAAAGGACAGATAGAGAGAGAAAACAGAGAGAGAGAGATAGGATAAAGAAGGAGAGTTAGCATGGTTTTCAATATAGTATATACCGCACGGACCCCCAGCACATTGTCTATGTTAATTGGTACAGATGAGGTCATGGGTCTGAACTACCGGACTACCGCCATGTACTGGGAGAGAGAGAGATGGATAGAGACAAACAAAATGGAAAAAGAGAGAGAAAGAGAGGGATGGCGGTGTGAGAGAGAGAGGGACGTTGTTCATTCGGAGACAAGAAATAGTTGAAAAAGATGTTGTTGGCACCACGATGTGTGTCTGAACCGCATATAATGATAGACATGGTCATGTATTAATACGTCCAACCACCGAACTAACAGGTCTGACAGATCTGAAACGGACAAACGGTCTGATGAGCGTGGGAGCTATATTGGTGTCACAAAATGAATTATGTTAATGGCATAATTGCAGAAATAAACTTTTAAAGGAGCACAAACATACCTAAAATTCAAATTCACCATTATTTAATGGTAGGCTGTCACAAAAGTTACACCAAACAAAAACTTGATGAACGCCATTTTAAAACATCGAACAGAATAAAGTTGTTTCACTTGAGACCCCATGAAAATGCGTAGCAACAAGCGGTAATGGTTACATGACAGTTGTGGCTGAGTAGGACAGCTGGATGCTGCAGGAACATGCCAATGAATATGGGGGCCGGGGATCCGAGGGGGATCCGAGGGGTCTCCCTTATGCCCGCCCCTTGTTAATGTTCTAACCATCCCTTTACATTTGTAAAGGAAGGTGTTTCGGGGGCGGGGTGCCCGAAACACAGTCTAGCTTAGCAAGCCCGCCCTTCGCCAGACTCTGATCGGCCAGAGACTGAGACACAAATTAGGGATGGCAGAATGTCATCGATGGACATGATATTGATAGAGTTGTAGAGTGGGGTGTGATAATACGTGTATATTAATAGAGGGCACGATATATGAATCATTATTTCTGGAGCCGTGAGAGAGTCAAGTGGGTGTCAAAAAGCAATTATAATACAACATGGCAGTAATAGATTTTCAGTTAAAATATATTGTATTGTGAGATGGAGTTAGATGCTCTTACATTTTTCACTGACGTAGGTGGTAGACAGTAGATAGGACACGCAGGGGCATACGAATCATCTGGCGGATGATTGTGATAAACTATTTTTCAATCTCTCATTCTCTTTCTTCCTCATTTTAACGGTTCAATCAACTAGTTGATAATTAGGAGTTTTAACGGACGTAACTCTGTCTCTCTCTCTCAAAAGTATATTAACAGGTTCGGTACATACCGAATACAGCTGCACACGTTAATTGGAAAACAGAAAAAAGATAGAGGCGAAAAAAGAGATAATCAAAATTGAGAGTGAAGAAAGAATAGAGGAATTTGGGGCTAATCGACACGATATTGATTTCCTGGTAGCTGTTTTTATGAAGGAGTAGCAATAGATTCTGCACCAAACTTCCAGATTTACATTTCCTCTCTTCATCTAGTGTGTCAATTATTCTATCGATCAGATCTCTCTATCTCGTCTTTCTTCCTCTCGATCTATCGATAATCAGTTTTAGTAAAGCCATGTCATAGATCGGCTCTACGGCCACGGAAGTGAGCCGAATAAATACAGATGCACAGCTCTGCACAGTTGCAACGTGCTTTTCTGTCGCGGTTCAGGACAACTTCTAATGTGGGTCAATATTACCACTGTGGTAGCTGTTTCTTGTTTTGTTCACGCGGGGAAGGAGGGTTGAACAAGACAAGCTGTTTCACTATAATTGCACACCGTGGGAAATTATTATTTGGTGTAGGAGATAGCGTTGCCTTGCTCGACCCTGTTTCACTGCGGCACACAAATGTAAAGTGGGGCTAGAACATAACAAAGGTAGCGATAGTGATACGGTATCACTATCGCTACCTTTGTTATCACTGCATGATACCTAACAACTGGCAACGGCGGAATTGAACAGCTCAAGCAATACAGTTTGAGGGAAAAAAGATACCGGTATCAGAGAAAGTAAAACAAAACAGGTTTTCATAAACAGGTTCAATCGGGTTTAATATAAAGTCATAAAGGGGGTGAGGAATTTTCCAATAGATCATCAGGGTATGAAAAATAAGATGATCTGTGGTGATCCAGAAGTATCATCAGCTGACGTTCATGCTCCTCAGTGCGGCATCAGTACTCATCCCGAACGTGTTTCCATATCGGAATTTCTCCCCGGGAATGTGTCCGGTGTAGTGAGGTACCATCCCGGAGGCCTTGGGGTACACCTCTCTTCGGACCATGATGGGCCGGGCCACCACATGCTCATTCGGTTGTTTTGGGGCAAGTTTCATGGCTGCTTGTCTCCTCTCCTGTTCCCTGTAATCGGAGATAGCCTGCTCCGTCATCTTAGGGTATCCCATACTGATCTTGTTCCGGGACATAGGCAGGAACCCGGTATACCCGGAAATGTGGTAATCCACCCTGCTAGCGGCCCTCCGGCGGCCGACATAAGGCTCAGCGGGACCTCGGGCTGGTGGCAGGGGAAAACATCCCACCTGGACTTGTCTCATTCTCCTTCGTTCCTTGGCCTCCCTCGCCTGGGCGTCCTTGTAGTCACCCTTGGCGTGGCTGCATGCCACCACGTAGGGAAGTCCAAACCAGTTCTCTCCGTGGGGGATGTAACCGGTGTAACCAGGAACCAGGTTACTCCTAATCCTCGGGTGACTCTCCCTCACGGGCTCAATCTTCCGCAGAACGAGGTTACCGGAACTGATGTCATCCTCGGTTAGAATCTCGTGGGTTGTCTTGGAGAAAGTTCCCCCGATCTTGTACTTGCGTTGGGGGATGTAGCCACCGTACCCGGGGATGTGATAGGGAGACGGGGTAACGAGCGAATCCGGGGTAAAAGCTGACATGGTGTGTGTGAATAGTTGCACGTGCAGGACACGGTCTTGTTGTTAGGGGTGAGGGGGTGGGGGAGTTTCGGGGAAATGGTGCTATCTGCACGTGCGGATGGGTTCAGGGGTTACTAGGGGTAGGGGAAGGGATCAGTCGCTGCTTGTAAGCTGTGATCCACATTGTGAACGTGGGCCGGGGGTTGAGTTGAGAGATCCAGGTTGCGACCGCCTTACATTTTCTTTTTTCAGAGTTCGGGGGGCGGGGGGGGGGGTGAGTTAGAAAAGTTGTTTCAATGAAAGACCATGGATTGAAACACCCTTTTAGGGATAATTAGAGAACTCGGGAAGCGGATTGAGAAGCAATGTATGCATATTTTGTGCTTTAATAAAAATGGTATATTTAAGTAAGAGTAGTAAGAGGAAGGGAATACCAACATTGAAAACTAGGGAATTGTTCGACCTTCTCTCTCTCTCTCCCTCCGGATTGAAGAACAAGGGTAACCAAGAGACGGAGAGAACTAGCTTGGAACTCGATGAGCCCAATTGACCAATTATTATATGACAAACCAAAATATCAAGTCTGATGATAAACTTAAAAATTGTAATAAGCAACACTACACTAAAACACCCCCATAATGTACTTACTGAGTCCCAGAATATTCACTGACCTCACGGTAAATATATTCTCCTATCCGGCCTCACCGAAAAGATCTGAGTGTGAAAGGAACCAGGTGAGCCCTGTTACACCACGTGATAGTCACGTGACCTAAATGACGCGTTGCTATTGGTTACCGTTGGATCATGTGCCAGTTGGTGGTCCCTATTTTACACAAACACGCCACCTGGAGGCTGGATTTATATTCGCTGTTTCGAGATCCTCCATCCATCTCTCAGATATAACTTTCTTTCTCTCAGTATCCAGCCCATTCGCCGATGTCTACCCGCAGGAAAAGCAACAGACAGTGATAATAAAAGAAAACGAAAACCTCAAAAATATTCCTCTCAACCTCCCTCTCCCCAAAAAAATCATCGATCGGAAATTAAACGGAAAACACGATACCTGGAGAAATCAAAACGAGAGGGCCGAGGTAGTGTGTTGTTGCTTTCATTTGATGGACGGAACCTGATACCTGTGTCACCGAGAGAGAGGGAGGACGATAATGACCTTTAACATTTCTTGGTGGAAATGGAGCCTCCTGATTGGTTGACATGGGTCACGTGATACGAAATGGAGGAATGTGATTGGTTAGAGGACATCATGTAACGGTAAACCAAGAATACCCTGACGGTCACAGCTCAATGAAGAAGAACCTTGGGTTACAGCAGAGATCATGATGAGAGAGAGAGAGAGAGAGAGAGAGAGAGAGAGAGAGAGAGAGAGAGAGAGAGAGAGAGAAGAGAGAGAGAAGGCGCGAAGCTCTCTCGTAGAGCTCCTCTCTCGATATCATGCTCGCGCGCCTGACATCTCGCTCCTCTCGAGCTCTGTCTCGAGATGGAGACCGGAGAAACACGCGTATCAGGCGGTGATAAAAATTATAATTCAAAACATAATTTCGAGTGACAACGTCAATTCACCACCACGACATACCACGGCTCGGCTAGATCAAATATCATAAACTTGATCAAACTGATTAAAAAACCAACGTTTTTCATACCTAACTGGAGAGGAGATGGAATTCGAGATTATGATTAAATGTGGATTGTGGAGTAAGATTATGTAGGTATTACCTAAACGTCAGTAAACTACAGTACTACTAACTACTCGATACCACCACCAGCTGTTCCAATAGTATTGGTTACAATCCAGGGGGCAATACAAGGTTACTAACTAGGTACTGATATAATACAACTAGGCGAGATGGTGACTTATTCATGTTTGGGACGTCAAATAGTCTCAAAGCTAGGTCATCCTAATATCATACCTAGATCAGAAACTTTCCGATGATCACGTCACTTTCTGATGATCACGTCACTCCTACCCCCTTTACTAACACTTTTAATATATACAGTTATAGAACCCATAAACAATACGTGATCTTAGACAAGTTGTGTGTCACGACTCACGGAAGACTGAACTATAATTCTGATCTAGTGAGCTGGCCCATTTCTTTTCACTAAGATGCACCGAATTTTTGTATAAATCAGTAGTTGATAATAACGCAATGGTTGGGAAAGGTGTACAAGAGCAAAGACTTTGATGCTCTATTTCTAACCCTCCTTTACGGGGCGTGGATAAAGAGCAAGGCAAGATTTTGAAAGGAACTCCACACATAATGGGATACATCTTTGAGTGTGGCATCAAAGATATAATATTTTATTCAAATAAAACTTAGTAGATCGAGTTCTTTGTATATTTCGCGCTCAAGGTTAGGTACCCACCTTATTTAATATCTAGAGAAATGAGAACTTCTAGACAAAACGGATGATGTATAGGCTTCACCAGAAACTAAAAAATTTCACTGAGACTTGAGAGAATGAAAAGAAAGCGAATAATAAAACAATCGAAAGAGAAGCGAGTAACAAAACTGGAGAAGAAAATGGGAAAAAGAAAGAAAGAAAGAGAGAGAGAGAGAGAGAGAGAGAGAGAGAGAGAGAGAGAGAGAGAGAGAGATAGAGAGAGAGAAAGATAGAATGGCAGTTTGGTATGTGCAGAGAGGAGGGGAACACAAAATAGCGGTCACTAATCTCAAAATAATGAACTCAAATTAAAATACAAAACAGAGATAGAAAACTGTCTAGTTCCTCATGGTTCAGGGAACTTTCAGTGCATGGTCGCAGGAGTATAACAGCTGAAACCAATCACAATGCACAGAGAAACAATCATCGAGAAACCTTGAATTGGGGTAGCGATCTAGCTAACGAAACCTAAGCGTGTGTAACACATGTCACTCGTGACCTGTGACGATGGGGATACCTTAAAACCCTGAGTAATATATTGTGTACCCTATAACTTGAATCAGTATTAAAGATCTTCAAGAAAGGGGAGGGCCAGGACTTGTTATAATTCCCCGCCCTTAGATTCTCAATCAATGTCAAAGGGATAGAATAATAGACTCACAGATCCCTAATTCTGTGAAATTTCCCCCAGATTTCAGATACATTATGTGACGTGAAAACGGAATATCGATGACGCCTCATTTGACATGCTCACATATTTCAGAAGAGAGAGGGATAAAGAAAGTGCATATCATGGGAATACGTACAAAACGTGGGCGTTACGTCGCAATCCAGCTGGGAATTTGGTGGATATGCGAGCTGTTCTTGGCAGTATTTACAACTTGGGCACCAAATACATTACAATGGCAATTGGCAGTAAAACAAGACAATTTAGCAAAAAGACATGAATAACTACATAGAGAAACGGTAAAGATCATGTACAAGCAACTACTCAGTTTGGCAGTGAAAATATTGGGACACACGATGTATTCAAACTTTTGTAGAAATACAAAATACAACTCATTCCTCAGATGTATTTACAAGTTAATAAATAGTTCTTGCGGTGAGAGAGAGGGACACAAGTGCTTTCTGTGCGTGCAACATGGTGTTACCAAGGCTGTACTAGAGTCAAAAACATAAATGAGTGTTTGCAAAAAGTTTGCAGCATTCTGCAGGCTAGAGAGAGGGAGAGAGAGGGAGAGAGAGAGAGAGAGAGAGAGAGAGAGAGAGAAGAGAGAGAGAGAGAGAGAAGAGGGGAGAGAGAGAGAGAGAGAGAGAGAGAGGAGATAGAGAGAGAGAGAGAGAGAGAGAGAGAGAGAGAGAGAGAGATGATGTTTTCTATAAACGTGCGTCAAGATGTGTGAGTAATGAAAAAACCGTGACATCAGCATGTCAACATTTTATAAACAATTAACTACAGAGTGACGTGCGTATATAAATTTCTGCAAAGCACCGAAGGATTACTTGTTAGAACTGATCTACTGATATGATAGTGACTTTAGTATAAAGTTTGAATGCCTAAACGAAACTCTAAACAAAAACAGAAGGACTCTATACTGTGTTAAAACCCATATTATTTCGTGTCACACAAGAAGTGTCACAAGTCAAGCTAGCTATAATATATGATTTATGAACTTTGTAACTTGTAAGTGCATAAAATGCTGCCAGACAAGAAGAGAGAGGGATAGAACGGGAGAGAGAGATTATGTGAGAGGGGAGAGTTGGTTACGAAGTTACCCCTCCCTTGCCAGTGCGCGAGGGATTATTTCGTAACCAAGGAGAGAGATATATATATAATAATATATACCCTGCTAACTTAAATAATGCGCCAGTGGCGAGAAGTCCCACTGGCGCGCTCTCAATAAACAGCTAGTCCAGCGGCAGATTATTTCCCACTGGCAGGTTATTTATTTTTAACTCCTATGCAAAATTCAAAGTGTGTGTAAATGATCAGTTCTTACTAAAATACAGAGGGAACACTATGTGCAACACTTACACACTACATTGGAGAGAAAGAAAGGACACATTCCGTCAATTACTCTCTCTTTATCTCCCCTTTTGTCTCACTATCTCTTCCTCTGTGTTATGTGTGACATGCCCCTTATCAGGCTATTTCTTTCACTCTCTTTCCTTAGCAACTGCTTAGTTACTGTTACCAAACAGTGTACACTCAATTATGAGGTGTTTTTGACTGTTTCTCAGTTCTCTTTGTGTGTTTTGAGTAGTGTTCTCTCTCTTGTTAGCGTGTAATACTTGAAACAAACAACTAAAGCAGGGTATATAACCTATAAACTCTTGTCACTGGCACGTTATAGGTTTGAACCCCTCCGCCTCTCCCTCGGCTACGCCTCGGGATCGTCGTCGTGATTTAAACCAGTTTATCCGCCAGTGGCGGATAAACTACAGCTAGCTTCTCCCAGCGGCGCGCTGGGAGAAAGCTATCTGAAATAACGTGCCACTGGCAAGAGTTTATACCTCATATGGTCATTTTTTTTTTTAACTTGTGCAAAATTTTTTCCGAAAATGACATAAGTTCAGTTTTTTCGACTTTTATCATAGTTTTTGTCAAAAAATATTATTTTCCAACGAATATTATGTGTAAAAGTGTATAGGGAATAGATTTACAGGCAAAATAAATTAAAAACTCACCTCGTGAGGTGCCGGTGACCATGTTTGCAAAAGCGTGTGCCATTCCGTCAAATTTTAATATTTTTTCCTAAAATTTTCGAAAATATGCTGAAAAATGTCCATAATAAACACCATTAAAATATGTAAGCAAACTTACTCAATCTATGAGGTGCAACCGGTGTTTAAAGTTACACTGTATACTTACAGCTACTTTTAAGCCCGTAGCACCTCACGTTTCACGACTTTTCCTAGCTAGATACTTGCAGTAGACTCAAAACCATCATTTGTACCAAAAAAGTTCCAAAAATTTTGCTCAATGAGTGAGGTGCACCCAAAAAACTGTATTTTCTTCAAACGCTAATTGCACCTCACTCAGTGAGTATATAGTTCTGAAAGTGGCCTTAATTTGCTCATATGACATCCCCAAACACTACCTAATCGATTCCAAGGTCATTGCTCAACCTGTGAGGTGCACTGGAGAAGTAGGTAAAATATGTCATTTTTTGAGGGTCTGCACCTCACTCGCTGAGTAATTTTTAGAGCAAATTTTCGGTAAATCAGGAGGGAAATTGTCTAATCTTGCTTTATGCCAAGTTTCAATTCTTTATTTACTCATTTGACCCCTAGTGAGTAAACTTTTAGCTCTAAAATCGGCTTGCACCTCACCAAATGAGTAAATTTTTCCATGGTTTTCACCTCATCTGATGAGTGAGAAATATCCCCACCATTTCTGAAAGTTTGGAGATTTTTGTGGATTTCTACAAACGGGGGGCCCCCAATACAATAGGGGCGTAAAATTTAAAGAAAAAACCCTACTGGGAGTAAGTAGGGGACTTCGTTTTTATAAATTGAACCCTTTTAAATTCTCGATTTTTTAGTTATAAATTTCCCAAGGGCCCAGCTTTTTGCTAGACATTTGAAAAGGTTTTGGGGAAATTTAAAAAAAAAATGACCCAAAAAATTTGGTTTGAGGGAGAGAGGAAGGGAAAGGAAAAAGAATGGAAAAAAAAACCTTTTAATTTTCAGGAGTGATTTTGAAAAAAGTTGAGAAATTTGTGGGGGGGAAGAAGGGTGAGTGGGAAAAAAATTTTGCAAAAAACGTAAATAAAATTAATACGGGACCTCTAAAACTTTCTTATTTTTGAACAACGAAGACTTGGAAGATTCCCTTTCTTTTTCCCTTTTGATCCCCCCCAGAGAAAAAACAAAACTAAAATTTTAAAAAAACCCTTAAAAAGATTTTTTGGGCCCGGGGGGGACAAAGTCAAGTTAACATAATAAATGATGGTTTTTTCCCAAAGGGGGGGGCTGTTGAAAAAGGGAAGATTTGAAAAGAAGGGGAAGAGAGAGGGGGGGAAGAGAGAGAGAGAGAAGAGAGAGAGAAGAGAAGAAAAATAAGAAGAAGAGAGAGAAAGAGAGGAGAGAAAAAAGAGGAGAAAAAGAGGAAGAGGGAAGAAGGAAGGAAAAAGAAAGAAAGGGAAAAAAGGCGTTTTTTGGGGGGGAAAAAAAAAAAAAAAAAAATTTTCCCCCCGGGGGCCCCCCCCGGGGGGGCCTTTTTTGGGGGGCCCCCCCCCCCCCCCGGGGGGGGGGGGGGGGAAAAAAAAAAGGGGGGCCCGGGGGTTTTCGGGGGGGGAAAAAAGTTTTTGTGCCCCCCATGTTCTCTCTGTGAGCCCTGTGCATGTTGTTTGGGCCCAACCCACACTCCCCCAACAAAAACCATAACACAGATACCAACAACGATGAAATTGGAAATGGTAAAATATTGAACTTTTATTATAGGGAGGGGCCCCGTCCTGGGGGGTGCCGGCCTTATCAGAATGCACTGTCCTTTTGAAAACCGAAGCCAGATTTTGATACTCAAAACGAGGGTCAAGGTCAGGCGCCGCCAGACAGCTGCAGATAGGAGAATAAAATGGGAAGAGATGAAAAAAGATGGGACAGGTACAAACAAGTAAGAACAGAAACTCCTACAGAGGGGGAAATTTACCAATTTCAATGTAACTTTAAAACCCCCCTTTTAAAAAAAAATTTTTGGAAATATTTTTTGGCTTGGGGTGGGGGGTCCCTTTTCCTTTTTTTTTTTTTTTTTTTCCCTCCCTTTTCCCATCCCTTCCCCTTTTTTTTATTTTTTTAAATTTCCCCTTTTTTTTTTTTTTTTGTTTTTTGGGGGTTTTTTATAAAAACTTTGGGTAAAAAAATTTTTTTTTTGGGGAAAAGGGGGGCCCCTTTCCTTTTTTTTCCCCCCCCCTTTTTTTTTTCCCCAAAAAAATAAAACCCGAAAAAAGGAAAAAAAAAAATTTAAAAAAAAAAAATTTTTTAAAAAAAAAAAAGGGGAAAATTTTTGGGGGGGCCCCCCGGGGGAAAGGGGGAAAAAAAAAAAAAAAAAAAAAATTTTTGGGGGGGGGGGGGAAAATAAAAAAAAAAAATTTTTAAAAAAAAAAGGGAATGGGGAAAAAAAAAAGGGGGGGGGGGAAAAAAAAAAAATGGGGGGGTTTTTTTTGGGGGGGTTTTTAAAAATTTTTTTTTCCCCCGGGGGGGGGGAAAAATTTTTTTTTTTAAAAAATGTTCAATTAAGCTACCCCCCCCCCCAAAAAAAAAAAAAATAAAAAACCCCCAAAAAATTTGGGAACCCCCTTTTTAGGGGTTTTAAAAAAAGGGAAAGGGGATATCCCATAACCCCCCGCGTAAAATCATTGGTCAGATAGTACCTTAATGGCATAATTGGTGGGAGCGGGGTATTTCGAGATATTGAAAATTGGCCCTAAATCCGGAACCAAACAGTTAGCGACAAAACTAATACCAGTTTTTCTCTTTCAAATTAAGTAATTGACCCGGTAGTACCGTCAGTTTGATTCAGGGGGTTGCATAGCGTGGTGTATAGCCCCAGTCCCAATCATTGTGGAACAACCTAATACAACTAAGTAGTAAAAGCTGTGACAAATCTTGTTCTAACCCTCCTTTACATTTCTGAAACAGGGTCGAGCAAAGCAAGACAAATTACGGTATAGAGAATAGTTTGGAAAGCGTAGAAAAATCCCAAAAAACATTTCGAACCGCCTCATAACCGCGACACACACACAATACTGCCAGACCTGGAACAAGCCATATTCTACACGGCGAGTTTGCCAAAAACACATGTCACACACACACGGTAGAGGGAGAAGATGACCTATTCCAGGAATATCGATAAAAACCGGTTTGGTGGCTTTTCAACGCTGACCGTTGCTAGGAATATATTGATATGATCCATACAGGACTCGTCGCCCGGTTGGGGTCGTTTGAAATTAGAACATCATTTTTCTCTCCTCTAATCCTCTAAAAATTGTCTCAGGATTTTGAATGTTTATGCGTCACATCAGAATGAGATTTTGTTGTTGCGTCAGTGGAATTTTAACAGTCACCAAATTGTCCAAACAATTCATTCCAACGAGGAATAACAGAGAGAAAGTAACAGAGAGACGGGTGGGAATTGGGATAATGGATGGCAAAGAGAGAAATAGAAGAGGGCCAGAGGGTAGGGAGGGGCTGGTTATAGCACGAAGGGCTGGAGAGAAGGATGTATATTGGAAAGAGAGAGAGAGGGGTATAAGAAGGTTGAGAACAAACAAAACAGGACAGGGAGCTATCAAAAAGGGACGAGTGCTGCGTAATATGCAGTGCGCTAAACAATAACCTCATTGTCTATCGATATAAGGAGCTACAGCTGTACTGGCCATCTCTCCTTTTCTCTCTGAGTCTCCCTCTCTCTTTATATCTTCCTCCCACTTCTTTCTCTCTCCCTCTTCTTTCTCCATCGCTCTCTCTCTCCATCGCTCCTTCTATCTCATTTTACTATTCATACTATAAAGTACGGGCCCTACTGTAATAGCAGTCCATGATGCTGCACAAGGCTCCACTGTTTATTCGTTGCGGAATACGAAATTATTGCAGGAACTGTATTATTCATTGTCTCTGAAAAGTTATTGTAAAACGAAAAACTACTACAAGAAGCTGAAACAGTTTGGGGTTGACACTGCTGTCTTCACTCTCTCAAGATGTAGCCTAAATGTGTAAGTCTACCAATAGCGAAGTAAATGCGAAATGGCAATGCGAGAAAGCCCAGTAAGAATACAGTAACGTTTGATAAAAAAAGATATGACACAAAAAAGATGTTGATAACTGCCTAATCTTAAAACAGCTCCTCTCGTACAGCACAAGGAGTATAATATGGAAGGGGCCCAAGTCATTGGTCAGTGTATGGGAGATCAACATAATGTACACACTCTCTGAGAGGGATGGAGAGAGAGAGAGAGAGAGAGAGAGAGAGAGAGAGGAACTTTCGTAATTACAACACAGAAAGGTCTACTGAGAACTGAATTTTGTGAAGGCTTGAAGGAGGGGCGCTTTTTGATAAGAATTGCTAGGTACTGAAGAGAAATTGAGGCCTGGCAATATAATATTAAAAGCAGTTCTGTAGTAATAACAGCTGTCGGAAAGAGAGGAATATTTGAAAAGTGTTTCAACTTTCATCGACCATTTCTTATTGCAGAAAGGGCTAAAATGTGATCTCAATAATCCAAAACTTGACCTGAAGCAACTTGGAAACAAAAGAGAAAAAGCGCATGTATGCGACAGAAAGAACATTCGCGAAACCGAACAAAGCCAGACACACGAATGTACACCGCGGGAAACCAAACTTCTTCAATTGTACACGCGGCAAGTTTGCGCGCGCGGCGTCAAATGCACGTGCACTTTGTCCCAGGACATCGCGCTGGCAAAGAACAGGCTAGGCCAGGCACAGCTGCACTGTCGCCTATCCAAATCAGTTTTCTGTCACAACCTTGAACTTTCTACACGGAGAGTGGTAAGAATTAGGGATTCAAATAAATTAGGGATTCAACTAAAACCCAATTACAAGATTATACACGCAAATCCCAGAATGACTTTATTTCCTCAGAATCGTCGTCGGTCGTATGTTTTTTCAAAATTCTCTCTAGCTCTCTCGGTGACACAATGGCCCGAGTTTTAATTAGAAAAACTCAGTCTTGGCAGCTCAGCTAAAAAAGAGAGCCATCATCTCAGCCAGTGATTTGTTCAAATTTTCTAAATCCTGTTGAGCCCATTGAGCCCGATGAATCAGTTCACATCCTTCCGCTATGAAATCTGATGATTATGAACTCTTCTGTCTGGCAGCGCTGGGCCACATTTTGACAGTGCACTCAGATGGGGTATGCGGCGCCAGAGAGATGAAGACAAGCTCATATCGTGTATCCTTCCGCTGTGAAATCTGCACTATGAACTGTTCATGATACTCAGAGTGCAGATTTCACAGCTAAAAGATGTTACAGCTAACATCGACAGGAAGTGGAAGTAACTGTTAGGAAAGGAAGTTTGGTATTCGATTTCGCGACGTAGATTGTGTTACGGTACATAGACATAACACAGACACCGAGTATATTGCTGCAGCTGCCGGGGACTATGGCTCAAAATATGTATTTGTGACCTTCTCTCTGTCTCCGGAGCAGCGGAGAAAAATAGGTTGCACAGGGGGATCTAACATAGGTCTTATAGGACACAGAACACAACATATATTATCCTGAGGCGCAGGAAAATGCAATTATTACTCTCCAGGCCATGCAATGTGGCTTCTCTCTCTCTCTCTCTCTCTCTCTCTCTCTCTCTCTCTCTCTCTCTCTCTCTCTCTCTCTCTCTCTCTCTCTCTCTCTCTCTCTCTCTCTCTCTCTCTCTCTCTCTCTCTCTCTCTCTCTCTCTCTCTCTCTCTCTCTCTCTCTCTCTCTCTCTCTCTCTCTCTCTCTCTCTCTCTGCACAGGAAGAAGCTGAAGAGGAGGCTCCTGCAGTAGCAGTCGGCGTTCCAAGAACATTCTAATTCAAATGTAAATAGGTCCGTTGCACGTGTTGTCCTTAATGCAACAACGCTGGGGGAGGGGGCTAGCTTCCCGGGTTTTTATTTATACATTTCAGGCTTTCCCTATTTTTCATCGGAAAAGTCTATCCTACGGTATAGAAATTAGACATGGGTTGTTGTAGTTGGGAACACTGGGACACTAGGAGATTATTACAGTTTATCCTGCACGGTGTCCCTTAAGGAGGTGAAACCTCGACTAGCTATACTTTTTTGGAGACCGGACCTAGGTTACGTATTTATGACCGCGTATATGTCAAATCTTGTGACTTCAGGATATATGTATTCAGGGCAATTTTGAGGGGGGGGGGGGGACAATAATAAAGTCGATATCTCACAAGGGGTACAAAAATAATAATTAATCTCTGACACACTGATTTATAATATTTACACTGTACACTTTCTTTGCTAAATCCTGTGTTCTCTTGGTTAAAATCAGTCTCAAACAATTGTTTTTTCCTGTTTCTCTGTTGCTAAGCAACTTCACAGCAACTTCCACCATGATAACGCGTGAGTTTTGAATAACAACGCGTGAGGTTCCCCAGTGACGTCATGTCGAGTGACTCTCTACGCCATGTTTTGTCCGGCGTAGTGGGGTAGGTGGTACTTGTTGTAGGATAAGTAGGAGAACAGCCTGAAAAGATGGCACCAGGATTAGAAATTGGTATTATACTGGGATATTACATCTTGTTGTATCTGGTCTATCTGCTGCTGTTTGTATTTTGAAGGCCCTTCCCTCTGAAGGGTACCTTAACACAGTAATAGCCCAGTAAAAGTTCATGAAAACGGGGCTAAAGTAGAACGATACGATACTCAAAACATGGTTAGAGACACCAACGTGCATACCTATTTTCGACAGCTGTTTTGGCGAGACTGCCAGCGTATTCCTCTGCCAGTGCTTTTTTAGTCTTCTCCTCTACTGTCAGGTCCTCGTCAATCATCTGGCATACCTGAAACACAATTTTCAGGCACTGATCATCGCACACACTGATCATCGCACACACAATTTTCAGGCACTGACTGTATCATCGCACACACACTACAAGAGGTCTCTACGCCCGGTGCGGAGATAACAACATTGCAATTGGTCAGGTCTTTTGAAAAGTATGGAGCATTCATAGTAAAGTCATATTCACCCACCGAAAAAACGTAAAAATTGGAAACCCGATCAAAATACAGGGTAACCCAATCGAAGTGGTCGAATCCACAAAGTTTCTAGGGATTACCCTGGACAGCAAACTAAACTGGAACGAACACGTAAACAAACAAATAAAAAAAGCAAAAAACATCCTAATGCAGTGCCGAAAAGTGGTGGGACCCACATGGGGACTAAACCCCAAAACGGCCAGATGGATATACACAGCAATAGTAAGACCCACCCTATGCTATGGGGCAATGGTCTGGGCAAATGCGATGAAAACCAAAACAAATAAAGACAACATGACAAGAGTACAGAGGCTAGCACTCAAAATGGTAACAGGGGCCATGCCCTCAACACCATCAACAGCCCTCGACACAATCACAAACACCACTCCAATCACCGACCACCTGAGGTACTGTGCAGCCAAAACTGCATACACCCTAATGGCAAGCTCAAGAGCTACCTTTTCAGCTATATTGACATCGACAATATTCTATAATTATTCCATCACCTTCACCTTTTCACTTCATGAATGTTCCAATTGCTCACCGCTGCCGCTGCTGCGGGACACCCCTCTCCCCGTGGCTCCCCACCTCTCTAACTGTTAATCTAGTCTAGCAGCAACAACGATATATTTTTAACTTATTTACCTGTATAACTTAGCTACATTAAGAGGGGCTTCTTAAGTGCGGGATTCCTGCGTGAAGCCCTCAGACGCACGGTGTGTGATATTATTTGATATTTAAAAATGCGAATTGTTTCCGTGATCGTTTGAAACTTCTTCCTGTGGGCTTTAGCCGGGCCTGCTCGTACACAGCGGTAGACCTTGCGTTGTTGGAGCCAGATGAGAACGAGTATTTCAGGTGTCGTGGTTGGAACTGGCTCACGAAAAGATAAAAGTTGAGATATTTATAACAGAGCACACGTCAATATAATACCAGGCTTGTAAATATCACTCTCACTCCCATTGGTCATTCTCAAAGTCACGTGACACTCGAGATGCAGATCGGACAGTAACTCCGCTCGTCAGCTACTTTTGACAAGTGCCGCGACTAGATCAGACTGAGTTAGAGCCAGAGTCTGTAGCTGTCAGTGTCACTCCCTTAGCTACTATCAATGAATCATGAAATAAGGAGGCCCAATCATGGTAGTTACTAGTGCACAGATGGTTCTCTAATCAACTTCAGGGGGCTGAGCTAACACATTTCTACTCTAAGTACTCTAAATATAATAAGTAAATATAGTACGCTACTGATAAACCGAGGGGAAAGAGCGGCGCCACGGTTCCCACTCACGACAAAACTCATATCTCCCTATCTATTTCTCTCTCTCTATCTCTCTATCCCCCTCTCTATCTCAGAGTATAAACCGCAAGGAACAGTACATTGTGGTTGATGATGGAAGGAAGGTGCAGTATGATTACCTGGTTTTGGGAACTGGAGCCCAGTTCAATGTTCCCATACCACCCGGCATGGTAAGTGAGAGCAGGGGTGAGATCGTTATGTTAACTAGGTGAGAGCAGGGGTGAGATCGTTATGTTAACTCGGCGAGAGCAGGGGTGAGATCGTTAGTTAACTAGACCGCGGCCTATCTCTCCTTACTGCCAAATAAAGACTGGATAAAATAATCGAATAACACCATTCATCTAACCTAGGAAGAGACCCGAAAGTTAACCCTGAGCACTCCCATCCAACGTGATGTCTCTGAGGTGAGCAAGGCTCAACCATACCGGCCCCCAGAACAGGTTGTCACTTTTGATGTCTTGTCAAATGCTGAAAATATCGTCAACATTGTCAACGATAATGGAGGTAGGTTGGGGGGGATCTCTCTCTCTCATCCTCTCTCTTCTTCTCCTC